>OY284417.1:71597574-71949574 GCA_958301585.1 Merodon equestris | reverse complement strand
GTGCGGTTTAAACTTAAAAACATTGCCTAAATTCGAGTGTGATATGTGCCTCAAAGGCAAAATAAGTACGTTGCCTTTCCCAAAAAACGCGGGGAAAGCAAGCACATCAATTCTAGAAAATGTCCATAGTGATGTGTGTGGCCCAATGCCTACTTCTTCTCTTGGTGGTGCGAAATACATGGTGTCGTTCGTTGACGATTTCAGCCGAAGAATTTTCGTTTATTTTATTAAAAACAAAAGTGACGTTTTTGAGCTAACGTCGAGCTTGAAACGGGCCGAAAAATTAAAATGCTGCAATCGGACAACGGTGGTGAATACGTTAATCGGGATTTTAATAATTTTTTAAACAGAGAAGGTATTCGTAGGCGTCTGACGGTAGCATATACACCGCAGCAGAATGGTATCGCTGAGCGACTTAACCGCACCCTGGTTGAAATGAGCCGATGTATGTTGCTGGATTCAAAGTTGCCAGAATTTCTATGGGCTGAAGCTATAAACACCGCCGCATATCTACGTAACCGCTCGCCGACCAAGATGCTCTTGGATATGACACCACTTGAAGCTTGGCGCTGTAAGAAGCCAAATGTGTCCCACCTTGAAGTATTTGGAAAGAAAGGAATACTACTCGACAAGTCACCACGTAAATCAAAGTTCGCACCCAAAGGTATTGAATGCTACATGGTAGGCTACGCAAGAGAAACAAAAGGATACAGGCTGTACGATCCAAAGCGAAAGGCAGTAATAATTGGTCGTGGCGTAAGATTTTTAAAACTAGAAAACAATAACAGTACAGTATTCTCAGATGATATTGATGAATCAGTTGGTAAAAATGTGATTTTAAATAAACATTTATTTAAGGAAGAGGCTGAGACTAGTAAGATAAATCCATCCGATGACGAGTTAGTTAACGATGCCGAGTGTAGTTTTGGGAATCCCAACGAAGACAACTATCCTGACGAAGGAAGTGGTAATGCTGGCGCTGGAGAAATGGTTTCTGAGACTAAGAAAGGAGGTGCAGCAGAAGCTGTTGATACTGTCAATGCTGTCGGTGTTGTTGAAGGAGGTGGCGATGATCATTCCAGTTCAAAAGTGGTTAACACATCAAAGGCCATTACTGAAACCAAAATGGCAAATATGGAATATCGGAAGAAACTACGTTCTGGGAAAGTGGTAAGTCCACATTAGGTTAATTTTCTTAAAGAGAGAGCATCCAATCCACTTACGGTGAATGAAGCAATGTGTAGTCAAGATGCGGAAAAGTGGAGAGCTGCCATGGTTTTAGAATACCAGGCACTGAGAAAAAATTTCACGTGGGAGCTGGTAGACCCCCCAGATAATCGTCGAATTATAAGATCGAAGTGGGTCTTTAATATAAAACGTGATAAAGAGGGTCATCCAGTAAAGTATAAAGCCCGCCTCGTAGCAAAAGGTTGCAGTCAACAATATGGGGTTGACTATAAGGCGATATTTTCACCTGTTGTGAGATATTCTTCAATACGACTTCTGCTTGCTTTAATTGTTTGTCCATCAAATGGACGTAGTATCAGCGTATTTAAACGGAAAGCTACAGGAGGAGGTATTTATGTATCAACCTGAATGCTTTATTGATGAAAACAACAAAGGTCAAGTCTGTCGATTGCGGAAGGCCATTTACGGGTTAAAACAGCCTGGTCGTAACTGGAACAAGGAAATCGATTCTGCTCTCAGACAGATTGGCTTCAAAAAGTGCAACGGAGACGCCTGTGTTTATGTGTTGAGGAGGGCTGGTGAAATTAATCTAGTTGCTGTGTATGTCGACGATATACTTCTTGCGTGTTCACATCTTGACAACCTGGAAAAAATCAAACAACAAATAAGCGACAAGTTTGAAGTAATTGATAAAGGCCCAGTCGATCACTTTATAGGCATCGAAGTCACAAGAAAGCAAAATGGAATCCAGATTTCACAACGACAATTGATTTTGAATCTTCTGGCTGACTTCGGAATGACAGATTGTAGAAGCTGTGCTACACCATTGGAGCCAGGAACCAATTTTAAGAAGTGTGAGGACTGCTCACATTGTGAGAAGGTAGACCCGAAGAAGTACCAGTCTTTGATAGGCTCTTTGACGTACTTGGGTGTCTGTACAAGACCGGATATTATCCATTCTGTGTTCAAACTTGCTCAGTTCAACACCAATCCTCATATCGAGCTAAGGACTACACTTAATATGAAACTTAATTATTTTCAGACTGGTTTGAAGCTAAAAGGGTATGTAGATGCTGATTGGGGGGGAAACTGCGTTGATCGAAAATCGTACACAGGATTTGCTTTTTTCCTTGCCGGTGCAGCCGTTTCTTGGGACAGCAAAAAGCAGTCAACCATAGCTCTTAGTAGCACCGAAGCAGAGTATACTGCCCTGTCAACAGCTTCTAAAGAAATTGTTTATCTTCGGCGGTTTTTGGAGGAGATGGGATTTAACGAGCTAATTAACGGCCCAACCGAGCTGTCCAGTGACAACCTAAGTTCGCAGAAGCTAGCGAGAAATCCTGTTTTTCACAATCGTACGAAGCATATTGATATCAAGGCGCACTACGTACGTGATGTGATCGAGAAGGAGCTAATTGTATTAAAGTATACACCTACCGATGAGATGACCGCAGACATATTCACTAAAAACTTAAAAAGTTAAACACAGTCAATTCAGTAATATGTTAGGTTTGAAGTACTAAACAATCTCTGTAATTAATGAAATGTACATGTACGTGAAATGTAAATGATATTTTTTTTGTTTTCTTCATCAATGGATTATTCATATGTTGTTGAGGTTTAATTAAATGAATTTGTAAACTAAAAATTTGAAAAAGGCTAAGTTAATCAGTTTTGAGAGAAGGTGTTAATATTTATTCTTTTTGCTATGTATAAATCATATTAATTTTTTTTTTTCATCTGCTACAACTGTCCGCTATGTATAAAATAGGCAAATTATATATAAAGCAAAACTGCTGACACTATGTGCCCTTTTTCTGGTAATAAACTCGCCTGTGCGTATCGAACTTCCGTGTGTTGCTTTTCCTCTTTATTCTAACAGTCTGCACCTAAAATAAAGTCTTTAACCTATCATTTCCTGTCAACCACCAATAATGCCATTAGTTTTATCCTTTTCTGGTGTGGCAGCCTACTTGTTTGGGCCTTATCTCCTGATGTATTAGGAGAAAAGTTTTAGTAAGTAGAGAGTCATAGGCTGCATCTAAGTGGAAGTCGAAGAAAACCGAATTGTTGTTGTTTACTATTAAGCCACGATAATTATACAAACTGATTCCCTCTCTAGCTCTCCAAGCCAAATAGAAAATTGGCTTTAAATAGTGGTAATTTGTCTCATCACCAACTATAGCTTACCAGTTTGGTGGCGTGCTCTATCAACCGTAAAGTTGAACAAGGTTCCAAGATGGGAATAGGTATCACCAGGCCATGAGGTCGTACCCTAAGGAAGCATTAAACACTAAGTCCCTAAAATGGGTAGTTTCATCAGATTCAAGGAAGCGGGTTATCGGTAACCTAAACCTTATGGCCACGATAGAGGTCTACCTCGCTTGCCTGCGAATCCGGTTTCAGTTCCCAAAGACATTTTCTAGTGACATCGACTTTAGTACTATGGTACAATGTCGTTTTCTGTCCAGGAGTGAATGGAAAGCCTGTACTCCAATCTCAGATTACTAACTTCTGATGTACACTGATGATTTCCAGGTGACCTAATTCGTACTTGCAATCAGAGTGGCAAAGCACCCGTCACAACCTGCCCCAACAGCATCCTATTGCCACAGTCAAATTGTCATCAAAGGCAGCCGCCTCCTTAAAATGAGTCGAGTAATGCAAGGTCGCAATTACATACATATATGGCATAGCAGCATCACCTGGATCACCATTCCAATGAATTCATATACTCGTATGCTGTCATTGAAAAAGGACGCACACCACCGACATTTTAGCCAGAATCCCACTTTGATGGTCAAAACTTTGAGGAAGTTAAGAGGTAGGTTAGGATTTACCTACTTCTGTTATTCAAAACTGCGATGATAACAACGAGCTGTAATTCAATCGTTATTTCACAAGGCTATAAAGTAGTAGACAAGTCTTTCTCAAACACCCATATCATCCCCGTTCTACTAAACAGCCTTTTGGCCAATTCGAGGGGTAATTTCTGAATGTAATCCATCCTTCCCATCTGTTTGAAAGGCGAATGAAGAGAAGAAGTAATCTCCAGCACTATAGGCTGTATAGCCTCCCTAACGTACGATTGCTTGAGCGTCTTCATCTCCAACGTATGTACTCGTATGTATGTATGTGCATTTGTAATGACGTGTTGGATAAAACGATGTCGACCCGAAGAGTCATCGCCACATTTAAGGAAGCAAGACAATACTTTTATTTCAACGTCTTGTTTATTAGATAAGCTAATTCACCTTCGTCTTTGGACGGATTCCTTTGACGACGGTCTTAATTTTTTAATTACCGTCAATTCCTAATGATATATAGTGGTGGAAAAGCTCTAATACAGATTTCTGTGTCAGTTTGCTACAAAGATTGCGAGATCTTAAAGCAACATACATCGGTATATCCCTTTTAAATCACATACTAGGTCGGGTTTAAATGTCTGCTCTGTTGCAAATAAAAAGTTAAATCCAAGTCCAATCAGAGGAAGCCCTTATCAACATCCGACATAAAAAGACAAAAACCTTTACGTGCCTACAATCCACAAGCAAAACAAAGGTGATATAAAAAAAAAGGACGAATTATCCCGTTTGCCTTTCACTTTAAATCCCATAGTGAGAATCCTCACGCCAGAAACAGCAACACACTCACTATCATCCAATTAGGGAATCGAAATGAAACGACACACATGCAGCACACAGCTACAAGGACGCATAGCGGAAACTCATATATGTACCATAGATATGGCGTAAGGTCTCAAAGAAGTATTTGCTTCGAACGTGTCAGTGCTTTGTTTAAAAATCCTTTCCACACTCTAACCTCAATTGTGCCTCGGATTCAGTATTCTTTAGGGTATTACATATACCATTTCCTACGTTCGTTTGATGGTGCCGTATGACAGCAGAAAAGAGCGAATTCATGTTAGAAGTGTATGAAACGGTTGGATTGATGACAAGTTCAAATGACAGTGAGTGAGTTTTATGAGATTTTAAGTACAATAATACAACGTGAAAGGCACAAAGTTGAGTTCAATTGTCGAGAACAGATGGATGTAATAAAAGCTGTTACGAATAAAACAAAAAGTTTTATTTACCGTTGTATCATAAAAATACAAAAAAAAAAAAACTTTTGGCTTCTCCGGATGTTAAACAAAGTGACATCACGACAAGTCGGGAGATAAGGACATGGGTTGTTATATGTATTCTTGTTGTTATCTAAGACAACAGAAAAGTTTGTAACTACATATCTCTCGAACGCTCACTTATTTGACCTCGTTTCGTAAACTCCTCTTAATTGTATCTTTCAAGACTACTTCGAGTGTGCACAAGGTCAATTATTTTAAAAAAAGGCAACATAATTATGCACCTTTGTTTCAGAGATCTTTCATATAGAGGAGTCCTTAAAGTAAATATGAAACCTTATTGATTAAAGACGAAAACTTCAGAATGTCCAACAGCCACTACTGAAGGTAATCTTCAATGGGTGGCAATTGATGCCTTCCATATTTTCCAATTTTCCAAAAGTGTAATATTATTTCGCAGTGTTTTTCTTCAGTGGTGACAAAACCTCCTTCTCTGTTCCGAGTCGTCAATAAATAGTAGCTTTAACTCACTGGTCTGCAACGAAATCCTCCTCTAAATAAAAATATGATAAATATGAAGAGCTTAACATGCTGAATCTAAATCTGCTGTCCATTGTTTTCTATCACGTATATCTTTTTTTTAATTTTTTTTTTGTTAATCCCTCGAAATTCTGTATTTTTTATGAGTCATTCTTAAACTAACGGTGTTTTATTCAGTCTGTATCGTATTTTTCCAAACAAAAATGACTTGGGTTGATAGAAAGAACATTCCATCTGCACAAAAACCAGTACCTCGGAGCAGTAATGATGCACTTCCAGTGCGTATTAACAGCGACAGAACGGCTGATGATGAAAACACCTATCAGCGGCTTAGTCCATCGAGTACCTCCTCTGTTTCTTCAATGTTATACAGGGACTTATCAAAACCTCATTTTGTTACTCAATCCGATTTAAATCATCTCGTTCGGGATTTGGGACTCTCTAAATCGAAGGCTCAACTTCTCGGGTCAAGATTAAAACAATGGAATTTGTTAAATGAAAATACGAGAGTCTCGTATTTTCGTAATCGACAAGAAGACTATATGAGTTACTTCTTTTACTTGAGTTACTTTTTATTGATTCATCGAAAATCAGTTTAAAAGCTGTGTTACTTCACAATGGCAATCAATATCCTTCTGTCCCCCTCGCACATACAACAAATATGAAAGAAAATTATTGCAATATAAAGTTGTTGTTGGAAAAAATTAAATATTCACAATACGAGTGGAACATTTGCGCTGATCTAAAAGTTGTAGCAATATTAACTGGACTGCAAGGAGGATATACTAAATTTCATTGTTTCTTATGTGAGTGGGACAGTCGGGCAAGAGATAAACACTATTTAATTAAAAACTGGCCACGAAGAGCAACTTTGACGCCTGGAGTTAAAAATGTATATGAAGAACCTTTAGTTCGAAGTGAAAATATTTTTCTACCACCACTCCATATAAACCTGGGTCTAATGAAAAATTTTGTCAAAGCCATGAATAAGGATGGAGAAGGATTTCAATACCTCAAAACAAAATTTCCTCGAATCAGCGACGCAAAATTGAAAGAAGGTGTCTTTGTAGGTCCCCAAATACGAGAGCTTATGAAAGACTCAAATTTTGAAGCTGAAAAAAGGGCATGGCCTGCCTTCATAGAAGTCTGTCATAATTTTCTTGGAAACAAAAAAAAGTGAAAACTACAAGGAAATCATCCAAGAACTTCTGTCTTCTTATAAAGCTTTAAAATGCAACATGGCACTTAAAATTCATTTTTTAGATTCTCACTTAGATTTCTTTCCCGAAAATCTTGGAGCGGTATCTGATGAACACGGTGAAAGATTTCATCAGGACATATCGCACATTGATAGGCGCTACAACGGAAAATGGTCAGAAGCAATGCTTGCCGATTTTTGTTGGTCGATTCATCGCGAAACTCCATTAGAAAATATGAAAAGAAAAAAAAACGACTAAGTAAAATTGTATAATCAATAAGTAATTACATTGTCTTATGGTTTTTAATGTTCTTAGTGTTATTATGTCTAATATTTTTTCCATAAAACGAAGATTTAATTTATTTTTCGAACAAAAAATTGTTTTCTTTAAAAATTCCTTTACAAAAAATATATACGTGATACATACATATGTTTTAAAACCAAGTTTCTGTTGAGAAATATCATATCTATAATAATCTTGCACAATAATAAGAAGGAGCGGAATTTTTTTTTTTTTTGCAGACCAGTGCTATGGGAAGAAATTCATCACACAAAATAGGTGATTGACTCTGGTTTTGACTCTGATCTTTCATAGGCTATAACACCAATTATAATATTCTTCTTCTTTCCTTTTTTTTTTTTTTCCGGCGTCGTTATGGTCAGAAGTGTAGGACCATAACCTTCCCACTTAACTGCATTTATACTGGTCCGCTTAAGGGGTCCGCCGGTTTGACCTCAGAAAGTAGCGGCAGGCTTCCTGGTTTGGGATTACTTCATCGCTGAGGCCAATCAAATGCTGGTGTTTTTGCATTTGTTTGCACCGATTGTTTTTCGGCCTGCCGTGTTTTTTTGTTTTTTTTTTTTTTTTGTGACAGGGCATGCTCCAGATTTTTTTGTTTGATCTTACTCTTACAACACCGGTATCTCCAGTCGTGTCAACCCACTGATTTGCATGCACACTTGTTGGGCAATGGTGGGGTTTAATGGTGGTATAGGCTCTAGGCTCACCTTGGTGTTTTCTAAATTGCCTAGATGTGATTTTTGTTTACCTTTGTTTAGTCGCCTTTTACGACAAGCGAGAGGTATCGCTGCAGGGATATTCTTAACCCGTCCCTGCACAGGTAAAAAAAAAATATATATAATATAAAGTATATATTTATATACATATATATATATATATTAGTTAAGTTAGAATAAGATATGTTTAGTTAGGTTTAGGTAGGTTTAAGGCTTATATAAATATTATATAGTAGTCGAAAGGCATACGTTGAAATTATACTCTCCGGGGGCGGTTGTCGTAGATAGGATTTTTTAAGAGATTCGACTGAATTTTTCGCACTAGTTATAGTTCACAGTAACTCGTTTGTATCCATGTCTATAAGATGTTATATTGGAAATGCACACACAGAGTATGAATTTTGAAGTGATCTTATGCTGCGAGTGTTATGCCTTCGTCAGCAATTTTTGATCATGTCTCATTCACAACTGATGTTGTTGCACAATTTTTCCGTATAGGAATTGTTCTTGGATATGGACAGATTTAAACTACAGATATTCCGCTCAACAGTCGATGATATTACCATTGCACAACGACCACCCTGATAGGAAGGGGGTGACCAGAGATTGCGATAACTAGAGTGACTTGTGAGTTGATGCTCAGGTTCGCCCTAAGCTATGTAGTACCATCGAACTTAATTTCATAAAACGAAGCAATGAAGATAATCCTAAAGCTGTATTGGGTTTCTTCTCTTAAGAGCAGCCATATAGTCATTAATTGTAAGCTGAGGACGTCGTAATAGGAAAAGAAAAGGGCTCGCCACATCTGTAATAGCTTGCGTGAGTTAGTAGGATACTGGTTCACCAGGGGTGTCGTGATACTTAATTATGTTGATTTTATTTCGCAATGATAAGGCTAAGATTCGGTAAATTGTGTGTTAAGCCCCGGTGCCGTTTTTGCTATTTGGAAAGCCGTCGAATAGGTATTTCTTAAATATCGCTTCTGGGCGGAACAGAATGTTTCCTGCTCTCAAGTAATTACTCCCTCAGGCTTAATAATCTTTCCATCCATTTGAAATCGTTTCAATTGTTTTTGATTATTCGCTTTGTTTTTAATTAAGGGGTTACAAAGCGGAATATCCACCGTATCCTTGAGCGATGAATTCGTATGAACCCAACGTTACTCAACCTTAGACCAAAACTGTACAAAACCTCCACACAAACACACGACTATTCATCGCTCCCTCAGAGCAGAATAAAACAGAGGAAACACACAAACGAGTATGAATTGCATATCTCCCTCACCTCGCTCGCCACTAAAGTGGCGCTTTGGCCTCATGTTGACATTTTACGTTCGTTTCAAATGAAAACTACGAGCAAATGAGCTGAAGCCATAACCTGTACGTCACACGTCACACGCTTGCACCTTCGAGACCAGTGTGCCCACCTCCATTCCTGCACATTTGTCGACGCTCGTCGCTTGTAGCAACATTTTAAACGAGTGTACCAGGCAAGGACATCCTATTTATAGACGACTTACTGCAAGGTTCAACAATTTTTGTATCGGCTTGAGTCCTTTTGCCGATTGTCCTGTGAATGGGGTGGTGAAGCCGAACGGGCAATGAATAAATGGATGTACAATGGAATACAGGAATAATTAATTTAATCCGGAATGATTTTGTCTAAGGAATGTACTACAGAACATCTAAGCTAATGGTCATGTCCTTTGAGTTTTTAGGTGTCCTCGTTTTGAACAGAATGAATGAAGGACGGGCGGACATGCGTAATTTGGCGATAAGCAAATGCCCTTGGATGATGAATGACAAATTTTGACGGTGACTATAATACAAGTGAAGAGAAGATTGATTATCAAAATTTGCGGCAGCATAATTAACTTTGTCATAAAACAGACGGAAATTACACCAGGGTTATGGGTGGTGTTTGACACCATCCTTGTCCCTAATTATAATAATAAGTGGGATGCTGCCACCAGTTTTTACCAGAAACAAAACGGTGACATTTATTTCGGGACCATCCTAACGATGAGTACGCTGTATAGGGGAAATATAATATACACATCAGGATAATTTTGAAGGATTCGGAAAGTTAGCAGATGTTGTGGCATTAGTTTTCTCATTATTTTTTCTTAAAGTTTTGACAGTTCTGGGTAACTTTTGAATTAGGTTCCACTTAGCACCGAAAAAGGACATTAAGGGGAATCAGATTGCCGCCTATCTGATAATTCGGTTCCAGAAGTTGGAAGAGAGTTTGCGAAAGTTGGTAACTCGAGAGTGTGACATACACCTTCTGTGGCTTAAATAATTTTGCCACATCGAATAACCGTTACATTGCGGAGCGTACAATTTGTCAAATCATTTTGAAATGTTACAACTAGCCTTTTCGAAGGGTTCTCATCCTTCTTTAATAGCTCTGAGTGTTAAGTTGATTTACTCATTTAAAAAACCTTATATTAGCACCACCTCAAATGCGTCAGCCTTCTGACGATAAACTTTAGGGCGTGTACGGTCACCAAATCTAGGTGTTTTTTTTAGACCGACGGGTTGAAATACACTTTGGCTCTATTTGTCCAAGGGCTGTAAAACCAGCAATAGATAGCATTATTTTTGTCAATATAAACTTGAACTCGGCAGGCCGGGTATGATGTTGCTCACCCTTAAAAGCGTAGCTTATATGGGAGAATTTATACCAATATTGTGAGTCGAGCGGTCGGTGGTGCAAGCTTCGACCAGGAGAAAATAGCCAACAGATTAATCAGCAAGTCGAGTCCTAACGATGGTATTGATAACCTCCAGCTTGAAACTATTTGTGGATACGATAAATGTAGTGTTAGTGTCACCAGTGATAAATGTGTGTACGAGTGACACCACCGTTGCCACTACTATCACTGAACACACCGCTACTCGCTATAAACATATTATTTTTTCCGGTGATCATTTTCTAAACTATAATGATTTACAAGAAAATGGTTTTAAACATTTCCTAAACTGATTTGACCTATCGGCAATCGACAATTCCATTTCCCACCCAGTTAAGAAATTAAGCTTTACACTAATCGATCCTTTTATTGCCAATAAGACTGCTCTCATTCATTTCTATAGCTAGTTTGATGTTTCCGACTTCTCAAGGCACGACTCCATCACACTCTTCTATGACCTCAATATTAATTGATTTTCGTACTGCCTACAATCAGGAACGATACTTTGGATCTATCTCTCACTCAAATTGGCATAAGCTGATGCTCCTTTGGTAAGCACGATTTTAACATCCATTATTAATAACCAACAATTAATTTTAGAATGACGTCCCAACCAAAAGCTTCACCTTTCTAATACCAAATGTCAATGTCTCACCAGTAAATGGATCTAAATTTCGGAACAGCTGTATAAAGAGTCTCCATTGCTGTTTGATGTAAATTTGCGGCGTCGTCATTGGGCCATACATCTTGCAACAGTCAATATCTATGAAAATCGCCTCAATTTAATGACATGGAGTTGGACGACTTTTAGATCCAAAAAGATGACTCTGCGGGTATGATGAATGGCTGCTAACTCCATTACACTTTTTTGTCCCATGCTATATTGTCGCCTCCTTCAAACTGGAGAACAACATAATTCAAACCATTAGTGAGCTCGACAAAGCAATAGGGACATATGAAATTGGACCCCTCGGATTGAAACCTCTAATGAAGGCCCGCGGGACTTTTGAATGTTATCATTTGTATGATACTGAATGTAGTTTAATCCGCAATAAACGGCCATATCTTACACAAAACCCTTTCTATAGGAAAATGTTTAAATCTAATATAAAAACAACTTACAACTACACTAGACTGTGCAGACCCTTTAACCATAGATGTTGCCAAAAAAAATTCTCTTAAAAAAATCCAAAAATCTTAATTTTATTTTTGTACCTATTTTCTCCAGCTCGCGGGAGTGTCGTTTAGCATCTGAGCCTCACTCTACTTATCCTAGACTTCGCCGAAACTAAAAAGTTACGGTCAGACTCCCGACAGGCCTAAGTACCGCCTATATATGATTACGTTAACAGATCTACAGTTCTCCTGACCCACCTAGCGACCAAAATTTGCTGCATTTTTTAGGAATATCGTCATTTTTTTTTCATACTTGAAATTTTCAGATTTTATTCAGATTAAAAATATGCAGATATCAAGGTTTGCAGAAGACTGATTACGAAAAGGACACAAATGTGTAATATGTAGATATTATTAGAAACGTGAATGTGAGAAGGAAAAAGGATAAAAAGAAAACCACGAATACCATTTACAAAATGAACAATTATGGAGAATTACGATACAGTTCTTTAATATTTTTAAGCAATTTTATATCATTTCTGACACTGGGATGTAACCACCTTTGGAAGTACGACTTTATACCTTCTTCGACCATGCCGATTCCAGGATCTTGGGATATCATACTGTTCATACGGTTTTCTGCTGAGTATTGACAACTTGACAACCTCAGCTTATTGAACTTATTCACACTCAGCTTCTTTATATCATTGGTGTCCTTACTCCGCCTTATATAATTTAATGTGTTCTGAATTATCTTCTGTGTCGCTTCAAGTTGAGCATTTGCGATGCTTTACCTCAAGCTTAGATGTCATATCGCAAATGGGCTTCAATCAGACCAAGAATACATTGATGTGGAACTGAAGCTGGACAAAAGTTGCTCAGGAGCATAAATAATTCTGTTTGCCGCAAGTTCTTCGTTATCTCTTCAATGTGGTAACTATCTATTTTAGTCTGCAATAATTTGTAGACCGAAACCTTTTCTATTAGTTCGTTACATTTGCCTTTGTCTTGAGGCTGCGAATGACAGCCAGAGCTGTTTTTAGATGTTTCTGTGGCATAAAGTAAGTATCTAAAGAATGATCCCGCTCGCGCATATGAAAACACTGGTTCAATACGTCTCCTCAGGTTGTGACGAACTCAGTAAGCATTTACAGGCAGGTCACATAAAAATGCCATTTCAATATGTCGCGGACATTCGCGAATGAAACTGTTTTCATAGACTCCAATACATCGTGTGCCAAAGCAATTCTCTTTCAACTTTTTTCTCTGCCTATAGCTTTTCACTGAAATAAATTATTTAATGGCATTTAAAGCCATAAAAAAAATATTGGACAAAAAATGCTGACATATCATTATTGGCTTCAGTTACAATGATTGATGATGAAGCGCTTTTACGGGCGCAATTTCCGGTTAAATGACAGTGATATTTATGATCAATATTACAAATTTATCATGGATTTTCCAGAGAAACGATTGTATTTCAAAGATTTGTGGGAGAGGTGTGAAGAATGGGAGGCAGCAGACTCAAGGTCTCTATAAGGACATTTAAAAACACAAAAATATTGTGGTGGTTACACAAGTTGAAAAAATATTTAATTATATGCCCAAAGTGAAAAAATGAGCAATCAGAGCACACGTATTGACCTAGTCTTAGAAAGTGACAACAATATAGTACAAAGTTGGTACTTTTTCTATCGAAAACAATAATATCGCTTTGAGTATTTAAAATAATTCCCCTTGAGCGATAGGGATTAGAGGCTAAACACTGTACGACAAGGATACTTTGCCAGATCAGAATTTATACGTAGCGATAATGGGAAGCTCCTTCTGGGCAACGAAAAGTTGCAACCGATGGAGGAGATATTTCGATAAACTGCTTGAAACGTGGTGAAATTGATACAAGTATGCATAAAGGGAAACGTAGGAAAAATTAAAGTAGGAAATGTTTTGTCTGAAAGATTTGAGACACATGAAGGATTAAAACAAGAAGATGTCTTGTCACCATTTCTTTTTAATTTGTTGGTGAAATGCGATCCCTTTAAGAGGAGGGAAATAACCCTTAATGGAATCACATCCGTTCTAGCTTACACTGAGATCTGGACCTGCTGAAAAAGAAATGCAAGTTTAGTAATGGCAGGAAAGGAAGTAGGAAATAAGCAAGCGACTTTTGCTTAAATCGTGCAGGAGTTTTAAAAAAAAAAAAAAAAACGGCGGGTAGTCATTTATACACCTGATATATAGCAGCGACAGTATCCATTAATCTCCATGGTTCTGTGTAATTATGTATAAGATTTCCAAAAGAGAATTGCTATTTATTGACGACATTTTTCATTAGGACACTTCTCCATAAAAAAACGTACAAACGAAAAAGAACGAATTGAACTATGCTCGAGTAAGTTATCACGAAAATGAGTTGGTTTAAACTCAACACAGGTGTGACAGATATTAATTGCAAGAGCCGATTCCTAGAATACAACATTTTGTAAATGAAAGGTAACCATGGACACCGAAGAACTGCGTTTAGGATTGCAATTACTTTGCTCCTTTAATTTTCAGCACAAATTTCTAGGAAAAGTACAATAATTCAATTCACAATCCTCTTTCGCTTAAAGCAAACTATGGTTATTCCTCTGCACCAATACGAGAACTGATTGAAATTATCCTGTAGGCCAGTTTCCGGGAAAGCTGAAAGTTGCCATCATCACATAATCCGACCCCATAGTCGGCATTCACATCACGATGTTTCCCATAAAGTGCATTGCAAATCCCATGTCCACCCTGTGGGGCAACATCGATGCCCTCTATTTTCCAGGAAATATGCAGACAATTTTCTAGGTCCATAGACATAAAACAAACACGAACAATACGAAATGTTCACCATGTGCCCATAATGTCCTTCCATACTAGCTCAAGAATGAACCATCCAAGGATTCCAGTATTGCCGACAGCATGGTGTGCTTAAATTTATTCCAATCACTTGAGGAGCATTTTGGGTTACTTTATCCTTTTCATGCTTTAATGGGGCAGACCTGAAAAATATTCAATTTGGTTGAAGGTAGTCATCCGAGACGAATGTAAGATCCAGATGCCATTATGATTGTGGTGGAAATTTCGCAAAGTTTTGACAATAGCACCAGGGAATTGAGCGGTTGACTTATTGTGTTTTTTTTTTTAACCATGACGTGGCGATACGTTGCAAGAAGTGAAAAATTGTTTAAAACTTTTGGGTTTGGGAATAAGGAATTAATTAAAGGAGAGTTGCGAAGAATGAGCTGATTTGGAGAAACAAATGAAAGTTGAGTGAATGGAGAGGAATTGCACTTTTGGTTTTGTTTACTAATTCATAAAACTTTCATTGTGCAGATGGCGTGAGGATTAAAACATCTGTTGTGGTTTGTGCTGAGAAGGAATGCGCTTTGAACGACAACGACAAACAACGAAAGAAGGGGATGGTGACAATGGACAGGTGGACATGTATTATTTAATTTTAGTCGATACTAAAACAAGTAGTATTGTTGAGATGCACACTAAGCTCATAGGAAGGTGTCAAGTCACATTACATTTAGCTACAATAGGATCCATCCCATACTCACTTAAAGTGCTTTTTGCTTTTTTGTCTGTTTGATCATTATGAGAATATTATATACAATATATTGTGGTGAGCTTCCGGTTACCTATGCCAACATGTAACCACAAACGACCAAATGTCTAACGCCCTACAAATCAGATCTAGGGCAAGGGTGGCATGCCTATTAACTGCCTCCTCTCATTTCGACAGAAATTATTTGTGTGGTCAGATAGCACGTATTCGAAACATGAACTACGGTCTTTATTAATTGAGAGACATCTACTTTTGACCTTTTCAAAAAATGCTTAAAAAAATATTCAAAAAAACGTGTGCATTTATTGTAACTCAGGGGAAGGTTTTTCCCTGTGCCTGCGTAGTCAAATCGTTTCTCACGAGATCTGTACGTTACACTGGCGGCAGCTTTGGACTAAGCGAAAACTTGGTTCGCAAGTGTGTATAGATGTCGAGTTACTGGTTTCGACGTAAATCAGACTCGAGTAGAACTTCAGACAGAAAAAACAACAAACATAGTTGCAGGTAGCAATGTTTTTTTGTTTATGTACTTCGAAAACATCTCGCATACGTACGTTGTCTAAGCAGGATGAAGGGACTTCCATCACTCGTAGAGCCCTTATTTGCCAATTCGTTCACAGCAGCTCGGTCTTTATCGATCCATTTTATGAAAATTTTCTTGCGTTAAAGACTTATAAGAGAGTGCCGTGGCGCAGTGGGTAGTGTGTCGGCCTCTGACGTACGACGAGCGAGTTCGGATCCCGCTAACACCAACGCCATCGAATGTTCATTACACGGCTTCTCTCCTCGGCGGGGAACTGGCAAAACCCCTCCTAGTACACTTGCCTCGAAAAAGCTTCTCGACTCTCGCCGTTCGGAATCGGCATTAAAACTGTAGGTCCCGTTCACTTGTGTTCTGTTCTGGTTCTGGCTCTTCATGAGCTGTAACGCCATCTAAGAAGAAGAAGAAGAAAGACTTATAAGATCCAGGTGGTGAACGAATTTAAGCCGAATGACCATTATTCGCTTCGAAATTTCGGTGCATTGGATCTGCTGTTTTATCGATTAATTAAGTTCAGCTTTGAGGCTCATTTTTAACTCAATGGGTATATCAATAAGCAACATTTTCACATT
This sequence comes from Merodon equestris, assembly GCA_958301585.1. Taxonomy (NCBI): domain Eukaryota; kingdom Metazoa; phylum Arthropoda; class Insecta; order Diptera; family Syrphidae; genus Merodon; species Merodon equestris. The sequence goes on along the minus strand of OY284417.1, from coordinate 71,933,022 downwards.
AGCAGCAAATGTGATTTGATTTAATTGCATTGCATTATGTTTAAAGGGTGTTTTTTTAGAGATACTATACAAATTCAATATGAAATAAAATAATTAAAGCTAAATTAATGTCTATGATATTAGCTTCATTTAATAGATAATTTTATGCCATTTGTGTTTAAATTAGACTTTGGGCACATGCACGCCACAGCTAGCTCGAATGAAGCGAAATCCTGAAGTCCAGTATCAGCAATAACACCGCGAATGTTGATTTCTAAATCGTCCAACATCTCTGGTTTGTCAGCATAGACTAGTGACTTTACATACCCCCCCCAGAGAAAGTAATCTAAGAGCGTGAGATCACAGGATCGTTGAGGCCACAGGTCCATTACGCGAAATTATGTTCTCAGCAAATGTTCCCCGCAATAAAATGATGGTGTCGCGCACCGTGTAGCATGTTGCGCCATCTCATCTGAAGAACGAAGAAATTAGAAATCATCTTTCTATAGCGTTCGCCATTGACATTCTGGCCGGCATCGCCCTTAAAGAAATATTGGCCGATGATTTCACCATCCCATAAAGCACACCAATCAGGTAGTTGTAATGGTTGTAAGGGCGTCCCGACAAAGCCTTTTGAGTTTTTTCCACTCCGAATTCGAAAAGTTTGCTCGCAACATCATTTCATCGGAGAACAAAATTTTGCGTTGAAAATGAGGAACAAGCTGAATCAAGTTTTCGGCTCATTCACCGAACCTGCGGGCTGTATAATGGGCACTCAGTTTCAGCTCTTTACAAATTGGATCCTATAAGCTTTTCAGCCAAGATCTTTCTGCAAAACCTTCCACACACTGGACGTAGCGCACGATAAGTTTGGCGAACCGAACGCAAGCTTCTGCCGAACATTGCGAAATTCAGCCTCTGGCGGAAACGTTATAATCGCTAGCCCTATCGACAGTTCGGTATCTCCACTTGATATGGCTGACGGATTTTATAACTAACTTTGCCTGGTAGTATGTGCATCCAATTACCATCTTGCCAAATAGGGGTTATGTCTTTTCTGATAATATTTGTTGAACATACTAAATGTTGTTGTTGCAAAATATTCAAGTGATTCGGGTGTCTGTTTTCAATGCCATATTTGCTAATAACTTACCTCAATAAGTATTTTGAGGTTCCTTCGACCCAGGTTTACAGCTATTATAAGATTCTTATTAGAACTTCTGGGTAGAAGTAGATTAGACTGAAATGCACGTGATAGGTGAGTAAAGTTGTCCCAATATAAAATCAAACTCATTAGCAAAACTTAGGCAATTTCGGCTACATTTCTTAAAGTGTAGACAACTGAAGGTTAACACCTTAACAATACGAAATATTCTAATTTGTTATGGGTTTTTCGTTTTTAGCTTTCATTTTCAATTTTCGTTCTCAAATCGTTTAGTTTTCGTTTCTTCTCTTTCCATTAAACCAAAGAGAGCTCCCTACATGCAGAGCTTAGTTAGGAAGAGTGTTCGTAATTTAGGACAAAGAAGATTAAGGTCCGACAGCGAACAACCATCTTTCAGAAGGAATTAGGAAGTCAGCGAGAACCGACATACGAAGTGTAGTAAATTGATATGGAATGGTGCGAGGTTTAATTTTTTAACTTTTTTTTTTAATTCTGGCCGAGATATACAAACAAAAACTTTTCTTTTCCCTGTGTGAAATTTGCCGTGGGGTATAAGATCATTGGGCGTCCCGTATGTGAAGAGTGAAAGCGCCGTGTATCCCCTTACGTAATTCAGTGGGCAAGATTTTCCCCAAGGCAATACCTATTTATAGTCACTTTATAAGGATTCATTTAGCTTTGGGTTATCTCGTGCGAAATGATATTTCCCAAACCCAACAATTTTGTTTGTTAACAAATACATCCATTCCTGGAAGAGTCACTAAAGATGATTTGTTTATGGTTTTTCCATCTCTGTTAGCGAACACACGACTTTTTCTATGGTAATTTGCCCTAAGTTCCAAGGTTAGTTAGGTTTTACATCAAATTGGGGTCGCAGACTGTCCCATGTTTTAAGAACATTCTTAGGCGGAGCACTTGATTTTGAAAATAATGATGAAAGTGATGATTATCACACAAGTAGCCTTCTATTGTGATCTTCCGTCACTGATAAAAATTTTAATACTTTAACAGCATGGCAGTTATAGACACATAAATTCCAAGCGTCCCTATAATTTACGTCCCTCTGCTTACGAGTACGTCCATAGAACATCATAGAACTGAAAACAAAAGACATAACGATCCACTTTGTGGTCAAAGAGGGGTTTTCCTCTCCCGTGGTGAATTCAAGTGAATAAGCAGCAACACTTTCGAATTAAATAATTGAATCGCACACCAAGCACTTTTTGCATTCGGAAAACTCTGTATTGGATAATACATTCCACACTGGGGTTGGTTATCTACACCGGCATAGTGACCAACTCAATTTGCTGAGAAATTTCCGAATAATTAGACGCCCCACATTGGCCACTCACAAGTGACGCGACAGTATCGCTGCACATCGTCGACTTGTACATTTTGACAAATAAACTCATTCAATATGATTAACTCTTGTAGCCGCACCCGGATGTTGCCAATAAGTTTTAAATCAATTACCACGTAAACAAATGTCACTCTTACCTGATTGCCAAAGACACCGACACTGCATGCAGACGACACTTGATCTGGGCCAAACCAGACGGCAGCCACCCGGGCAGGAAGTGACAGAATGCAAACCTGCAACGAGACACAAATGAACAAATTGCGTGAATTTAATGGAATCGCCACCATGGTATGGAAGCAATTTTGTCTCGTTAAGGGAATATAATGATGAGAAAGCAGATAATTACCTGCGCCAATGCCACTATGGACTGCCCAATAAAGCCGACGTAGAATAGGTCGGGACGTACCGAAAACACCTTTATCCATGCTCCTATGCACGTTCCAAAAATTCCCACAAGCGCGGTTATTCGTAAGCCCTGAATAAAAGTCAAAACAAAAACAGTTAAATTAATGGGCAACTTGTCAGTTGTCCAATTGTTTACCATTTTATCGAGGAACCAGCTCCCGGGGAAGATTAACGGGATGTACAGGATCATGTATATCATTGATGTCCAGTCGACCCATTTATCACTAATGCCGTAGTATCTGTTTATAATGAGAGTTTACAACAAACACGAGAGTGAGATGGTGGTTCATGTAAGGAAGCCATCACGGCGTAACAGATAAGGATATTAAATGAGTTTTGTTTTCTCGATTTTCATTGAACTTACTTTATCACAATATTGTTAATGATGCTATATTGGATCCATTGCATGGCATTCGAGGCGGAGTAGAACGCGAACAGGATTAAAACGGCCCATCGCCTCTTGTAGACCTTGAATTCTGGAAGAGAAACAAGCGGATAGTCGTAAGCCTTTTGAAAGTTTGTTTCATTTTTTATGCGTGAAGGTTGAAAGTTTTTTTTTTCGTTTTTTACTTAATCACATTCTGATTAAAATTGGATTGAAAGGTGAAATGTCAGAAAATGTACAAAACATCACCAAACCTTCCACTTCGCTTTCATTTCGATTTTGATTGATGGACAGTTTATGACAGGAAGCGCAGTGCGGAGTGATATTCATGGAACACAATTCGGTTGTAGCTGTTATTAATTTCAATATGTATGGTTTTTGGAGCATTCGACTTCTGCGAAATTGATTTTATGAAGTAATTCTTGGAATTTTATGGAGATAATAGGGTCAAAGATACAATACAATCGGGAAACTAGTTGAAATGGACGAGAATGCAATACGTACGTATTCTTTACATATCAGAAAGCATTTAATTTGTACAGCGTTATGGAAATAAAGGTTTTAATAATCGTACATATTTTGAGCAATTAGAGGTTTACTCGAAAAATAAGGTGACTTTTTGAATTTCCAGAGCCAACAAGGCGATCCGTGGCTTGCAAATAGCGGAGCTGAGCGAGCATCTATTACACCGTTTTATTGATATTTTATTTGAAACTCATAACTTTCATTGATTCTGGTTATGTGTGTGGGGTGAATACTAATCGTATCAAGTTTGGTATTGTTTGTCCAACAATATTTTTTGCTTAGAGTTTTTTTTGTTGATTTCAAAACTTTAAAGTCACTGTGGCAGATTCGATTGTCATCAAGTTAGAACCAAAGAATATTTTTGTGACCAGCGGCTTAAAATCAGATTTTTTTTGGAATGACTTTTAATTCTTTTAAGACGATCTGTGAATCCTTTTTTCAACTGAAAGCTGATCAAAATCCAAGAAAGTTTCTTGAATGTGTGACATTGTAGAGTCTTCTGAGCGCACCTATTTCTTCAACAACCTTTACATAATTGCTTTTTCTCTTGTAAACTTTTGGTACACATTTGAGTTTTTGTTCGTAGTCATCCGGCTTCACATCATTTTCAATTTTCTTGATATCACATGTTTCAAGTTTCAATAAATCTTCTCCATCAAGTTTGTTGCGAAGTAAACCAGCTATTTCCTTAGCATTTTTTTTTGTTTGACTTTCTTCTCGAGGTTGATACTTTTTCAAACGCAATATTTCAGTTTTCAAAACCTTTGTTTTTGCTTTTTGGAATCAATGAAACACTCTAACATGGGGATGCCCCCATGGAAAATTTGATCGACATTGCTCAAGTGACCCCCAGGTAGTGCGCGTGAAAAAAAAATTCCCATGTTAAGTCAATGAGATCGTTTTTCGGTGATTATTCCTCCGCAATACAAAATTTTATTAGCCTATTAATCACCACTTTAGGTTCTAGCTGTGTGCAACATTTCATCTTGATCGGTCAAACAGGGTCAGAGGAGTTCGATTTCAAAGAAGTGGCAATCCCGTGTATTAGAGATTCGCTTCACTCAGCTCAATCGTTTTTTTTTGTTGTGCTGGATATTGAGTTTGATTTTCATCGATATAAAGGTTGGACGTATTTTTTGCTATTGAAAAAAATGGGTTCTTGTCGGAATGCCGCGCGGTCAATAAGGAATATTATATTGAAGTTATGCGCCGTTTGTGTGAAGAAACGAAGAAATGTTGCATCCTGATCACTCATTGTTGGGCAAAACCCACCGGACTTGCCCCCCTGCGATTTATTTCTCTTCCCAATGCTAAAAAGATTCATGAAAGGATGGACACGATTGCCGCGATTAAAGAGATAAATGCGGGATCAGTGGAAGAGCTCAAGGTTATACCAAAAAGTGCATATAAAAAGTACTTCATGGATTGGAAAATGCACCGGCGCATGTGTATAATATCTGAGGAGGATTACTTTAAAGGAAGTAAAACAGATATTGAAGAACAAATAAACACTTTTCGAGAAAAACAAAAGTCACCTTATTTCTTGAGCTACCCTCGCACAAACTTTGATCTTGTCATTCATACTCATGCAATAAAATAACAAAATCATTCAACATCCTGTCTTTCAATCAAATCAACCAGCCATTTTTCTTTCTGGAATCGTCACGGACATTCAAAGGCTATAATTCTTCATTCTCGGGTATCTGTTTGAAACCACATGGTTGGCAACTTTCATATGATTACATTCAAGAGTACTCAGAAGAAGCATTTAAGCTCATTCAAGTCAGATTTTCCCACGCCACATATTGCTCAGTCAACTTCTTCTTAGTCAATTAAACACTATGCTGTCTTTTTGTCATATTATTGAAAACGCTAGATCTTTTGCCGCTCTCCTTTACTCCCTGTGTGGACCTTTGACCCGAAAACTACGTCAGAAATTATAAAAGCTGATATTCTGCAATCGCATCAGTCGATGGTTTTAAGTTACCAGGAACTGGTGGAATTTATTGTGCTGTGCCCCAAAAATCTGTAAAGCAGCTGCTCTCTGCACTGAAAATAATTTACACTTTAAACTTAAATAAAGTTCCTTTTCCTTGACGCATAACGATTGGGGTAACGACATTTACTCTCTCGCCAAAAACTGCAATCTATTAGTCTTTCCTTCTGAATAGATTGAAATTATACATGGAAATACTGAGAGATTTGCTTTGCTCTTTATGGTCGCGGATGCGTGTTGTAACCATTATGTCATGACGCTTAGCTCCGTTGTTGTGATGAAAGTCCATTCTCTGCTTAGTAATCAAAATGTCCCCATATTCTAAGCGCAAACATGAGGATAAGTACACGAGAAATGGACTTCCAGGTAATTACCTTAAAACTGAAATGTCATAAAACAACAGACATGACTCAGCTGGTCATAAACCAGGTTTTCATTATGGGATTCTCCTAACCACTTGTCGGTTCATTATGAATTTGCCCAGTGTTAAATATCGAGTTAAACCTGGTCGAATCACCTTGGTGGTATGAATAACATCGTGAAACGTTTACCATATAATTTGACGACGAAAAAGTCATCATGAGTTGAACATATATTGCTTCAACTAAAGAAACTTCCTAATGGGATATACGTGTACTATTGTTTCACTACAAATGTTTCTGAGGCTTGTTCTTTTTGATGTGTAAGCATTTTTAGTCTCGGTATGGCGAAATGACCGTCACGCGTAACCGAAATTAGTATTAGTACTACGTCAGTGTGCGTAGGCTGAGTAGGTATAAACACAAGTCTATTGGCTGTGATTCATCTATGGCTATCCGTCAATACGTTTGTGTGTATGCGTGCTGCCACACTGCACACAGACAAGCGAACGCTATAGAGTGCGCATCGAACGCACGACGTACTGTATGTACTAACACTTATAACTTATACTTTGGACTGGAACTAGGACTCCTAAACCTGTCCAAACGCCAAGCGTGCGAACAGGACGCACAGACGCAATTAACACTTGTAACTTGGAGTGAGACATCACTAAGCCATTTAGTTGTGTTGATTTCGATCAGTTTAGTCACATTTTAGCTGCAGTTTTGTAATTTACCATATACATACATATATCATCATATATAAAAAAAAAAGTGATTTTGAAAACACTAAGTGGTTTTGTATGTGAGAAAATTACGTGATTTTGCTCATTTTCAACAACTCAGCTTCGATTCGGCGTGAAAAAAATTACGTGATTTTGCTCATCATAAGTGCAACTGCACTTACCTCAAACCAATCAAACGAAGACGCTACAGAAATAATATCTGAAACTATGAGAAGAGCTCGAGATGGCAGAAGGATGGATGAAGCAGATGAAATTACAGAGCAAATGAGTCCAGGTGGTCAATCAGCCCTGGTGACAGCAAGTCCAGAACCAGTTGAACTCACACCAAACTACGAAGCTGAAGAACACATAACACAACAGCAAAGTATTCAACCTACTGTTAGATATAGTCATCATTCAAGAAACGCTACAGCCTATACAAAATTCAAAGAAATGTTTTTAGACAATAATATTGGAGCTGCATGTAGTGTCTGTGATAGATTGTGGTACGAAAAAAATCCTAAAACTGTACCGAATAATTCGTTCACTATTCTCACAGCTGAGTTTCCTGACATCGATGTAAACACAGCGCGAGTCTGCCTTACGTGTCCCGCTTCCTTGCAGAAAGAGAGAATTCCGAACTTTTCAACATCACACGGATTTAAATATCCTACAAGGTCACACGATTTACCAGAGCTAGATTTGATCACTGAACGATTGGTATCCCCGCGCCTTCCGTTTACGCAAATCAGGAGACTTAGGCATGGACAAGGTCAATATGGGATTTTAGGTCAAGTTGTGAATGTACCGGTTTCAGTTAACAATATGGTTACTTGTCTCCCACGAGAACTCGATGACGACTATTGTATTAAGGTTCATATTAAACGCAGAAAAATTCATAAGTCAAGTTACCTGATTGGCTTTGTTAAAAAACGCGTTGTCAAGCAGTGACTCCAGTTCTTGATAGAGACACCACTCTATAAATTCTATAACATAAAGATGAACGATTCCTTCTTCGTACCGAACACAGCACCAGCTCATTCCACCGAAGAATTAAGTGACTTCACTTAATCAATCGATATTGAAGATAGTCTGCACGCTCAACAACAAACGCTTTTATGGAATGAAGATAGATATTTAAGAATAGCTCCAGGAGAACACGAAGTGCCCGTTAGTATTCTTTTTGATGAACACTGCGAAGAAATGGCGTTTCCTTCAATTGATCTCGGTCAAATTCGTGTCTTTAAGGAAGGACTGACTGTAACGCCATTCATGATGGCAACGAGTGAACTGCGAAGAGCGGATAGACGTGGTGTGACTCCTCAACACTCGCTATACATGGCAATGAAAATTTTACATATCCGAACACGCGATGCAATAACTGTTGCCTTCAAATTCATTGGAAAAAATACAAAACTAACTCGAGCTCAAGTAGAATAGGCAGACTTCATTGATGGATGTCTTTAAACTAATTTGGCTTTTCTTCGATCGATACCAAACTCCACTTATTACTGGGCTCAACGTAAACGCGATCTTTTTGCGATGATTCGTCAGCTTGGAAAATTGACTTTTGACTTTTTGACTTTAAGCGCCAATGAAATTGGTTGGCCAAAATTAATGAAGCTGTTGTATAAACTCAGAAACAATGGAGCAGATATTGATACGGAAGAACTTGAAAATATGCATTTCAACTTAAAAGCTACACTCATCAATGAAGATCCTGTCACCTGTGCTATCCACTTTAATAAACTTGTGCAAGTTATCATCAGTATACTTCAATCAACGCGTTTCAGTCCGTTTGGCCAACACTACGTGAAGCACTATTTCAAAAGAATAGAATTTCAACACCGAGGCAGTCCGCATTCACATATACTGTTGTAGCTAAATGAATCTCCAACCGATGCTCTGGGACAGAAAAAGGCTCAGACTGAGGCTTTGATTGACCAACTAGTGTCTATATCTCCTGATGAGGCATCAGGCTTTGCAAAACTTCAACGACATAAACACACGTTTACCTGTTATAAAAAGAATTCAACCTCTTGTCGACGCGCCATTCTTGCCGTCTCGATCAACACACATACACACAGCCATCTTGGCGCATTTCTTTTTATTTTTACCATTAACGACATTGAGTTTGTCATCAAACATTTCCACTTCTCACTGTACGCCGACGACACCAAGTTCCTCAAGACCATTTCCTCGCAACAAAATTCTTCCTTTATTCAATCGGATCTCAACAGCTTTTCCGTATGGTGCTCCAAAAATTGCTTGGAGCTTAACATTTCCAAATGCCAATCAATCACTTTTTCACGTAAACGAATCAATCCTCCTCCTCGTCTCTACTTCCTCAATAATCAGCTCATCTCCACCGTTCACCGTTCTATGGGACCAAGAGCTCAATTTTTGCGCACATATCGACGATATAATTTTATCTATTCACCTCCCGCACCTCATACGGCTCCAATGAACCCATTTCCCATATGCTGGCAAGTGCTGATTCGAATATTAACTTCGACTTTAACTTCAACACTCCATGCCTAAAACTCCGTCTTCTCAATAGAAGTTCCAAAAATTCCAATCTTAGTTTAGTTTCTAAGGATTGGGTCCCCCTTACCCATTCTTCTTAGTTATTAAGTTAGCTTGAATTAAGCTCAATAAATGGGGGTGTTTGCCACCACGAAAATTAAAATTAAAATTGACTTAGGTATTATAATTCAACTTCTAGAGGTGAGGAATCGGTTATATTGGCCAGGATGAGATTAGCAACCTTAGACCCGGTAAGCACTTAAAGACGGATAAGTACAGGGTATTAATCGTGTTTTTACCCAAAAGCGTTTTTTCACCAGGGACATAACAACTTTGTCTTTTAATACAAACGCATCATTATTTATTTTTATGGTCTGATAATATCAAAATATCAGCCAAGGTTTATGTTTCTATCATGGCGAAGTTTACGAAAGGGCATATCTGGTAATTATTAAAAATTACTGCCAAAATTCTCAATCGACGGTCGCAACTTTAAGACCGCTCACTTTATTTTCCGATTTAATTTGACTTGGTTGGGCAGGAATACGTTATTGGCTTAATGCAAGGCTTCACAAAGAAAAAAATAACTTAAACAAGTTCGAGGGTTTCGGTGATCGGTCTTAATATTATCGGGAAGTAAGTCATGGATAAAGAGTATGTCTGTGACCTTACATGGTTTTTCTAGGTAGTTTGGGAGGTAAGTTATAAGTATCAGCCCAGGAAACTTCCCGAAGGTCATGTACGTTGAAGGCCTCAATGCACACAGTTGCGGGTATGGGGGATCAGACTTGACTATCATATTCAAGAAGGGACCTAACGAGGGTAGTGTCAATATCAATGTGAAAATGGAAGTTAAATTCCCGTTCACAGATGAAATTAAAGAGAGCGCTTAGGGAAGTAAGTGATGGCTTGACATCTGCTAAAATTTATTAAAATATGGTTTTCTTTAACACCAAATAATGGACCTGTTTAGGTCACATGGGAGGGAGCAGGAATCAGCAGGGAAGATGTATATGTTTCATATCATAAGTGTATTGGGAAAGACGAGAATTCTCGACGACACAGTAGACATCATTAATTGTTAGGATAAATATCAGTCGGCCGAGGTGGTTACCTTGGGGGACTCCGGAGGAAGCAGTAATTGGATCAAAAATAGAAGGTCGAAAAATAATATTATAACGATTATCTTTTAGGTAGTATTTTATCCACCGGATAAGATGGGGAGGGAAACCGTGAATAATGAATTCAACAAGAATAACTTGACACGAGATTTTGTCAACCGCTTTGCCGAAGTCAGTGCCAACAACGTTTACTTCTTTTAACAAAGTTATCCATTAACCTTTTAGAAACTTATATTGATTTGGGGAAAAGATGGGCTTGCAGTGAGAGAATATTGTATCTCGGAGAGTTCAAAAATGCAAGGGAGTTTTTCAATGGATAAATATGTAGACACCCCATTCTTTCTTTTGTTGATGGGAATGATGTAAGCATTTTTCCAAAAGTTAAAGAAAGAGTCACTCTAATATTAAACATTTGAAATAAGGCCATCGGTTCCTAAATCGTTGACGCATTTTTGTAAAACTAGGGTGGGGAGTCGGAGAGAGCGCCGTGGCGCATTGTGTAGTATGTCGTCCTCTGACTCGCGATGAGCGAGTTGGGATCCCCATAAAACCAACACTGTCGATTATTTACTTCGCGGCTCCTCTCCTCGGGGGGTTACTGGCAAAACCCCTGTAGTACACTTACCTTGAAAAAGCTTCTCGACTCTCGCCGCTCGGAATCGGCATTAAACTGTAAGTCCCGTTCACTTGTGCAAAAAAACAAATTATACACAACATAAGTGAGCTCTGGCTCTTCATGAGCTGTAACGCCATTTAGTAGTAGTGGCATGGCGGGGAGACAATCAGAACCGAACGAGACAGTTGCGTTTTTCTCGATGACTAAGTACATTATTTCATATAACAACAGTACTCATGATCGGATTGAAGGACCTGGAAAGGTGGCACCTATTTTCTGATCATTGGATGAAGTACTGAGAAAATTAAACGTGGATGGAAAAACATCAGCTTTGTTTTTTCACTTATAATGTAGTAGAAATGCTTACGTCATATGCTAAGTTTTTGAAAAACAAATTTTTCTTAGCTTAAGTTAATCAAAATAATGTTAATTGTAAGTTATTTATATAGTAGTCGAAAGGCATAGGTTAAAATTATACAGTTTGTTTTAGAGTGTCCCCCTAATTACCTTCAGTTTAAGTCACGGACTTTTCGGATGGACGGACATTCGCATAGTTGTGTGATTTCCGTCAAAGACTGCAGATAAGGAGAAAGGTTGAATGGAGAACGGGAGTTAAGGTGGACCTGTCTTAATAATGCACTTTCGGGCATAATAAATTTCTCAAAAGAGAAGCTGTACGATAGGGATGTACTATATAGGATGTACTATAGTGGATAAATTCGAGTCAATATATTTACTGTTGAATGTTCTTGTGCCAGTGATATTACGCACCGGTCGAAAGATCGGACGAATGGTCTGCGATTATGGTCATTTTTGGCCTAATCAGTAAAATAGGCGTATTGGAAAGCAACAAACCCACATGTGTTCCAAAAGACTCCATTGCATCTACAAAACATGGTGGAAAACTATTTTTGGCTAGAACTGAATGGACTTGACGTCAGTAATATGTAGTTTCAACATGATGATATCATATGCCACAAAACTAGTCAAAGTCAACAACGTTAGATTTCAATGGCAAAAAAACAAAAAAGATATTGAACGAGAAATTGCATCATTTGTGGATTTATTTTTGGACGACGGAAGTTGCCATCAAGGAAACAATTAATGGCAAATTATGTACCTAGAGGACGAGTGCAAAGTGCAATACTGCGGAGCATCTTAATGTTCTTCTTCTTCTTTTCCTTTTTTATCCCGGCGTCGTTATGGTCAGAAGTGTAGGACCATAACCTTCCCACTTAACTGCATTCCTACTGGTCCGCTTGAGGGGTCCGCCGGAGCAACTTAATAATATTCAAAATGTTCACCTCCAACGTGATAATTGGAGCAATATTCAAAGCGAAAGTATAGTCACTTTTATTATATCAAAAGCGGATTACGCCCTGAATTGTCTGTTGGATAATGGAACAAAAATTCACTTTTGATATCAACATGCTCATCAATAAAGGAGTCAAATAACCAAGTTGCAGTTACGTATATAATCGGCTCATCCAATTCGCGGTTTAAATTTAACGTGACTGTTGCAATTCCATACATCAAATCGTACTGTCATTCGAGACTACTAAAGGTTTAAGGCTTTCAATAAAGGCTCTCAAGTAATGCATTTTACGCTTGTCTTATATCTTATTTTCTACATGGATTTGCATCTATACCCTTATAAAGTTCATCTCACTTCAGAAATGAAGCCAGCTGACCATGGAATGCGTAGAACATACGCCGAGTAAATTCTTCGGAAACTGGCAACCAATTTGACGATAAATTTTCGCATAACATTTTTATTCTAGACAAGAAGTCACTATATGGTGTGCTATTTGGTCTACCTGTTTTGGTTTTATTGCAAGCAAAATGTCCTGTACGAATTATTTCCCGTTTTGGTGATAGGAAATAGCTTTCTGTTTGTGGGGCTATGCAAAGATGGTGTTTATGCCCACAGTCCACAAGCCCGTAACGCGTTGAAAAACATATTAATCAAGAATCGAGTCCGGCAAGAACTCCAGCGGATGACATTAGAATCATGTTAAATTTCATTCATAATGGCAAAATCCAAGCAATTTATTGAAATAAAAGTTTGAGCGAAATTTAAATCATAAATGTGTTTTATTAAATTTTACTTTTGGAACCAAAAAATGGATCACCCAGCACGTCAGCAACTGTCGAATCGAGAGATTTGGTACCAGAGTAAGCTACTCTAGGGATCCAGAATAGAATTAGTATTTCTCCTTTTTCTTTTTTTAGTCACATTAATTAAAAATTTTCGTTTAAAACTAGATGGTCGCAGTGCTAGCTATAAGGCTTCGCAGCTGCATAATGGAGCGTCGGGTAAATGTACTAAGATTTTTTTCCAAAAGGCTAATTTTCTTAAACACATTTGAGTATATATTTGGTATAGAGTGGAAATTCGACAACTTGAGATTTTTCAACGGCTTATGCGAACAAGAATGACATCAAGATGCTCGTTCTTGGCAGTTTATCAGCAATAGGTTGGAGATCTTGTTCGACACAAATTATATTGTCATTGTAGCGGATGTGTCCTTGTGTTTAAGGATATCACCTTTCTTCAATTCCAATGCATTGCGGTTTGGGTAAGATCGGTAAAAAAATGCTGGCATTTCATCATAAGATTGATTTTGAAATCCCTCTGCCACTGCTGGGTTTCTAGCTGCTCTCATTGCACGGGCATAGTGTTGACGATGCGAGTCACGACAGACAGTAGTATTTCTATATCTGGCAGCCCGAGCAATCAAACGGCCTACTCTATGTCGCCTTATGGGTTGCGTAAGTGGCATGTTTTATTAAATGATACTAAAATATCGACGAATTCCTATGTAATTTCCAAGGTTTGAGTTGTTAAATCGGAATTTTTGAGCCTAAGTGAGTTTTCTATGAACCTTGAAGTACACAGAAAATAAATTTCAAATTATTACTTCTCCGAATAAGTAAGCTAAGGGCGGGCCAACAAAATTCGTTATCGCAAAATATCGAAAAATTATACTTGTTGTAACACCCTTATTAGTTGACTTATTTGAAAACTAATTTTTATAAATATCAATGATTAATAAGGCAGTTAGCAATTAGTTTAATAGCAAAAATTGACTTACAAAATTCAAATATTCACAATATACTTTTTTTGCAAACTTCATATATATTTTTCACACAACAAGATGTCAGAATATATTTATATTGCTATTTATTACTCTAAGGCAGTTATTGAAAGACTTAAATATGGTTAATTTAATTCGTATTATACTGAATTGATTTTAATGCGAAATCTAAAACGTATGTTATTAAAAGCCCGTAAAATGTTTCCCATAGACTTAACATTGCGGTTTGAAAATAATTGAAAAACACACTTGTGGGCCAAAATTAAAATTTCCGCTTCGTCATGACCTAGAGTTTCGTTTATTGTTTATTGTATATTTAAAAAAGTATGAATATCGGACCATTGGTTGGCAAATTCTGCTTGACGTAACATTTGCCATTTCACCTGCTCTATGAGAGTTTCAATAAATACGAGTACCAACAGAACTTCCCAATTTAGCAGTAGCATTTGTCCATTATCGCATTAGTCAGCATGCAGGTGAAATATTTGCCCAACCGTGTTGAACTTGCGGATTATAAAATCCGGACAATCGCAAAGCAAGTGGTTAAGGCTTTCCTCTGATTGTAAGTTGTGGCAGTTACGCGAATGGGTGTTGAATAAGTAGCGTGAACGTCAATAGGTCAGAGGTATAACCCGATTGCCATTTAATTTCCTCTTGCATTGTTCCACCGGTCTGGTCTAAGTGACTACTGACGCCATGGCTTTGATGGCAGTTTGGCTGTCGCTACAAATAACATTGACCATATTATTGGAGCAGGGATTTGTATACTCCTTTGACCCCAGTTATAGAGCTTGAAAGAATGTTGAATTCTCCTACCATTTAGTCTTAAGCAGACAATGCGGAGCTTGTATTGATACTACAGAAAGATTGAATTGTTTAACTATGTACTGTACTATTTGTTGATATTTTTGCTCTTTTTTATTTTCGTAAAACAAAATGTACATATTGATGTAATAAAAAAAAATCCATTATTTTTACTTGAAATTGAAGTCTTTAGTTAGCATAGGAATTGCAATTTTGTTCGATAACTTGTTCCCATTTCAAAGGTAATTCCATTATGCCTTTCCATAGAAGTTATCATTTCTATTGGTAAAAAACTGGGGCTGTCGTTCGCCATGGACAGGAACAAGTGGTAATCACTTGGTGCCAGGTCCGAACTATAAAGTGAATGCATAAGAACCTCAAAACGAAGCTGCCGGAGCTTCTGGCGAGTTGGGGCGAGTATGGCGTTACACTGATGGAACGAAATACCTGTCCTATTGGCCAAAACTGGCAACTTCTGGGCGATTACTTCCTTCAGACGGTCTTATTGTTAACGGGAACAGCTCATAGTAGATAATTTCCTGCTTATCCTAACACAACAAAACCTTCCTGCCTATCATTGCGCGTTTTCGCTTGCAGTTATCATACGTGATCCACTAGTCACCATACGCTTCAGAAATGGGTCGATTTTGTTGCGATTCAGCGTAGATTCGCAGGTTTAGTCTCTGAACAACCGAAACCGTGCTTACATGACGACCAGACTCGATTACGAGTATTTCCATAATTTTATCGACATTTCCCACAGTCAGCCTTCCAAAGCGCGGTGTTCCTGTGACATCAAAATTACTGGAACGGAATCAATGAAACCAAAATCGCACATGATAGGCTGTTACAGTATCGGTACCATAAAGGCTATGCCGCTTCGGCTTGCGTCTCCACTATAAAATAGGGCGTATTTTTAGCACGAAATCCAATAGAACGTATACAAAGTGAGATACAGATTTGTCAAGCTATCTGTTGCAAAAGTAATGGATTTATTTTTACTATCCCTGATAAAAACAGTAGGATGGTTTAATTTTAGAATGAATTTTTTAAAAGTGCACATCGGCGTCCCTTTTGTTATGTATAAAAAAAGCAGAAGTCTGTTTGCTAAAATTTCAATTTCAGATTTTCTGTACCGGTAATGGAGATTAGAATTGCAAGCATTTGATAACGAAAAAAAACCAACGATAAGACTTTTATCTGGAAATGCAAATAAACACCCCGCAAACGACTGTGTTGCTTTACAGCGCTCATTGCGAGTTGTGCGAAAAGCGCCAGTATAGTGGAAGAGTTCAAAGCCACGTGACTAATACAACTGGCGGCAAAAGTGTCTTTATTCCACCAATCAATCATTCTCCCTTTTATCAATGTGGAAACACTAATTAGAACCGCCCTTAAATGCGTGTTTAGTTCACAACAAAGAATATAGTGAAAGAATGAATTCAAGCAAATGCCAAAGCTTACCCCGAGCGATTTCCTGATCTAAGAAATGTTCGAGGTCGCGCTCCTTCTGCAAACTCGTCGTGGTCGATCTGTATATTTTGTTTTTGATGCTTGCATCTTGCTGAAGGTACTTTTCCATCGCACAAATCACTTATACTGTTCTGCACCGGCCGACTGTCAATCAAAAACTGAGTTATCAAATGTCCATAGACCAGACATGGATGGCGAGGCACGAATGCGATAATGCTGCCTTAATGACGCATCATTCTTCGTTGTGTGTCCGGATAAAGATGCAGATATTGTTATTTGTGCAATAAGTCCCTTATCAAGATCGTGCAATAAGACAGAATATAGAGACTTGGATTTTTTTCATTTAAAGGTGTCTCTGATATGGCTAACTCCGAACATCATTCGGACCTGTTATTTCAGTCCAGCTCTCGATTACATTAAGATCATAAGCTCCATCGTATTGAATATCATATTAAACAAAATGCAAGAGATCTGCACTCGATCACCATGAAGGGATATCAAATGACTTTGTTAAACGCTTGATGTTTATAGACAGATAAACAGTTGGTTTGGAGAATATGGTGTCTTTGATGTGTGCATGGTGGGCTCATAAAACTCGCATTTTAAGGCAAATATTATTTTTAATTTGCGAATCAAACAAGATTTGGAATCAGGTGATAGATTCAATGTATTTTATGAGCGTAATGTTGATTTTTCTGGTTAAGGACGGAAGGTCATGCTAGATGAGCCCAAGAGTGATTTCTAGTTGGTAGTGCTTGCGAAGGCACCGTCATAATACATAATAAGTAATTGGAACAAGAAACTCTTTTTCCAAATAAAGGGTCATTCGAAAAGGGGTGTCATTTCAACCCTCTCGTTATTAGAATATTGAGGCATTCAATAAGTAGAAACCAGGAAGTTGTGTGAATTCGGAAATATAAAATATTCACTATAAGGACGGTACACATATAGTTGAAACGCTTCGTAGACTTCGAACTGCTTTTGGCCAAAAAGCAATGATGGAAGCTAATCTATTGGAATATCTGTAGGCAGAAATTGTAAGTACTGCAATGTGAAATAGCGTGCCAACCAAAGTGAACCTTACAAAATCCCAGAAGAAACTTGGTCTTGAAAAGATCTTCGGTGGCAGAAGTTTTCTTTGCCAAAAACAAAAAACCTAGAAGCTTAAGGCTCACAGTGATGAATACTAAATTATTTATTACATATTCGGAAGGGCGAAAGGATGAAGAAAAGGATGGAAGCAATGATGACAAGCAATGACATTAAGTTTGTTGAAGACAAATCAGTAATTAAAAAGAAAAAATTAACTAAAGGACTGTGAGATTGTGAAAGGACGGCAATTAAAAATTCGAATTAATATTAAAAGAAATCCATGACGATTGTCATATTAAGAACAACTAGCTGAACATAGGCTCATGTTTGGGTGCGCCCCATTTATTAACTGTGGAAAAATTCGTGGACAAAATCAGTATACCAATATGTAAAATGCTATTAAAGCCAAGCGAAATCATTTCTTTACGATAGAATAGTTGGCGATGGGATGGGTATACTAGGAAAATGTCGTTTGAAAAAGATCACGGAAAAATCGTGGTGCACCAACTCAAAGCCAGGATTGACGGCTCATAAGGTTATATTGTGTGTATGTTGGGACTGGAAAAGATTCGAACATTATGATGTCTGTCAGCAACTAACCAGATTGCAATCCAAAAATTCAGAATTTATTAATGAAAGGGCAAATCTTTAATGAGGCAGCAAAAATTGAGAGAGCTTGGCCGAGAAAGTTCAATGCATCCATCATATAGCCCAGACCTTGCACTTTAATACATTTTGATCTCTCCAAAACCACTTTAATAAAAAGAAATCCACACGAAAAAATCACATTGAGTGACCGTGTAATTCAGGAGCAAAGCAAACCAACATTAACGAATAAACACACTGATTGGATAGGTTTCAAGAAGACCCTGGATGAATCGAACCAAGCGTGCCAATCTATAATACTGAACAACTGGATAGAGAAGTGGAAAATCTTGTTAATGATATTCAACAATCAGCCTGGAGAAACACACCAGAAATAAAAAGGAAATCTAAAGGCAATAAGTACCCCATGGAAATTAGAGAACTAGAGAAACTGAGCAATCTCACCCAACAGTTAAGAAGACAAAAAAGGGCGTTAAGAAAAGACTCCATTAGTTATTATCCTCGAGGATTAACCAACGAAAAAGCAACCGATTATTCGCTTTGGAAAGCAATGAGGAATGAAAAAAGAACCCCAACTATGCTGATACCACCCATCAAAACGGTGGAAGGAAATTGGACTAGAAGTACCGAACACAAATGCAGATTATTCGCGGAATACCTAAAAAACGTTTTTCAACCAAACAACAAACAAGAAATATGAACTCCTGTGAAAACAGTCGAAGAAGAAAACTAAGATAAAAAACTTACGACCTAAAGGAAAGTGAAAAGTGAGATCAAAATTGATATCAATCCGAAAAAATGCCCCGGCTGTGATCTTATAACCGGTGAAATATTGAAGCAGTTACCAAGAAAAGCTGTGGTTAAACTAATCCATTTATTCAATGCTGCTTTTAGAATGAGATATGTTACAGACTTATGGAAAGTGGCCGAAGTAATAATGATCTCTAAGCCTGGAAAGCCACCGAACGAAGTGACATTATATGAGATAATCCCAATACTACCTGTTGTATCTACCTATAAATTATTCGAAAAAATATTTCTCAATTGACTTAATAGTATTATTAAACGGAAAAATTACATTGCAAATTACCAGTTCGGATTTAGGAGACATCACTCAACAAACGATCAAGTTCACAGAATAGTCAACATTATAGAAAAATCGTTAGAAGGAAAAAAAAGTATGTTCTGCAGTGTTTCTAGATGTAGCGCAGGCCTTTGATAAAGCTTGGTATGTACGACTTAACCGCAAACTAAGACGTGTATTACCAAAACAATACGCTGCAATTTTAGAATCATATCTAAGCGGGAGATGTTTTAGAATAAAACAGGAAGATTCGTATTCAGAATTAACGGAAATTAAGGCAGGAGTCCCGCAAGGCACTGTCCTGGGTCCGATTCTGTATCTTCTATATACATGTGATCTCCCAGAACTAGAATATTGCACATTGGCCACCTTTGCCGATGACACTGCAATCCTTGCAGTGGGGGAAAGGATAATGTGGAATCAAAACAGAAGTTGCAATCAGCTATAGACCAAATTTGTAATTGGACAATAAAATTGCGAATCACGCTTAACGAGAGCAAATCAGTTCACATAAATTTCACTAACAAAGCAATAACACAAATCCCGGTTACTATCAACCAGAAAATATTACCGTACGTGAACACAGCGAAATATCTTGGTATGATGGGAAAAGCACGTTAAAAAGAAAAAAGAGGAATTAGAAATAAAATATAGAAAAATGTATTTGCTGATAGGAAAGGTCGCCTCACTATCAGTCTATAATAAGCTTGTATTATATAAGCAATCACTGAATCCAATATGGACATATGGTACTCAACTATGGGATTGTATCAAAAAGAGCAATGTAGACATCCTACAGAGATTCCAGACTCTGATAAGGAAAATTGTAACCATGGTACATAAGACATAAGAACCTCCAAAGGGTCTTGGGAGTGGAATTAGTCATGGATGAGTTCCAAAAAACGCACGAAGGCACGAATCAAGACTTCAAGTTTGATTCTGTACAAACACAGAGGCAGTGCAACTTAGACAACCTAAATATAATGAGAAGACCGAAAGGGACAAAGCCATTTGAATTGAATGAAATAAAAAAACATGAAAAAATGCTGTGAATATGAGTCATCCCCAGATCTTTCTCCAGAATACTCAGGAGTTTTACAATGATGTATTTCTTATATTCTTTTTTGCCATCCCCATAAGATGGCAAAAAGTCATAGATAAGAACATACTCAACATGTGCTTAAATCAAATTTATTTTAAATAAAAAAATCACTTAATGAACAAATGACAAAAAATCTCTTCCTTTTTTCAGCTTTTTCGTCAAACAGATATGTAAGACTGAAGTCGATCGTTATATGTATATTTGTATTACACTAAAATCGAAACAATCTGCCAAACATTTTTTGTAGAAATTTGGGATCCATAAAACTTGGAACGTATTGAAAAAATAAAATTAGGCCTTCAAGACGTAGTTTAATCTGACTGATTTTGTGGAAGGTAAAAAAGCAAGGCTGATTGCAAAAGGATATTCCCAATAGTTTTCAAGTGCAGATTCTGATGGAACAGCATTCTAGTTTTATAAACAAGGAATGTAAGCTTAAAAAGCCAATTATGGATTAAAATAATCAGAATGCCAGTGTAATCAAAAACTAGACCAGAAACTTAAGAACTGGGCTATATAAACTTGAATTACGACAAATGTGTTAATTTTAAGCTGAATCACTACCCAATAACAGTCACAGTCTATTTAAATGACTTGATCGTAGCACAAATAATTTGAAAGATTATGAATAACTCAAATGTTGTTTAGTGGAATCCTTTGACATCCAAGATATAGTAAAAGCAAAATTCTGTGTTGGCTTGGTAAGAGACTGTAATCGTGTTGAAGATTGGTTATTGGTTGCATAATTCAGATGCGTATGATAAAGGTATTAATAAATTTGCAAAGCAAACAAATTACCTATTCCTATTCCATTAACAAGGCACAGAAACCATCGATCGAAGGCGAGCGTGAGCAATTTAACCAAAGTGACTTTCACTATCCCAAACTATCGGACAAGACCGCGAGAAGGATATTGGGATTATGCCAAATACAGAAATACAATGAAGCCGGTTTTAATTTTTGTGGACTCAAATTGGGCCGAAGATGCAAATGTCATGTACATGACATATAAATGATGAATACGTCCCAAACATGTAGATGCTGCTCTGGCGAGGGCATGGGGCGCTTTCGCTCTGACAAGATGGCTGTTTCATAGCAGCCAACTTGATTCCAGGGTGTAGGTAATCTGCTACATGGCCTTAATCAGACCCATGGTTGCCTATGGATGTCCCGTCTGGTTCAATGTGAGAGCCAGCTTAATGGAAAGGATTCGGGTGTTTGAGAGACAATGTCTTAGGACTTGTCTCGGGCTACATAGGACTCCCGAATCTGAGTACACGAAATTTTACCCGAACGAGGTACTATACAATAGGGCCAGGATTGTACG
The DNA here is from genome assembly GCA_958301585.1 of Merodon equestris. Taxonomy (NCBI): domain Eukaryota; kingdom Metazoa; phylum Arthropoda; class Insecta; order Diptera; family Syrphidae; genus Merodon; species Merodon equestris. The sequence continues at coordinate 71,911,274 of OY284417.1, read as the reverse complement.
GATAGATAATTTTCTGATCAAACTGATTCGAAGCCACGTTGCAAGAGCAATGACTTCGGTCAATAGCCTGATCTTCGGGGCTTACTACCCCAATGATCTATATCATGAGAGAGTGCGCCTAAACGGCTTTGTCCCGCTAGAAGCATTCCTCTATCTAGATAGATGTGGGCTGATCCAGGACAGATTGGCGTTACCGCTAATCTTCCACGTGGGTCGCAACTCCGTGGAACGGCGATTCCTCTACGGACCCGATGTCGCGCTCCGTGAGCCCGAGCGCCTCAGGTTCTGTAGATCGGTCTCACGCCGGGATCGAGGAGACGTAGTCCGCCAGCATCAACGCTTTTGGTGGCTGGAGAGGACTCCGTCAACGGACACTTCACTAGGTGCAGTCTCTTCAAGGCAAAGCCTGCCAAACACCGATAGCAGGCTTACATAGGCTAGAATAGGGTAAGGTAGGGTAGGGTAGGATAGGGCAAAAACGAAAAAAAAAAAAAAAAAAAAAAAAATACAAAATGAAAAAATCACAAAAAAGAATAAAACTGAAAACAAAAAAAAATATAAAAATAAAATGTGAAGAAAAAAAGATATATGTACATATATATAAAATATATACAGGGTGTCCCACGAGCAGTGTGCCAAAAAGCTAGAGCGTGTAGGTCTGGTCAAGACAGGAAAAAAAATCGTAGGGGGGGGGGGTCTATTCCCCCCCGTTTAGCCGGGAGGGGCAATTTTCTAAAAAGTTGATTTAATTTGGAAAAAAAATTATTAAAAATCAACAGTTACATCCACAATGCCGCGATATACTTTTTTGTAAAGCCAGAAACCTCTTCTTTCATCTTGTTTCTAAACGAAGCTGTTTTAAGGAATAGTTTTTGAGAAATTAATTTTCAAACTCAAAATTTTGAAAAAAAAAATGAAAAAAAAAAATTTCGAACTATTTTTTTTCAAAATTGTATGTAATTAAGTACTAATTTTTTGTCAAAAATTCAATTCTCTTATTAATTTTTAGTTAAAAACAGAAAACCGGATGCAAAAATGTTTTGTAGTTTTTGAGAAATTAAAAAAAAACCCGAACCATTTTTTTCTAAGAAAAACCTTTTTTTTGGTTTTAACGCGGCTGGACTTGTAGGCAAATTAATGTATGAAACATTGACATCTTTTTTATTATTTTTAAAAAATTTGGAGTTATAATGTATATATTTGTGTATATATATTTTAGTTAAGTTAGAATAAGATAGGTTTAGGTAGGTAGGTAGGTAGGTTTAAGTTTTATACAAAATATTTAAAAAAAATTATCATATGCTATGTTTTTTAATAAAAAAAACATTTTTCTTAGCTTAAGTTAGTTATAATAATGTTAATAGTAATTTCATGTAGACGTCGAAAGACATACAAATGTTTCAATTGTTCCTGTTTGTTTTAGAGTGTCCGCCTAGGGCCAGTAGGATAGTTACATTGTTAAGATAGTTAAGCTAGTTTTAAACATTTTTGACTAGGGTAAGATAGATATAAGATAATATTGAATAAAAATGAATTTAAAAAAAAAAAAAAAAAATAAAAAATAATACGTCCCAGAGACAAATAGTGTTGTAATTGTTGGGAGTTAGAGTCAATTCGAAGCTTTTTCTTCCATTTAAAATGACATTTAAAAACCACATCATTCAAAGTATTTTTCGTTTTTTCTTGCGGGTAGAAGACTAATCCCATGTGGGAAGAACGCCTCATTTATTTCTATCAATTTCTGTGAGGAAAGGCTATGAGTCAACTTATAATTAGAAATCGCAATGAGAATAAGGCTTGTTTTGCAACGAACTTTGTCGTGCCACTTATAATATCACTTTGTCGTTTCTTTCGGAGTATTTAGGCCATTTTCCTTAAAAGCACGGCTCATGTGCATTAATTGTTGTCAATTGTCTCAAACCTCACTCTTTTAATCTTTGGATCCATGGCTAATTGGCTTTGCCGTTGATGTTGATGGATGTGAGTCAAGGTTTCATTGCCAGTTACAAAACGCCTTTGGATATCCGAGTGTTTCAATGCAAGTTAAACCTAGTTTCCTCGCTTCCTAGTTCCGTCCTCCTACCATTTGCAAGTCAACTCTCAATAATTTAGGCAATTTTTAATGATTTCCAGGTCGTCCTTTGCATACAAAGACGAAACCCCTACTTTTATAACGTACACTTTTTTTCATATTAAGGTAATGAAGTTGAATCCATCGCAAAAACAATCGATTCGGAACAAAGTTCGGCATATTCGATAAAGCACGAAGTGTTCATTTCTGAATTGGTCCATTGATTCGTGTGCTGTGTGACATGCTCAGCTCGTGCATTTTGGGCAAAGAGAAGTTCGAAATCATTGACCATAACGCTTATGGTTTCAATGTTTTCGGTGGTACATACGAGGGTGGTCCGATAAGTACTTAGCCCCACCGCCAGATGGCGCCAGTATCGCAAGAGCAACTTACTATAGTGTAATACATTCTAGTAGACGGCTACTGTCAAAATTTCAGCCGGATCGGACTCGTAGTTTTGTTTTGACCGCGTGTAGAAGAGGCAGTGTCCGCGGATTTTAGAAAAATGGAAAAAAAGCAATATCGGTCGGTGATTCGATTCTTGTTTTTGGAAGGGAAATCGCGCAGCGAAATCGAAGAGCGTTTGGATGCTGTGTACGGTGACTCTTCTCCTTCGATGGCGACCATCAAAAATTGGTTTAACGAGTTTCAACGTGGTCGCACGTCGGTTTTTGATGAGCCACGTCCAGGTGCCCCCAAAACGGCTACCACGGAGGATAACCTGACAAAAATCCATGATCTCGTATTGGCAGACCGCCGATTGAAGGTGCGCGAGATAGCTCAGACAGTAGGCATTTCAAAAGATCGCGTGTGTTATATCCTGCATGAAATTTTGGGCATGAGAAAGCTGTCGGCGCGATGGGTGCCGCGTCTGCTAACTCCGGGCAACAAGCGCAACCGTGAGAAACCTGCATCGTTTCGTGACAGTCGACGAAACATGGATCCACTGGTACACACCAGAGACTAAGGAACAGTCGAAACAGTGGACTTCACCCGGCGAACGTGCTATTAAGAAGGCGAAGACTGTCCCTTCGGCCGGTTTTCTGGGATTCACAAGGTGTGATCCACATCGACTACCAGGAGAAGGGCAAAACGGTCACAGGGCTGTACTATGCCAAATTATTGGGCCGATACGACGCAGAATGGAAGAAGAAACGCCCCCACTTGGCAAAGAAAAAAGTGCTCTTCCACCATGATAACACAGTGGCTCACACCTCCGCCCTCGTCACGGCCAAATTAGTCGAATTGGGCTACGAACTGCTGCCTCATCCGCCGTATTCTCCAGATTTGGTCCCGTGCGACTTCTTTTTGTTTCCAAACTTGAAAAAGTCACTCGCCGGTCAGAAATTTCAGTCGAATGAGGAGGTCATCGCCGCCACGGAGGCCTGCTTTGCAGACCTCGGGAAAATATATTTTTCCGACGGGTTAAAGAAGTTGGAGCATCGCTGGGTCAAGTGTATCGAGCTAAAAGGAGACTATATTCGCCATTTCTCCAATATTTTTGTTTTTCCTTTGTAGGCTAAGTACTTATCGGACCACCCTCGTAAACCCAAGCAAACCCATTTGGAACTCATAAATTCAGAGCCTCGTTAATGAATGTGTTCTTTAATCTTTCGCTAATTTGTTCCATCTTTACTAGGTCAATCTTTATATTGTCCTCCCATCTACGGCGCGGCCTTCCTGCGTCCTTTTTCTTTCGGGATTTTCACTTACTATTCTTTTAAACTGTCTACTTTCCAGTCGTTGTATGTGTACTGTGCATCCTAGGTTGTGTGATTTTATTACTCGGACTTGGGACTCCATTGTTCAGTTTTCTCCATTCATATGTTTCTTCATCCTGTTTTCCACCATAGTTTCTCCTTAAGATCTCGTGTTCAAAGGCCAAAAATCTACTTTCTTGTGGCTTTGGTCAGCTTATCATGTCCATAATAAGCTATATATTGGCTTCAACAGAAGGGCAGCAAATCTCACAGTCAAGTCTACTTAGCCATATGTATTATATATTTATTGACACGTAAACAAAGTCCTTGCCTATCATATGGCTGTTTTAACGCTGTTATGTCGCTGTTATAGCATACGCAAACGTTTTGCTGATGTCGTACTGATTTGGTCAACCTCTCAATTATCACAATCATGCGCTTGTCAAGCTCTTTTTCTTTCTTAAAAATCTTTTTTTTTTCACGAAACTAACCCCCAAGCGGCTGTGTAGCTCTACTCTGCCTAGCCTTGTGTTGAAATCTTCGCCCCCAAATTGGTGACCATGAATCGTTTTATTGTATTACTCCTTATTCTTCCTGGAAGCGTAGACGCATGTGGAACAAACCAGAGATGTATTCATATATGTATTGCCTTGGCGGGGATTGTTATGAGGCATTCACCTTCCTAGCAAATTTTTAAGATGCCGATGCAGCTTCTTTTGAGCTGCTGATTTATCACCCCGTTCTTTTGGTACTGCGAACAATGGTCTACTACATGTCTAAATTGAGCACGATAAAAAAAAATTAATAGGTTTAGAGGACCTCCGAGATCGGTTTTTAAGTGCTCGCTGTTAAAGGCAATGATCATAATTATGTACGAGTACAATATTAAAATTGACCATAGATCTGCAACCATTATCATTTACTATAAAAGTACCGAACTAATCGATTCAATGAATGAAGACTTTTTCCTCATAATTGAGTTGGCTAAAGGACTTTCACAGAAGAATCTTCTTTCATGGAGAAGCTGCTCCGAAAGAATTTCTATTTAAGTCGATTCCCATCGGGCAATTTACCCCGACACATTTATTCACTGTGAATTTCATTACGGCATCATAATTCTTGATTTGCCACCCAGAGCGAGGAATCAAAACAAATATTATGATAGCATGCGAAAAGTAGGAGGTCACAGCTCCTCTGCCTGAACTCCAAACAAATAACCAAACCAAGAGGAAATGAAGAGAAAGGTCAATTCCTTTGCTCGAACTCAATTGGTTCATTCACCATTAAGCACCCTGCCCTGCCCTGCCTATCACCCCCGGCTCGAGATTTCATAACTCGCCTTATACCCCCCAGGGAATGGATTAATACAGTTCCGTCGTCTGAATTTAATTCAAATCCCTTCTCCCTCGTCAAGTTGACAAGGTCAACAGCTTTGCATTGAGTGTAACTACAACAAAGGACATTCACAAAGTCTAGGTCAAGTTGCAGCTCGAACTCGGCCTCCCGGCACCCGGTGCCCGACGCCGACTTTACAACTTTTTCAACGTTTCCACATAAATTCTTTTTTTGTCTTCTGCTACGTGCAAATTCACCGAAGGTCGTTAAACACTTCATCACGGATGTACACTCGTGCATGCCGAACGTGCATTAATCGAGGATATGATATCCGCATCCGATTACCTGCTGCTGACGTCGTTCTTTCGTCATCAGTAGGACGACTATGAATGGCGCCGTTAATTAATTACACACTACTGCATAAGTAGAAAACCATGTTGATATGCATAGGACGACGAATAAAGTTAGGGAAATCAATGAAGTACTAACTAAAACTATCGTATAGACTTACCGTCTGATTTACCATGCCCCGCCGAGTCCTTTGGCCGGATCAGATCCGTTGATTTGCATCCCTGGATATACGTGTCCGTAGATACACTCATCTCAGTTGAATTTCTGAGATCCATTTTTCAATTATTTTTTTTTTTTTTATTATTTATCGGGAAATTAAAAACAAAACGAACGTGTAGGAATGATTTTCAGGATTTACTTCTTCCGAGCGTCATTGGTTTGGTATTCGTGCTCGACTGTCGCATAAGTTTCACTGAAACGAAAAATGAGAAGAAGGCCATAAGTAAAGCTGAAAAGTTGTAAAGATCTTTATCCTCTTTATGCTTTCTGAGAAATATGAATGCGGATAAATCAATGAATGAAAGTTATGAGCGTAAGGGTGTTTATAGTTTTGTTGTGAACTTTTCGAACGGTTTGAGCTTAAGGTACTTTACTAGAGTATGGGGAGGTAGGTAGGCTCCTATGTTGTTTTTGGATTTAAATCCTTTAGAACTGAAAATTCACTGACTCTTACTGTTCAAAAGACTGCTCAAGTCTATTATAAGCTAGGTCGAATAGAAATTAAACCTCATAAAGCCTTAAAGGCATTATCATAGAACATAAAGGGACTCATTTAAGACACTGTTAATTAATGTGACACAAATTACATTCAAGGATAAAACGAATACTTAGGAAAAAGACTGACTGCACGGTCCTATGAACAATATTATTTGAAGGTTTTTGAATAATCTTCCTATCAGAAAGACCGTAACTTCTTTAAACTCAAGAGCCATCTCAGACGCGACAATCAGGGATACTTGGTTCCATGGCAAAGAATACTCGTATAAATCTGTCCTTCCAAAGAATGAATTGAAGAAATGTGTCAAGGCAGTTACTTTTCAATTAGGACAAGCATCGTTTTTATGTCCATCAAAGTGAACTAATGATTGTAAAGTATGAAATGAGAAACTCGTGTTCCAAACTGCTAATCGCGTCATTCGACGTTAACAGAGTTAGGAGTGCCAGGCTTAAGTGCAGTCCCATATATGAAGACATTAAGATTACTATAAATGAAGTCTTTTGAACAACTAAGTACATCTCAAGGCCAACAGAGGAATTCTATAAGTGAAAGTGTTATGACCGAGAGTAGGGCGATAGTGTATAATACATGGCTTGTAATCGAACCGTGGATATATCTATATATTGTAAATTCATTTTGTTAAAAAATTACTTTCTATCTATCATCATAGAACAAATCACGAAGCAAGAGCGTCCAATGTTCTCGTTTTTTTCTAGGACATTTTAGCCAAAATTAATTGTAAATTGTTAATAGTGAATTAACATTTAGATTTTTTTTTGTTACATGGCAATTTTTCTTATCGAAAAAAAATAGATCAAAGAATCTCTATCAAAATTTGTGTGAGAAACAGAATTAAGTGCTCCAACGTACGAAATGCTGCCTGAGGTATGTTGAGCAAAAAGCATGCTTAGAACTATTACAAGCACCTTATGGAAGATCGAGAAGTTGTAAGTGACGTCAAGAATGGCTGAAAACGTGAAGCAATGAAAGAAATTGTTAAGGAGAAGTGCCTGAAGGTATTGGCTAATCCGTTGGCTCTGAAGTTATTTCAGAAAATTTGGGCATGAAACGTGTGTCAATTTTGACCAAAAGATCCGTCGCCTGACCATCACTCAAGAGCTGTTAATTGACCTGAATGACGATTCAGACTTGCTGAAAAGGGTAATCACTGGTGACGAAACATAGATATGTAGTTATGATGTCGAAATCGAAGCCCAATTCCCCCAATGAAAGCTAGCAGAAAAGCCAAGACCGAAAGGTGCATGCCAAGTTCGGTAAAAGTTTTGCTCACTGTTTTCTTCGATTACAATGACATGGCTCATCGTGAGTCCTTACCGGTAGATCGTACTCTCAATAAGGAATATTAGAATATTATCTTAAAGTTATGCACAATTGTCCTGAAGCAATAAAAAAGAAAACGACCGGATTTGTGGGAAAAAACTCATCGGACTTGGCCCCCTGCGACTTTTTTCGCTTACCAAAACTGAAAGAACCACAAAAGAACGGAGGTTTGAAACGATTAAGGAGATAAAGACAGCATCGCTGGAAGAGTGACTGGGAAAGGCGTAAATGTATTATATCTAAGGGAGATTGCTTTGAAGGTGTCGAAATCAAAATCGATAAATATTTTTCGAGTAAAATAAAAAGTCACCTTATTTTTTGAACATTTTTTTTGGAAATTCTTTTTATTTTTTGAACACCTGCCCAATGTTTTTCATTAACTTTTCATAGATTATTTCGTGTAAATGTGGACCAGGGCTAAGTTTTAATGTTTTATGTCCATGCGGAATGTTCAATGTTTTCGAGCATATTAGCTGGTACCTCGCTAATAACACTAGTAGCCTCTTCCAAGGGCTTATCGGCTTAGACAACTAATTTGACGTACATATCTCCATAAAAAGAAGTCTAAAGGCGTCAAATCGCCCGATCTATCCAGCTAATTCAGGGGTCCAAAGAGAGAAATAAATTGCTCAGCGAACTTAATCCCCAATAGGTCCATCGATTCCAGATTCAGATCATGCATTTCGAGCAAAACAAAAAGTTCCAACCCATTGAACGATAGCGGGTGCCATTGACGATAACGTCGTTCTCACGGTCATCTTTGAAATATAAAATGCTAATCAATGATTCCATCAAATTATAAAACGCACAAAAGAATGCATTTTTCCGGCTTCATTGACAGCTCTTGTATTGCCTGAAGGTGCTCATCGGGCCAAATACGGGTTTATACATTAACATAACCATTCCATCAGCTTCATCATGAAGATAATTTTTCGATAAAAAAACAGATCTTTGGATCTCCTTGGCAGATCGTTCGGCTTTAGTTCTATCACGTAGTTGCGTAATGTGGCAGTACGAAACATAAAGAGAGGAAAAGGAGACAGATCCTGTATGATAAATAAAGAACGAAAACGAGGCAGTTGTGATCAGACACCAGAATGAGACGTGCGTCTTTCGTACGTCTTCCCCCGTGACACCCTGAAATTTTGAAAGAAGTTCAGGTTCGTAGCGACAAAACCCGTTACAAACAAACTTTAATCATGAATACGTGTGAGCTCATATCATTGTACCGCAGTGTACTCCCGCCACACACACTCTTGGAATTATAACAATGTGCGTGATTGTTTACAAAATTTTGACAGCACTTGAGGTACCCACGTGCTCGCCCGAGTTTGTAGGCAAACGTCGGCGGCCATTTTAAGTGGTACGTCTCATTGGTGGTTTCTGGTTGTGATCGAGACGCCCTGCAGAGCGCACGTAGAGAATAAAGTTCGTATTTTATATATGTATGTATATTCGTTTGTTTTTTGATTATAACCCTCGGCAACCATCTGTTACAGTAACATAATTCCAATTGGTGCGAACATTGGCGGATACAGCAGCAATATTTTCCTCTGTAAGTAGCGTGAGTGGCGAATATTGGCTGAGTTCCAAAATGTCAAAAAATTGTTTCGATGAGATAACATAGCAATACAGTTTCGACGCAAAATTTCGCCACAATTTCGATTTTTGTTTTTTGACTTTGACACTTGAGATGTCAGTTTTAAATGTTTTAAATTGCCGCTTAAAATGTTATGTTTGATGCGGCGCATGACCATGATTTGTCGTTGATTTAATTCCCCAACCACTTGCGCAAAACTTTTTTCTCTGACTATGATACATTTAGCAAACATGAAAACAAGTGTTCTACCGGCGTTCGCTTAATTGACGCACCTTGAATGCTATATTTATAACGTTTGGAGCCATTTACATTGGAACGGTTGACGATACAACGAAACCGCATCGATGTGTTTTGGCACTCAGCTCTTTTTCTGCTAGCTTCCCTTACGGATAGTATGGAAAATAAGAATAAACGTGGAGTCTACAGATGTTGTGGAACGGCTGTTATTCCTGTATTTTCTCTAAAACTTCTTTTATTTAACCACAAGAGAATGTATAAGTCTTCCGGGACTTCTTTGGGTTTTTATGTTTTAGCCTAAGAACTTTTTTTCATGTCGTTAAACGTAGAGTATTCGATTTACCTTATAAAAAAGTAGAATGGGGCTGTCAAAATATGCTCGTAAGTATTACTTTGTCATTCGCATTTTATTTTTGGAGTCTTATAAGCTGGTGTGAAATTAAATCATGACAAAGCCTAATGTGTACTTTTACTTCAATTACACAAAATAAAAATATCTGAGCCGCTAACTTTCTTAAGATTAAATAAGAACCTCTGCCGCATTGTAGACTTATTGACCATTGATTTTTGTATTTTGTTTAATCAACAATTTGATTAATCGCGATGTTTTCTGGTCTAAAAGTATCCAAGGCTCTGGAAGCAGGTGAGCAACCCATCTTTATCTGATCTTCTTGAAGACAGTTTCCGCAGAATAGAGATGATATCGTTTTAATACTTCAATTGCCGACCGGAATCACGTATACTCGTATACTCTTAGGCCCGGTGCACACATGCGTCATTTTACCGCGGATTAATTGCTGCAAGTCGAACGCAAACCGCAGACTGAGACCTGCGGGAAAATTCCGCATGTGTGCACTGAACGATTGCGTCACCGCAGCGGCACAGCAGTGTCACCGTGCGTCAAAAAACTGCATGTATGCACCGGGCCTTAAACAACAGATTGACTTTTGAGTAAAGGTACAAGATGTTTGTATGTATGTTTTTGTTTTTGAAAAACAAATCGCACACAACATATATGTATGTACATGAATGATAGAAGCTTGGTTATGGCTCTTCATGAGCTGTAATGCAATCTAATAATAATAAAATACCTCTCACCGATATAAACGAGACCAAACGAGATTAATAACGAGAATAATTTTTGAGTGCGGACCTACAATGCCACAATGGTTGAAGGAGTATCGTGCTTCGCTATCGAAGAGTTTATCAAAATGACGATTTTTACTTAACAGCGCGAAGGCTATTATTAGGCTATATTATAATATTCGGCGATTGAGGAGCCAAGTGTAAATTTAAAACGTTCATGGGTGGAAAGGTTACCGCCAAACTTCTTCAGCTCAGAATACACTTCCGCTAGGGCCCAAAAGAATACCAAGGATAAACGGGGACATTAGGAAAGCGGAACAAGGTATTGTCGAACATTCAAGATCTTCAATCAGGAAAAAGCGTTCATTTAGGGTACCCTAAGATCGAACGTTAACTAAACCTCAACCTTTTGAAATTCAATTAGTGCAAGAACTGAAGGGGTTTAAATTTACCTAAAAACAATGTCGAAGAAATGTCGCACGGCTAATAAATAAAACTGTTGCTACTGGCTTTAACTCATAACACATAGCACATACATTGTATAATCTTCTAAGTTGTGAAGCAAATATGTTTGAAAGTGTATTCAAAGAACAAGACCAAACTCAGCAACTGAAAAAAATGCAGAAAACAGTTAATTTATAATAGATAAAAAAAGTACTCAGACTAGTCAACCCCAGATTCCCCTAAAAATATCCTAACGATATGTGGTAAAACGTTGGTCTAGCTGGCCCAAGAAGTTGTTATGAGATTAACTCGTATTAACTGGGAGCGAATTCCATGGCCTTAATATGTAAATGAAAAACCGTTTTTCTGTCATCCTGTTCCACTTCAAGATATATGGATGTTTTATTCTGTTTGAGTCAGAAAATGAAGGTTAGTGTCCTAAACTCTTCTTCTTAGATGGCGTTACAAGTCATGAAAAGTCAGAGCCAAGCTTGATTCATTCACTTATGTTGTGTGCGATTTGTAAACTCTATTAGAGAAGAGGTACTTGACCTTACAATCTTCAGCTCTCTTGTCTCAAATATAATTTGTGACTGGTACGCCTCCAATGAGGACTCATATATCAGATTTAACAGCACTGGTGAGACTGGAGAAGCTGACCATAGATGTCAGCTCAAAATAGCCAACTGGGTTCTCTTCCAGACTCAACTTGCCCCAAAGGAAGACATGCTTCTTAAATCCATCAAATTGAAGAAGCGGCTTATCAATTAGACGAAGCACTCATCTCATCCTTCAAAAACAGCTGTGCACCGAAGATACATACACACAAGCGGTGCGTACCTTGGTGGAGTGCACAGCTCTAAACTTTGAGAAAACAGGTGAGGTCTCTGTTCAACAGAGTTAAGAGTTGGACTGATTATATGTCTGCTCTAACAAAATACAACCTCGAATTGAGGAAATCGAAGAGAAGTTCTTGGAAGGAAAATTGTGAAAGTTTAAATTCACTACCAACCGTGGCGCGGCTCTATAAAGTCCTATCCCAAGAGCACACATATGGACTTGGGTTGCTTCGCAAATCAGACGGCAATTTCACTGTCAATCGCAGGGAAACATTGGAGGCTTTACTTAAGGTACATTTCCCCTGTTTTACTACCCAGCTAACACCTCTCTATGCTCTAATGAGCATCTCTGGTATACTCTTCAGGCCTGATAGAGTCAAATGGGCAATTGGTTCATTTAAATCCTACAAAGCTCCAGGTAAAGACGTTGTGTTTCCTGCTATGTTCCAGCGAAGTCTTGACATCATTCTAGAACCACTAATAGCCCTCTTTAGGTCAACTTGTGGTACATTCCTTAAATCTGGAGGGAAGTCAACCTTGTCTAAGATTATAAAAACCAAGTGAACAACCTAAATCCTATCGCCCTATCCGGCTAACATCTTTCCTATTAAAAACAATGGAAAAACTGATAGAGTTTCATATTAGAGATACATACATATAAAGGGTGTCTCAGTAAGAGTGCACTTTTTAAAATTGGAATATTTTTTTTTTCATGCAAGTGGCAACTCTGAAATTTGACAGCTGTCACCTCTGTTTATTCCGATTATTAAAAATGGAGCGCTTTTCGAAAGAACAACGCGTTATAATTGTGAAAACTCATTACAAAAATGGGGAAAGTTACGCTGAAACCGCTCGCAAACTTCGCCAAATTTTCAGCCGAGAAAGTGCACCTAATGTGTCAACCATTTGAAGAGTGGTCAAAAAATTTGAAGAAACTGGGTCAATTATGGATAATAAGAATCCTTTGCGTCAACGTACCGGTCGGTCTCTTGAAAACATTGCTGCTGTAAACGAAAGTGTCGCCGAAAACCCGAAAACATCAATTCGACATCGTTCTCAACAACTGCAAATTTCACGAAGCACTACGCAGCGAATTTTGACTAAAGACCTCCACCTTCACGCGTACAAGATTCAGTTAACTCAGGAGCTCAAACCAGCAGACCACGGAAAGCGCCGGCAATTCGTTCAATGGGTAATGGAGCAAAGTGAAGTCGATGCCAATTTTTCGAAAAAAGTCATTTTCTCCGATGAAGCGCATTTCCATATGAATGGTGTAGAAGAAGGGATAGGGAAAAAGACTGAAAAACATAAGTTCGGCTAACAACAACTTTATTTGGACTGTGTCAAGAAAGATGGTTACACGGTTTATATACAATTAGAGTATCGGATCATAATTCCGCAATTGGAGACTTTCGGGTGGATCACACGATCAGATTAAGCAGTACAGTATTGATAATATATAAATGATATAGATACATGAATACAGTGGTGACAAAGAAAATCATACAGTATTAATAATTTTGCCTACAATGGCTTCGTGAATACACAAAATTGTCGAATTTGGGACTCAGAAAATCCTCATGCAATCCATGAGAAACAAATGCACCCACAACGAGTAACTGTCTGGTGCGGATTTTGGTCAGGCGGCGTGATTGGACCTTACTTTCTTGAAAATGAGGCCGAAATTGCAGTGACTGTGAACGGCATGACAGGAATATGATAACGGACTTCTTGTGGCCTCAACTGGACGGCATGAATCTGGACAACATGTGGTTTCAGCAGGACGGCGCAACCTGCCACACCGCGCTTGAAACAATCGACTTATTGCAGCAACGATTTCCAGAACACATTATCTCACGAAATTCTGATGTCAACTGGCCACCAAGATCGTGCGATTTTTTTCTTTGAGGTTTTGTCAAATCTCGGGTTATGCGGATAAACCCGAAACAATTCCTGAGCTCAAATCGGAAATCCAACGCGTCATCGGTGAGATACAGCCACATTTCTGTGCAAAAGTGATCGAAAATTTCATGAAAAGAGTAATGGCCTGTCATCGGAGCCGTGGAGGTCATTTGCCGGATATTTTATTCCATACTTAATCGGAATATGTCTTCTTTACAATACAATAAAAATATCACAACTCTGTCATAAAATACTTGTTTTTATTTTAAAATGAAAAAGTGCACTCTTACTGAGACACCCTTTATTAGAAGATCAAACACCTCTGCATCCAAATCAATATGCATACCGTAAAAAGAATGACTGAGAACGCGTCGCATTACTTGGTTGCGCATGTGGAAAATAGTTTCACACGTAAGGTGATCGTAATTTGCGCCATTCTCGATATTGAGGGGGCTACAACCCAATCACCACTGCACTGTCCAGGAGAGGTGTGGACCACCCCACTAACCATTGGATTAGGGCGATGCTTGAGAGCCATATTATATCAGCTACATCCGGAGGGGCCTCTGTGACAGTATCGGCAGCCAAAGGGTATCCACAAGGTGGAGTAATTTCACCACTTCTCTGGTCGATAGTCATCGACGATCTACTCTACAAGTTAAGCAACCTCGGTTATGAAATCATCTGATACGCCGATGACGTTGTAGTTGTTGTTACAGGTAAAAGCGTAATGTCTGCCTGTGAATGCTTGCAACTTGCGCTTCAATTTATCTCTGACTCCTGTAGCCGAGAGGGTTTATTGATAAGCCCAAATAGGACAACCTTAGTCCCGTTTACAAAAAGGAGGAAAATACAACCTTGCCCCGTCTCCCTAAACTGTACAAACATTGGATTTTCAGAAGAAGTCAAATATCTATTGCAGGTATTGATCTTTATCAAAACTTAACTGGAATTCCAACATCAGAAGCAAACTTGCAAAGGCGACTGCACTGTGGGCCTGTCGACGTACCTGCGGTAAAACCTGGGGATTGAAATCTAAGGTAATCCACTGGCTATATACCGCGATAGTAAGACCTATCATCACGTATACGTCTGCTGTGTGGTGGACAAAATTTGAACAGTAAACTACAATAGTTACATTTGCACGCCTTCAGAGGCTAGCATCTCTCGGCATTATTGGCGCCATGCCAACTTGTCCGACAGCAGTCCAAGAGGCACTGATCAGAATTACTCCACTGCACCTTTTTATTAAAAAGGTTGCTATACTCGTACGTAGTGCAATCAGACTCTTCCGCTCAGAAATGGACTGGACATGTAGACATGTCATGGACATGGTATTAAAGGCAACGAAATCCCCGACCAAGTCGCTAGGAAAGGTTCCAACGAAAGGTACATAAGTGCCGAACAAGTGGGAAAAATCGCAACATCTGCGCTTTTGGAACAGCGTTCAAGGACTCAGACAATCGAACAGATTCATACGGCTTCTGAACAAACACTCTATCAATATTCTCAAATATAATAGAATCGATATCACAAGACTGGACAGCTACCTATCGGGACACAGTAGTCTGAGATATTGTCTTAACAAAGTCCACCTGTCGTCTGAAACCGAGTGTCGACTCTGTTTAGAGGACGAGGAAACTGCAGAGCATATACTATGCGCGTGTGCTGCCTTCTGCCATCTTAGGAAGCGAATACTCCTCAGAGAAATCATGACTCCTGAGGGGATCAGCCTACGATCCCTAGAAGCGCGGAGGTGCAGCTGTGTTGTAGCATGAAACCTGACTGAAACGGTGAAAGGAGCTTATATTGGTTTAAGAACGAGTTCAGTTGAGTGCTTTTCGAAAACCCTAAATATGAACGGCAATACAGGAACCGGCCGTTATTTCGTATCACGACTACTTACTTGTTTAGGGGCAGTTATGATTTTAGAAGCCTTATAGGTTCTTGGATAGATGGAGGGGGTAAGAATTCCGTTAAATAAATATGTGAGAAGTGTTAAGCCGGCGTGGATGATTAGTTTTCAGAATTTGGGGTTGGTAAGTTCCAAGCTAATGGTGTTAGATTTTATTGCATAAGAAGATTTAAGTACATATTCTTCTTAGATTCTAGACAAGCCAAGACTCTCGGTAAGTGTATTACTGGGATCTATGATGTCGCGCCAATGCCTTTGTCGGAGAGAAATGCGACTTTCGACATTGATGTCTTCTAAGGTTTCCGCCTTGATTTGTTTATCAATACCTAGCGCGTTACTGAGTTTCTACGTTTGTTTTACTCTTAAGCCGAGTTCGAATTTAGATGTGGGAAACTTAGTTTTCGACCTCCCGATTTCCTTATTAAAAAAGTTCCTGTGACGTTTGAAATCACAGAGGAGCTCGGGCAGTTTAAACTACATTCTTCTTTTATAGGTCCTGTCTCGATTTATAATTAGTTTTTTTATTACGACTAATTAACCATTGACATTTGCTATTATCAATGGGTACGAGTACATTAGGTAAAAAACTCTACTTTCTCCTAAACGGAAGACATATAGTACAGGTTATACCAATTATTGTGGAATTGAGAGAGTCATCGATAAAAGAAGATAGATTTGATAGATTTAAATTTAAAGTCTCGGTAGTTGATAGCAGTCGGCATTTTTTTATTTTGTATTTTAATTATACATACTATCATCAGCTAGCAGGTTTTGAGGAAACAGGACATATATGTGTACATATATGTATATCAGAGACCTCGAGTGTTGTGTAAGACCTTTTTTTCTTTGGTAAAACTTCGGGTGTCCCATCATCCATGCAATTAGGAGGGCGACCATTCGAGATAAAGTCCTTGGATGCTGTCGATTAGGTTCTGCCAGGATAGCTCGAATAAATTTGAAAGTTAAATTTCTTTTTTAAATTTGATTTTGAAAAGCGACAAAACAGTATCGATGTGTATAAAACAGTATATAAGTATAGATGTGAGATAAATAAGTTTATATAATGAAAATATTTTAGGATTGGAATATATACATAGCTTTAGCAATCTGCACTGGTAATTTATTTATAACGAAGGTTATATGATAAGAATTTTATAATGGACTTCTACACAAGGAGTGGATGACAGAAGATTTCAGACAACAAAGAGGGAAAGTAGTTAAACGAAAAATTTATTACTTCCACCGATTGTAGATTTTCCCCACTAACTGAATCCACCATATTGATGTTAACCATATATGTAGTTGAGTCATCGTCTTTTCGAAAAATGTGGTGCAAAAATATTTGGTGGGATTGCTGATATGGTTAATCTACTTGACGGGGAATTACCCTGGTTATAAATATTATTATTCTTTTCTTATCCTCTACTGATTTTAATGTGGCGATGTTAGACATCCAGAAGCCTTTGAAGATAAGTTTGATCAATAAAAGTGTTAACATTTAAGACTTTTTTACCTCCCACTCACATTTCCATATACAAATTTAAATATGGGGCCCGCCAGGCTACATAAAAACCGAATAAGTGAACATTGAAGGGCATGATTCAGGAATGAATCCCACAGTTAGCTAAAATTTAACTGACACACCGAAGTACCCGTGTAACCTCTTCAAAGTTGTATGCAAGCGAATTATGCTCAAACGCAACCTCCACAAGAGCAATCATTTCTAAACGCATCTTTAAAATGAATCTCATTTCAAGTTCAAATATTGCACAGCAAACACTGCAACGAAGAATCCAAGATATCATGATTCAATTCCGTGGCAGATAGTTTAACTCGATGGTTTGATAACCGTACTCCTTTTCTCTTCCCCTACTCTCAAGTAGAGAAGGTCGATTACTGGGTACACTCCTCACAGCTAAACGAGTAATCTTCAAGTCAAGAGACGCGGGGAAGCATGTAAAAAACGAGCGAGGTTCACGTTAATTACACAATTTCGATCTTAGTGGTCGGTGTGTCATTTTGTGCGGATAGAGTTCATCATTCTTGCCGTGGTTGGCAGAAACGATTCCACTGTCCAAGTCAAGTGAATTGCTCTTGAGAAACGCACACACACTCTTCAGTGAAGGCGATTGGAAAATGGAAATCTTCTACGAGTGTCACTTGGCTCATGAAATATTCATCAGTTTGCTAAAGGATGCGCTGTGGGATGTGGCGCCGTTTCGCTATGGGGACTTGGTATTTTGATAATCTCTCTACGGTATCACGCTAATAAAATTTTGAGGAACGAATGGCTTCGTGCCGCAGTCAATTTATTACAATAAGAAGAAAGTATTAGTGTATGTATTTGATCTTGGACAGAAGACGATTAAAGTAAGGTTTCACGTCTTTTACAAATACGTGCTTAGACCGACGTGGTAATTGTATTTGCAGCTCATTTATGGAGAAAAAGGCAAGAGTAAACAAATTGATTTTTACTGGTACCGTGAAAGACGAGAGCGTCCGACCTCTTATAGTTAACCCACGTGAACCCTAGATCTCAGTAATTGGCATGTATTTCGGTGTCTTACCTTTGTGTTAATAACGTCCGTGTAACTGCCTCGGGTGAAAGTGTTAGCAATATCCATGGTTAGTAAGCGCAATATACGAGTACTTATGATATCATTCCATTTTCAATTTTAATGCCCCAACCGTTTCAGTGCCGTTTCAGCACGAGTTTAATGAGGATAACATCATCCTGGTGAAACTTCCAGGTCGATAATTCACTAATAAGAGCAGAAAATTTTATATGCATAGCCAGATGATCTCCCTCTTAAGGAGGTGTCTTTTTCTGCTTAAATATAACCCGTCATACAGATTATAGACGTGGCACCACACTAGTAGACGTTCCATCAAACCTTTAACCTATTCAATCCCTTTTTTGGGATGTGGCAATATTTGCCATAGCCATACGAGACTTCCACGAAAATCGTTGTTTCGAAAATGTTTGTTTCCATACGGCGCTCCCGATTTGGTGACTCCTTTAAGAATCTGGCTCAGCGTCAGTTGCAGTTTTTTTTAACTTGCTGCCGCTTCACTATAAAGTCTCGATGCAAACGACGGTGCGAAAACGACGAAATAATTGCTAAGAGGGTAGTGACTAAAATTGATTACAATTTGTGAATTCCCCCAACAGACCTGGAGTGGTCTGGTGTGGATATTTCCTATCTCATTTATTCTGGAAAAAAATTTTACTAAAGTGGTCTATCCGATATTTTTCATGGGGACTTGACAGCTTTGAATTTAATTTGTGAACGCACCCTTTCACTAATCATCGAACTGTCATTGTCAATTTATTCAGTAAACTCAATATTTTCATCATGGTAAAGTACACGAACGAGCAACGTCTGCAAATTATAAAAATTTTCTACCGAAATTCGGAGTCGGTGACCGCAACTTTAAGAGCGTTAACTCCAATTTTCGGTCGTAATTCTCGCCCTAGTAGACAGGCAATAACAAGCTTAGTGCAAAAATTTGAATCTATATATTCGTAGTGTAATGTTGCCGTGTCAGTGAGACAACGGGTTGGTCGAAGTGTCGAAAATATCGCTGCCGTTCAGGCGTCCGTAGCAAACGATTAAAATCAGTCAATTCAACGGCGTTCTCAAGAATTGGGCATCGCTCAGACCACATTATGGCGTATTTTGCGTAAGGATCTTGGTTTACACCCATACAAGATCAAGCTGACTCAAGAATTGAAGCCGATGGACCATTTGAAGCGACGTACGTTCTCCGATTGGGCTCTGGAGAAGATACGCCAAGATGATGAATTTCAAAATCATCTTCAGTGACGAAGCTCATTTTTGGCTCGATGGGTTCGTCAATAAGCAAAATATGCGTTATTGCTCGGGAGAAAATCCACATGTGCTTCATGAATCACCACTTCATCCACAAAAAATAACTGTTTGGTGCGGTTTGCATGCCGGCGGCGTTATTGGGCCATATTTTTTCGTCGACGATAACGATCGTCACGTTACTGTGAATGGCCAGCGTTATCGCGCCATGATTACCGATTATATTTGGCCCGAATTGGAAGATATGGACTTGGACGACATGTGGTTTCAACAGGATGGTGCCACAAGCCACACAGCACACGATATAATCGATTTATTGAAGAGTAAGTTTGATGAGCGTGTTATCTCAAGAAATGGGCCAGTCGATTGGCCGCCTCGTTCGTGCGATTTAACGCCTCTAGACTATTTTCTTTGGGGCTACGTTAAGTCATTGGTTTATGCCAACAAGCGGACGACGTTGGAAGAGCTCAGAGCCAACATTGAACGCGAAATAGCGGCCGTTTCGGCCGAAATGTGTGGCCGAGTCATCGAAAATTGGGTCCAACGAATCGACCACTGCAAACGGTGGCCATATGAACGAAGTCGAGTTCCATTCATAAATGTTTTGATTGTACTTCAAGCCGATAATAAAGTTTTTGAAATATCTCTAATGGTTTGCATTTTATTTAAAAAAAAAAGTTGTCAAGTCCTTTTTGGAAAACCCTATATTACTAGTCCGGTTGGGTAGGCTATTTTGCTGTTGAATCGTTTCTTTTCGGTTCAGTAAAGCTTGTCTTAAAGCCTGTAAGGTATGTACATAGTTGCTTTGTCTAATAAAATTATAATGTTATTAAGAAAAAGCTACAAAATTTAATTTTTGGTAAATTAAAAACAATAAGATTTAAACAAACATAGCTTAATGAGCGAAGTTTCAAATATTTTAGTTCTTTTCTTACTTCTAATTTTGACGTTGGCACTGCTTCCATTTATTCGTCATAATCATTTGGCAGCTTTCTCTATTGCTATGGTTTCTGCTTGGAAGACGCTGCACAAATCAGGGAGTCTAAATGATTCCTGATTGTGCAGGGTGTCAGAGTAGAACCCGGCCCCAGTGCCTGTGTCCGTTTTCGATCCGTCGGTGAAGAGGGTAATCTTGTGATCGTTGATCACGGCGTCTGATAGCCACTCGTCTATGTCGGGGAAAAGGATTGGTATTCTGAGAGAGAAGTCATTGTGGGGGGAAATATAGTCGGTTGTAGCTGCGAGGCTACTAGAACCATGTTCCTTTCCCAGGTCATATATTATTCTGAGTATGGCCGTCCATAGTTGGCTTGCTTCCACAGAGAGGACTCCCTTAGCCTGAGAGCGCTCTTTGCAGCGCAGCCTTTTATGAATAGATCCAGGGGGAGAAGATGAAGAATCATGTCCAACCCTGCTTGCGGCGTGCTTCTCATGGCTCCCGTTGTACAAACAGCTTTGTACTTTGTTGGGCATGTTCATATAGCTTTTCGTGCTGCTAGCAGTCCACCAGACTAGGGCCCCATAATTTAAAATAGGTCTGATGATTGCTGTGTACATCCAATGAATGAATGAATCTTTTTGCATGCTTAAAAAGCGTTCAATCCTTTTTTCAGCCTTTCCTCCAGGTTCCTTTTCCAGGAGAGTCTTGAGTCAAGAATGATGCCTAGATATTTGGCTTCCGCTTTGAGTTTATGTGGAGTGCCCTCTAACTTTGGGGGAGCAAATATCGGAATTTTCCTTTTCCTGGTGAACATGACCAGCTCGGTTTTCTGGGGGTTTATTCTCAGACCGTTCTGTCTTGCCCACGAGGAGAGTTCTCTCAACGCAGATTCCATTAGTTCACTGATAGTTGGTAGAAATTTACCTTTTATCAAGATAACCAGGTCATCCGCGTACGCTATGATCTTTGTGTCTTTCTCCATAAAGAATTTGAGGATTTTGTTAACTGTAAGAAGTCACAGTAGGGGGGAGAGAACTCCTCCCTGTGGTGTGCCTCTAGTTGTCACTTTCCTTATAGAGTTGTGTCCAATGTCTGCATTGATAATTCTGTTCTTCAACATATTTTCAATCCAGATTACAATGGATTTGTTTACTTTTATGTCCTCTAGAGTTTATTATGGCCTCTGTGTTTACATTGTTGAAGGCCCCCTCTATGTCGAGGAAGGCTGCCATTGTAAACTCTTTTAGGTTCAGCGAGCCCTCAATTTCACGGACAACACTATGCAGAGCACTTTCCACTGATCTGCGTTTAAGGTAGGCGTGTTTAGTGTTGCATAAGTTGCGTGAGTTGATGAGTCCTCTGATGTATAGGTCAAGGAGTCTCTCCAAGGTTTTTAATAGAAACGACGAGAGACTAATTGGCCTATAGTCCTTTGCGGCAGTGTGGAATGGTTTACCGGCCTTAGGTATGAGAGTTGTACGTAAATAAGAAACCTTTATTGCGCATTCAATACCAATAAAAATTCTATAATATAATCGATCCGAGAGGTCCAATTTGTGTGATGGTTTGAATGATGCTGTTTTTGTGTCTGGTTGGTCAATTGTGGCTGGTTCGTTGCCATAGACCTCTGTCGCCTGTTCTGGAACTGGTAGATTCTGAAACAGTTTTGACAGCAACTTCAATGTAAGCGCA
Organism: Merodon equestris; assembly: GCA_958301585.1. Taxonomy (NCBI): domain Eukaryota; kingdom Metazoa; phylum Arthropoda; class Insecta; order Diptera; family Syrphidae; genus Merodon; species Merodon equestris. The sequence continues at coordinate 71,889,273 of OY284417.1, read as the reverse complement.
GTGAGACCACAAAAATCAGTTATTATGGCTCGATATCATCTGATAGTGATAGTCGTTGTCATGGTTTAATAACGTCGCACTAGCGTCGTACTCAATTCACATAATAAGTTCCTCCCGATGCAATAGACACTGTTGATACCGCTGTGGATTACTCTCTTCCCAAATGTAACAATTTTGCTTTTTCACGAAGCCGTTCGCCCAAAAAATGTTTTATCGACAAAATTTGGTTGCGTTTCGAAGGTACGAAGAACCCGGTGATCTTTGGGCTTAATTTTTTATGTCAATTGGATCTTATTCAGATGTACATATGTCCAAGTTGAGGTGGCAAAAAGGCCATCTTCTTATGCACGACGAGGAATTATGGGGTTTGGGTCTTTAGCTGCATTTTCAGCAACAGCAATAATGTTCTCAGTTGACTGCAACTGAACTGCTTTCTCAGAATTTCAAAATAATTTATCGGTTTTGACTTGTCTTTAAATCAAAATGGTGACTGACAAAATACAACGTCGACGAATGGCAGCATTGCCATTCAAAATATCAGAGGAATAAGCTGTCAAAATTCGGATATAACTTTAAAAAAAAAACCTTGGTTTATCGGGCTTTTAGGGTTCCTATTTATTACCACAAATGTTGCTTTTCTAAGCCATTCGTTCAACAATACAAGATAACGTTACAAGCCATTACAACTCGAGTTGTATCATTAACGTATAACGCAAACAAGACAGTTCCTAGCATTGATTCCTGGGGCACTACTAAGTTCCCACTCATCTCCTACGACAACACATAGTTTGAAATACATAGCTTAAATATGTAGGTTCGACACCATTCCTACTCTGTATTTTCTACTCCATATGACATAATATTCATCAGGAGAATGCTCATATTTATGGTTGGGAATGCCGGCCTTAGTTCCAAAAAGGCTGCCATTATTGAACAAAAGTCCACAACTATTGTTTCCGGTGTTACGTTGGCGCCGTGCTTCCTTAATATTCTAAGGGAAGAGCGTCAATCGGAGAAAATTCGCTAAGAGTTTTTTTTTAAGTTATTTTATTTACGAACAATCATTGTTGACACTGTACTCTAGCATACTCTATTATTCTCTACTCTCGGTATCAGCTCACCTTTTATACCCCTTATTTGTGTGAGCAACTCTCTCTGTGAGCATGCCCTCTGCTTTCTTAGTTCCTTCCCGCGTTCCGTGTTCTTCACAGGGAGTTGGTTGCTGCTGCGTAGATATAAACCATACGCAACTCGACGTCATTGCACTGACCCTATTTGAGTTTTTGTACGCACACCATAAGTTACTTTTGAATGGGCACACTTCAAAGGTATCATGTGTCCTGATTCATCGTCGGACTATCGGGTGTAGAAAAGCATTGTTGACGAATATGGGTTGCGCAATTGCGATCAAGCATTGTTGACGGAAATGGGTGAAAGAAAGAAGAGGAAGTGTGCTAGCGGTGCATGTGGTGCCCAACAATGTACATATATGACTTTCGTTGTGCGGATCACAACACCGGAATTCATATTGCAGTAGTAAATTTATTTACCCACGGTAGTGTTTTAATCCGCTAAATCGACACACTTTTGAAATACCCCATGAAATTGCCTTATTTGTGCTCTTGGCGATTTGTAAAGAACGGTGGCCACGAAATACCAATTCCCAACTACAACGGAAATTGTAAATGTATTACAGGATTTAATTTCAGAATTAAACAGTTTTCCATATCGCAAAAACAACAATATCAAAGCTTCTCCAATCATTTCCGCCCAGTTTGGACGTCTTGAAATTGTTAATGCGAATGGTTGCAGTATATTAGCCCGATCATTCAATGTGTATGTAATGAATGGGCTGTGGATCAGTAAAGACAAACACCTCGCCAAATTAAAGCAAACTGTCTGCCCCACAGCCTTTAGCAGAGATCTTACTGTGAGAGTAAAGGACATTTGCCTGGCGTTTTACTCGTATTTTTAAGTTTTTCCCATTGACAACAAGTTAACAAGTTAAAATCACACTGGCAAAATAATTAATCTGCGGTTTGGTGGAATGTACTATTGTTTTAAGAGCTTCCGTTCTCCAATATGAATGTTTTCACATGAAAAAAAAACATTTTTTTTCACGTTAAGTACTAGCTGATTCCCACAATGATATTGACGAACTGTCAATTTGTTTTTCCTTTCCCACCTATGTACGTCTTTATTTCGTTTTAATATTCAATTTTCATCGGCGCACGGGTATTGTCATCTCATACTCATAAATGTTTTCTCGCCCATTAATCAGTTTAAAGTAGTTTTTGCGGGAAGTTTTCTTTTGTTTTCACGTTCAGTAAAATATTACTGCACTTACCAAAATAAAATAGTTTGTTTTTACATGTGCCTATTGGGATGGAACGTCATGACTCGAAAACTATCACGGTCCTTTTATCCGAAGGCACTGTCAACAATGTGTAAAGTTTTAACTTCACTTTGTTGTCTAGAGGGTACGTGCCTGGTACGTGCCCGTATGAGATCCAAGGTAGTAGGATGCCAAACGGAAAGTTTTGATTCAATTGCTTTTTTGAAGCAGTTTAGTCAGGCATTACTTCATTCAATGTTGGGAGGGTTTGAAGGCTTTTCAATAGAATTTCGTTAAAAGAACAGCACGTGATTGACGATGGTTTTTAGAAAGCGTAGTCTGTTGACCATGTACACGGAGTGGTGACTATACAGGGTGTCCCACGAGCAGTGTGCCAAAAAGTTAGAGCGTGTAGGTCTGGTCAAGACAAGAAAAAAATCGTATGGGAGGAAGGGTCTATTCCCCCCCTCCCCCCCGTTTAGCCGGGAGGGGCAATTTTCTAAAAAAATTGACTTAATTTGGAAAAAAAAATATTAAAAATCAACAGTTACATCCATAATGCCGCGATATACTTTTTTGTAAAGCCAGAAACCTCTTCTTTCATCTTGTTTTTAAATGAAGCTGTTTTAATGAATAGTTTTTGAGAAATTAATTTTCAAACTCAAAATTTTGAAAAAAAAATGAAAAAAAAAATTTCGAACTACATATTTTTTTTTCAAAATTGTATGTAATTAAATACTAATTTCTTTTTCAAAAATTCAATTCTCTTTAGTTAAAAACAGAAAACCGGATGCAAAAATGTCTTGTAGTTTTTGAGAAATTAATAAGAAAAACCTCTAACCACTTTTTTCTAAGAAAAACCTTTTTTTTGGTTTTAACGCGGCTGGACTTGTAGGCAAATTAAAGTATGAAACATTGACCTCTTTTTTATTATTTTTAAAAAATTCGGAGTTTTATGAGAATACAATAAAGTGACACAGTATTGGAATAACCCTGGATTAATCCTTTTTTTTTCATTGATAACGCCTGAAAACTGACCTGGCAATTTCGTCTGGGTCCGCCCGCCGCCGATGGGTTCTACCCACTAGGACCTTAAGACAATAAAACCGCAATTTTTTTTTTATTGAAAAACAAAATATTTGCAACCCAAATGTAAATAAAAGGCATCGCATTTTTAATAAAAAAACATTTCCAAATTGGATGTTAACTCATCAACACATTACGATGTCAACCTCATACTCTCGAGAAGAATTAACGGACATGCACTTCTGCTACGGTTTAGTTAATGGTCGAGATCGTGAATCCGAAAGACTCTACGCTGAAAGAGATCCCAATCGGAGGTGTCCCAGTCGTAGCATGTTTTCAAGAACCCACCGACGTCTGCGAGAGCACGGAGTGCTAGAGCATCGAAGAAGCGAAAGATCAGTTACAGATGGATCAGTCATCTTAGATGAAAGAATTTTGGATTTGGTCCGACGTAATCCCTCCCTCAGTACAAGCAGGATAGCTATTATGCTTGGAGTGCCCAAATCTAGAGTATGGAGAGTGCTTCATACCGAAAACTTACACCCGTACCATTTTAGGCCAGTTCAGGAACTCACCTCAAACGACAAGTTTTTGAGAGCAGAATTTTGTCGATCATTATTGCTTCGAGATGAAACTGAACGAAACTATTTTGCAAGGATATTCTGGACGGATGAAGCACAGTTTACCAGAGATGGGGTTACTAACTTCCACAATTTGCATCATTGGACTAGCACCAATCCACACAACAAAAAACAAAATAAATCACAACACCGCTTTAGCTGTAATGTTTGGCTTGGTATCGTTGGACAAACTGTAATCGGGCCCCGGTTTTTGAATGCCATTATTAATGGAGAATCATACCTGCAGTTCCTACGAGACCTTTTGCCCGATTTGATGGACAACGTTCCTTTAGTCATAGCAGATAATTTAATCTACCACCAAGATGGAGCACCAGCACACTACAGCTTACGGGTTAGAAACTGGCTGGATGATCATTTTAGTGACCGTTGGATCGGAAGAAGGGGCCCCATGGAATAGCCACCTAGATCACCAGATTTAACTCCTCTAGATTTTTATGTGTGGGGATTCATGAACAATTATGTTTACGAAGTGGAAATAGTATCTTTGGAACAACTGAAAGAACGGATTGAAGTCGTTGGAGTCAAATTGCAGGAAAATTTGTCAAGCACAGACTTATGTGCAACCATTAGAAGGAGATATAATCTTTGCCTTCTAAAAAATGGGGATCATATTGAAAATTTATTATAATAAAACTCCGATTTTTTTAAAAATAATAAAAAAGAGGTCAATGTTTCATACTTTAATTTGCCTACAAGTCCAGCCGCGTTAAAACCAAAAAAAAGGTTTTTCTTAGAAAAAAATGGTTCGGGTTTTTTTTTAATTTTTTAAAAACTACAAGACATTTTTGCATCCGGTTTTCTGTTATTAACTAAAAACTAATAAGAGAATTTAGTTTTTGAAAAAAAATTAGTACTTAATTACATACAATTTTGAAAAAAAATAGTTCGAAATTTTTTTTTTTCCTTTTTTTTTTTTCAAAATTTTGAGTTTGAAAATTGATTTCTCAAAAACTGTTCATTAAAACAGCTTCATTTAAAAACAAGATGAAAGAAAAGGTTTCTGGCTTTACAATAAAGTATATCGCGGCATTGTGGATGTAACTGTTGATTTTTAATATTTTTTTTCCCAAATTAAGTCGTATTTTTTAGAAAATTGCCCCTCCCGGCTAAACGGGGGGAATAGGCCCCCCCTCCCGTACGATTTTTTACTTGTCTTGACCAGACCTACACGCTCTAGCTTTTTGGCACACTGCTTGTGGGACACCCTGTATAAGAAGAAGAAGTTCTGGTCGCAGGTCGTTCTAGCGCTTGCCTGGAGCAAAAGGACAGCAGCAGTGTTCATCACCTTGAATTGTATGACAGAGAATACGGTGAAATGGCTGAAACTCACCTCACCGCTGTTGAAGCCTTGGAACGAACCTACCCTAGTCGCCTACTTTCCACACGCTGCCGGTACAGCCACCAACAAAATACTCGACCTCATATATCCCAGAGTGTTGGATTGAAAGCAGACTCGTGGAGGACCCTAAAAAGAGTCAACAAGCACATCCACTATGTTGGTAGTCTTAGTAGACCAATCATTTATAAAATCACTGAAGGAGAGAAGTAAAAAAATGTACTTCAAATCAGCCTCCGTAAAATATCCAGTTCGGACAAGACCAATGAGGAATTTAAGACCCTCGACGTGCCCGGAACGTCTAAGAGTGCTGTAGAGGACGATCAAATGCCCTCCAAATCAGGTGGTACGTTTAATCGGGGGCTGTTTCAAGAACCCTGGATTAACAAAAATAAAATATTAGGGCTAAACATTAAAAACTGTAAGATATGACAGTCATGATCGGCAGTCACAAATGGAAACACTTGTGTTTTTACCCTCATTATCAAATACGACAGCAATATTTTCAGTAAATCCGGACGAACACGAATTGGAAACTTTATATCATTAACCTGTTTGATGCGTTCGAACGTATCAACTAGATTCACACAGCTATGCGAGAAGGCGCTTGAGTGCAGGGAGTAGAGAAAACCACTAATACCCGTCTGCAAAGGCAAGTAGAAGCAGCAGTTGAAGTTAAAATTGTGTATCAGAACGCAAAGTGCGTTGACATCATGTGGAACCTAAGCTAGATAAAAAGTAATTTCATTTAAATGGATAATGAGGCTCGTGGCAATAGATTCAGTTTTAGATTAAGTAGATAGACCCGCGAATAAATCAGATAAAACTGAGGCACGTGATGATTAGTGAAATTGGTCTGTTAGGTGCCACTGAAAATGCAAACACGAACACGGTATTTTTGATGACAATAAATAAGAACTCACCTGCTTCTAACATTCACAGCATAACGTCACAAACAATACTGATTTGTTTTCATTTTTGATAAAATCCAATCCTCGATTGCTTTTTATTTAATCTTTATGATGCCGATCATTCAAGCAGAACCGCGCTGTGAAGGAAAGCTTGAAAACTATGAGTCACTCGATAACTTTACACAGGTTGCCGCCGCTGAATTAATATTTTACGGAGAAAGAAAAACGTAAAGAAAACAAAAATAAAAATTTCCACTGAAAATTTGGGAATTTTCCAATATCTATAACCTTCGCTGTACGAGCAATGCCACCCACTGCCGCGCTCCAAGTTTATGTACACTACACTGTGACAGCGACAACGGAATCCCGAATGTCAGTCGCTCACTGCACGGCCGCCGGCTTGGACTTGCGTTTACACGGCAGCTACAGAAAAAAGAAAACAAACACAAAAATGAGTTCTTATCACTTGGGGACACTTTGCACACAAGACACAGCAGTGATCCGTTGTTAGAAGTGATGCTGCAAGTCTCGTCTACCGAAGACCTGCACCAATCGCATAAGAGCAGTTGTTATTGACCTGAGCTGATACACTTTTGCGAATTTTACGCCGAAACTTACGGCAGAGTTTCAATTCAATCGGTGAATACGTAAGTGATGCATAAACACTTTCACTACTTCGACAGTGGTCAGCAAAAATGCACTTAAGCTGGTTAGTCTGCTGCAAGGGCAGACAAAAATGTCTGCAGCTGTTGGCAAGCAAGGCGGTTGATAGCTAAAATCCCCGTCGAGCAGGTTACGTGAGAGTATTGTACCTATGATAAGACTAGAATGTCTTATCGTGTTTATCGGTTTATCGATGTTAGACGTACATATGTGTTACTCGAGTTTGACAGTGTGACGTTTTACTGTTTACAATTTAAGTCGTTCTTTTGATTTTTTTTTGGTTTTATTGATTTTTGCGGTTTTGACTGATAATTGGCAGTTGGAAAGTTGTCGTGCTTGATGCTTGTAGTGGACTAGTTGCTTGTCAAAAGTTTGGGGAGGTAAAACCTTGTCAATCGCTTTATCACTATAATACAAATCATTATGCGAAGGCATTTATCGCCTTTTTGAATTCGGAAGAGGGTTATTACGTCACTGTCGTTAATATATGATGATAAAGACTCGGAATATGTCACGCTATTTTAATATACCCTACGTGGACTAAGGAATAATTTGAAGACTGCAGGTGTGGAGCTTACAATTTGTATGCCACTTGCTGTGGGTATAATATTGAAATCATGGTGACTGTGTTCGGATATTTCGAATTTTTAAAAAAATCCCATTCAACAAGTAAGCACGCCCCAAATGGCCTTTTAAAATTTTAAACGTGAGAATCGGTTTTTTTATTTCATGTGAGACTGTTGGTTAGCAAACAGTCGTCGGCAGTCGGTCAAGAAACTATATGGTTTTGCTATTGACATCGGATTGCGACTAGGGATGAGAAATTGATGTACTACTTAAGTAGAAAAAAAATCCACGGACCTAAAGGGTGTTGTGTACTCTGAGCTTCTGTAACCTGACAAATCCACTGCGGGCGATCGGTATAGGCTGTAACTGAATCGGATGAGCGGTTCATTACAGGAAAATCTGCTGGTATACGAAGAAACACGTGACAAGGTTCGTTTTTTTACACCATCTCATGTTCTACTGCACCCGGCGCATTCTCCGGACCTTGCCCCTTCTGATTACTAGTTATCCCACCGATTTGGCGAATCGGAAATTGGCTCGAAAGTTGGATCGCCCCGAAAGACGAGACATTTTTTCGAGATGGAATTAAAATATTGCCTGAAAATGAAACTTGGACAGCTTTTAACAACAAAAAACGGACCGAATTAGTTTGTACTCCCAGCAATGTAGGCGTTTCTCAGGGATCTGTTTTTGGTCCCATGTTGTTCCTGATGTCAAGCCTATTACTTGAACTCTTATTTGCTAGTGAAGTTAGGGCATTTGTCGACGACCTGGCATATCCATATAGCAAATTATAAATAAGCAAAAAGACTAGCATATTTCAGTCTACTGTGCAAGGCTTTGACAATATATTCCATGATTATAGCTACAGTTTGCTAAACGGTATTTAAGCGAGTATATGATGAGAATATTGGTACTATAAGTACTTATATGTCATTATTGACAATACTTTGAGTTGGTGCGAACACATTTCGATGAAGCAATATCTTCGAAGGCAAGGTGAAAAATATTCACCCTGACACAGAGATGGATTTCCAATCAGCAAAAAAGTGTGTTTCCTGCCTGGGTGCACTAGCGGCACGTTCGGATGACAGGTTTCAACTTAAAGTTGTTTTATATACACACATTTTTGGAGTAGACATCTTGGGCATTTTTTGTCAAAATGGATAAACTTGAATATCGTGCGGTCGAAGAATTATTCGTTCTGGATGAATTAACCCTTAAGGAATATTATCTGAAGTTTATAAAAGTTTACAGGAAGTATATTCCTCCGATGTCAACCGTCAAGAAATGGGCAGCTGAATTTAAAGTGGTCGCACATCCCTCAAAGGTAACCCACGTAAACGACGGCCAAAAACATATTCTACAAAGAATTGGAGATGCGAAAGCTCTGCGCCAGATGGGTGCCGCATTCTTTGGACCGATTATCCGACCGATTTTGTGCGGCGATTTGTTTGAGAAAAATAATTGCCCACCAAGACAATTCACCGGAAGGATGCGTTGGCAATGGGAAAACTGCAGGATTTGGAGTACGATTTTGAGGGTTATCCCCTCTATTCTACTGATTTGGCACTCTCAGACTTCAAGCTGTTCCGAAACTTCTTCTAGAATGAACAAGTTGAGAAAGCCGTGGGCAGATACTTTCATAGCCTTCCAGGGAAGAAATACTGGTATTAAAGAGACGCTGGACCAAGTGTGTTGGGTCTATGTAAAAAAATAACGTTTCGTCTTACCCTCATACAATCATCTTTACGCAGGAAATAAGATTTCACAATGATTTTAAGAACGATGATTTTACTTACTTACTTTTACTTACTTAACTTCCACAGCTGGTTGTCTTACAAAAAAGTGGAATTAGGAAAGTATGTAAATCGGCTCGTTTAGTCACTCCTTTAGCTTCCCCAACATTTTCAAGGTTGAGCTACTCGACCACAACATCGTTGCATGTTTTGGGGGGTGGTCGTGCTGCAATGGTAATCATCACTGACTGTTGAGCCGAAGGTCTGTAGTTCAAGTACGTCCATAGTCAAGAACAATTCCAGTTGTGAGTGAAAGATGATCAAAAAGTGCTGACGAAGGCTTAATACTCGCAGCATAAGATCACTTCAAAATTCATACTCTGTGTGTGCATTTCCAATATAACACATTAATAACATGGAAACAATAAAAGTTACAGTAAACTATAACTAACGCAAATTCAGTCGAACCTCTCAAATCCTATCTAGGACAACCACCCTCAGAGAGTAGTGAACGAAAATCTTCGACGCAAACCATCTGCACCCCGTCCCGGTTGTGTGATAAACACCATAAGAGCGTACACTCTTGAACCTGCACGAATTATAAAAAAAAAAGCGTAAAGACACGTTTTTTTTCCCAATTTAAGATTTCTGTAATGGTTCGTCGGCTAAGTTGCCCATGCACCGAAGTTGCTCCAGTCAGTCTGCGGAATATGGCGCGCCATTTATTGCATAGTTGTTATTCGTTATACTTTAAACTTGTCCGATAACCATTTGCCGTCAAGACGTCAAGCATTCGTCAGATTTGATAAAATTTGCCAGAAACCCTATCTATAACGCTATTTTATCATCGCACATGGACAGAAAGAATCGGGTCACGGTTAAATAGAAAATTCAATCAATCCAGCTCTTATATCTACGACTGATATGTTCGGAAATTCTATCTAAGTATACAATATTATTTGGTCAACATATATAAATCTGATTGTGATTAAAAATTGATTTCAATCTACATTTCTGAAACATCAACGTTACCGAATCTATTGTCATTGCCCACAATTGATGTTATTCGTACCACCCCACCGCAAAATCCTATTTCAATGATTACAAGCGTTAACATCAAAATTGATAACAAAGCACTTGGCACATATACTCGTATAAGCATTGAAAATAATAATATCAATTTGCCTGGTTAGTCTGGCAAACGAGTTGAATTTTGCAAATTGATTTAAACGCTAAATCTTCAGCCTTAAAGTGTATTCAAATTGTTTAATGGCGAGTGATTACTCTAATGCCTCAAGGCAAATAGAGACTGGGGAGTGAGTTCGTTGATCGCATACGTGACGTTTGATCATGCGTCGACTTACAACATGAAATCGTATACAGGCTTGCATTGGTCACCTACGTACGTATGTGATATCAGAATATAGTATAAATTCCAACCTTAATTACATATTTAGCCTACAACAAAGCACAACCTAGACCATTATCAGCTGTTATCATTATGAAGTTTTAACATGAGCTCTGCAAATCATTATTAGAAACAGTCATTAACCTCTTAAGGGGTAATTAAAAGCAAATCGAAAGCGGTCTTTCGGTACCTTGTCCCCTGTAATACAGATAGCAATTTCATTATTTATCAAGTGCAATGAATATGAATTCTTTGCACATCGATTGCGAGCTATGGCAGTTTATTATATTGTAATACACATAAAATGAGTTCAAAGTACAATGTCCTTTATCTAAATAACTTTGAACATGGCTTCTTAGGTTAAATATTTTCTATGATGTAACAAATTGCATTCTTTTCATTTATTTTTTTTTATTGTACAGTGGACATAGAGTATAACGAATACCCGATAACGAACGCTTTTAAAATTTTCATTAACATTTCTGAATAGCGAACGATTGCTATCCGATGTAACGAACGCATTAATAATTTGACTTAAATTACTGTGTTGTTATGTCTACAAGAAAGTTCCCTCGTATGTATGTAACCCAAAGGGTTTACAGCTGTATCAAGTTTTGTTTCTCTTCCTCTTTTAGTCGTCGCAATGTAATTTTTTAGTTTCAGTTTTATGTAAACAATATTAAAATGAATAAAAAATCTCAACGTACTCGGCAAAGTCCAGATTATTGATGAGTGCAACAAAGGTGTTTCACTTAAGAAAATTTCAATCAAATTCCGTGTGCCAAAATCAACAACGGTGGTAAAAACAAGTCGCGAAAAAAATTTGGAGAACTTAAACTTGACACACAATGACTCTCTAGAACGTAAATCTATGCGTAAAGGAGAGTTTTTTAGTATGGAAAAACATTCCAATAAGTGGTGGTATACTAAAGGCTAAGGCTAAGGTATGATTCATCAAAATCTATATGGTGATGAAAGTGGTGGCTTCTGTGCTAGTGATGGGTGGCTCACAAAGTTTAAGAAACGGTTCGGTGTGAGGATTCTCAGAGAATGCGGAGAAAAACTAGTCGATTCTGGAGAGCTGGACAGTTGCAGAGCAGATGTTGGATCGTCTCAGTTTCTTCCTCATCGCCGCAGCTCCGGCAGAGATCGCTGGATCCCGAGTCGCATTTCCGGAGCATTGCTCCAATGGGACAGTGTCCTGTGATCACGCCGACGAGCATACGGATCGAGTTACGGTCCAGCGCCAGGAGGTTTTTTGTTTTTCCGACGTTGAGCTCTGGCCACGATGATCTTGTCGTGTAGCTGTCGTTTCTTGAAAGCCAAGACGAGTTGGCCTCTTTGATGATTGTGTCGTTTATGATCCTGTATAATGCGCTGATCGGTGGTTGCAGTGACGTGTCCGCTTCGCTGATGTCCAATTCAGAACCTTGCCTGGCCAGCTCGTCTGCTCTTTCGTTCCCTGCGATTGAGCTGTGGCCCGGTACCCAGCAGAGTTTAACTTTATGGTGTCTGATGGACTTCAGTGAGTCGCGACATTTCTTGACAGCCTTTGATCTCATTATACAGGATTCTATTGACTTCAGTGCAGCCTGGCTATCTACAAAGATGGTGATATCAGATGGTGGGATATCGGCTACCTGTAGGTGTTTAGCTGCTTTCTCTATTGCCAGGATTTCTGTTTGGAACACGCTACACAGATCAGGAAGTCTGAATGATTCCTGTTGGTGTAGGGTATCAGAGCAAAACCCGGCCCCAGTGCCTATGTCCATTTTCGATCCGTCGGTGAAGAGGGTGATCTCATGGTCGTTGATTACGGCGTTTGATAGCCACTCTTCTCTGTCGGGGAAAAGGATAGGTATACTGAGAGAGAAGTCATTTTTGGGGGGAATATAGTCGGTCGTAGCTGCGAGGCTACTAAAACCATGTTTCCTTCCCAGGTCGTCTATTATCTTAAGTATGGCCGCATGTTCATAGTTGGCTTGCTTCCACAGAGAGGACTCTCTTAGTCTGAGAGCGCTCTTTGCAGCGTAGCCTTTTATGAAAAGATCCAGGGGGAGGAGATGAAGCATCATGTCCAACCCTGCCTGCGGCGTGCTTCTCATGGCTCCGGTTGAGGTTGCAAGCCCCATCTTTTTCCGAAAGTCTTTTTGCATGCATAAAAAGCGTTCAGTCCTTTTTTCATCCTTTTCTCCAGGTTCCTTTTCCAGGAGAGTTTTTCTTAACCCGTCCCTGCACGGAACCCAATCCAATCCAGTGTAATGCTGTTAATACAACCGATGGACCAGATAAGGCGCAGGGACGGGTTAAGAATATCCCTGCAGCGATACCTCTCGCTTGTCGTAAAAAGTGACTAAAACAAAGGTAAACAAAAATCACATCTAGGCAATTTAGAAAACACCAAGGTGAGCCTAGGGACACATAAACCACCATTAAACTACCCCACAAGTGTACATGCAAATCAGTGGGTTGACACGACTGGAGATCACTGGTGTTGTAAGAGTAAGATCAAACCAAAAAAATCTGGAGCATGCCCGTGTCACAAAAAAAAAAAAAAAAAAACACGGCAGGCCGAAAAACAATTGGTGCAAACAAATGCAAAAACACCAGCATTTGATTGGCCTCAGCGATGAAGTAATCCCAAACCGGGAAGCCTGCCGCTACTTTCTGAGGTCAAACCGGCGGACCCCACAAGAAGGAATGCAGTTAAGTGGAAAGTTTATAGTCCTACACTTCTGACCATAACAACGCCGGAAAAGGGAAAAGAAGAAGAAGACAACCGATGGACCAGAACGCCATCCGTCTAGCAAAGCTATATTACCGCAATAGCTTGCTGAGTAATATAATGCGTTCGAAATCTAGGGGCCCTGACATCACCATGGCTCTTGAAAAATTTAAATTCTTTAATGCAATTGTACTTCTTGATCGAGCACGGAATAAACTTTCCAATCAGATGCTTCGTTAATGTTTGAGAAACATTTTGATTAGCGATCCCCAGGATTTCGATGAGGAATATGAAGTTCCACTGAAGATGAAGGAGAAACTTTGACATGCTTTAAGTATGGTGAACTGGGTTTTTCCAGAGGTATCTTAAATTACTAAAACGCTTCAGTTTCGGAAATGATTTTTTTATGTTCAGCGTTGTACTACCATCGCAGAAATAGAAGCTTAACAACACTGAATCCAATTTAGAAGAACAAACTTACTGCGACAACACCGTTGAACTTAGTTCTGAAAGCAAAGGTTAGCAAGGTGACGGTAGCAATAATGTCGGAGATCGAATACGAGTAAAACACGTTGACGCTGTCAGGTTTTCAGCTACTGTGTTACGATGGGGACAACAAATAAATATTGATATGGCTGACATTTTCACTCTGAGACGGCTTTAAGAAAAAGCCCTACAAATGAAATCTCAACTTGAAGTCAAACAAAGTCGTTTTAATGATTCCTTTTCCTCAAAATAATAATCGAAAACATATGTATGTGTACTATAATGGCATGACCATTAACATTACAATAAATAAAATATGAATAAATAAACTTATTGAAAACGTTTTAATATTTTTTTTTACGAAAAGTCGATCGATATGACGAACGCTCTCGATATAGAGAATAACCTCAAACATTATATCATTCGTTATGCTGGACGTCCACTGTATTTTCCTTTTACAAGGAAAACTCTTAAAAATGTAATTTCCCTAATCCGTTTCAACATACCAAAATGGCTTCAATGTATGGTAGCAGTAATTCGACACTTTCGAGGATTCTTTTAGAAATGCTCTTTTAGAGTGTGGATTTAATGCTTCTAGTTTCATTGTATCTGTCCGGTGCTACAACCATTCAGAAATGTTCATAGCACACTCATGATAATATAATAAACGGCTAAACAAACTTAAAGTCAATTCATTATCTAGTCGAAAACATTCAAACATCTCAAAAACTAAAACTATTTCAGTGAGACCATGAATATTTAGACTTGAGAGACCAGAAAATTGTCAACACAATTCCTCTTCTGGCGGTAAAGGCTTTGGTGTGAAGATATGTACTTTCAATATGGTTTTAAACAAAAATATGTCATTCAGTCGTATTGCTAGTATTGCATTTAAGGCATACTTGCCGCATGTTAATAATTCGATCATATTATTCAACCAAAAACAGTCCTAGATGGATGCGGATATCAAAAAGTATGTTACAGCAAGTCCTCACAATGTTGAGTCAACTTTCGGTTATTGTATAGACCTAGTTCATCTAAATCCCCTCCGTGCTAGCCGAACCGAGTTCTTTCCCTTTGGGGCAACCTTTGGTGTAGAATCGAAACTCTTCAAACTAAGCTCTCTGCCACCATATTCGCTATATTTCGATTGCCAATGTTCATGTTGCTCTTTTCCATTGGTCACCCATTACTTGGTCTCTCAATTCATTTGTGCCAAAACACAAGATGGGGGTGATGGGAAACAATTCGCGATAAAGTGCAAACCATTTGATGATATTTCATTATATTTATTTATATTTTTAAAGGTGACGTAGATATCATCTATTGAAGATATACAAGATGTTATCCATAAGATAGGAACAAAATTCAGGGATTAAGGTCTAAAGAGTATAATTTATACTATCCACACACTGAAGGTAAGCTAAGAACCTGTATAGTCGCCAAGAGATACTTAAACATGTTTCTCCTAGGTACGTACAGCAACGGAGACCTCACGGTGGTAACGTACGAACAACAGGACAAATCAATTTTGCTCCTATCGTCCGCTTACTTACCATACGATGAGGAGGATCCACCTTCAAATGCAGTCCGAACACTCGTGCGACACGCCAAGTTACGCGGACTGTGCCTATTGATAGGCTGCGACGCCAATGGACACCACACTCAATGGGGAAGCAGCGACATCAATAAAAGGGGTGAGTCCATTTTCGACTTCATTATCTCCACCAACCTCAATATTTGCAACAAAGGTAACACACCCACGTTTCGCAATCGGGTTAGGGAAGAGGTGATTGACCTCACTTTACTAAGTGAGTCCGACTCCATCCGCGTAGAGGATTGGAGAGTGTCCACTAACTGTTCCTTTTCGGACCACAGCCGGATACTCTTCAACCTTAACGTCATTAAAGAAAGACCGAAACCCTTCAGAAACCCTCAGAGGACAGACTGGAATCTTTTCTCAAACCTAGTTGCCAACAGGTTAGAACCGCCACAAAACACCACTAATCCTGATCCAACTTACATTGAGAATTGAGTCGAAAATCTTGTGAGAATTCTGAAAGCGGCTTTCAACAAATCCTGTCCTTTGCAGCGTGCTCGCAGGAAGACCAGCGCAGTCTGGTGGACCACAGAGCTAAAGCAACTCAGGACCAGGACCCGAACTCTATTCAATAGAGCAAAGATCTCAAACAGAACCGAAGACTGGGATAATTACAAGTCCAGCTTCAATGAATACAAGAGCAAAACAAGAGCAGTAAAATCTAAATCCTGGCGGGAGTTCTGCGAATCAATAGAGGATCTCAACGAAGCCGCAAGGCTCAGGAAGATCATATCCAAGGACCCCTGCGTCCCGGGATTTATCCTTAAACCAGATGGTTCTTGGACAGTATCCAGTCGGGAATCTTTAGAACTGCTGACTGAAACCCACTTCCCAGGCTGTAAAACCCCTGAAACCACAGTCTCCTTCGAGACGACGGTTCCTACGGTTCACACAACCGAAGAAGTGATAAACAAGATTATCACAGCGGATAAAGTATCATGGGCAATAAATTCGTTCAAACCCATTAAATCTCCGGGCCCGGACGATATCTTGCCAGCGATGCTTCAAAAAACACAGATCCACACTGTACCCCATCTCGTCAGCATTTTTTCCAATTGCCTCCGAACGGGGTACATCCCAACACAGTGGAGAGAAATTAAGGTAATGTTCATACCTAAGGCAGGTAAACCATCCCATACTGCCGTAAAGGACTATAGGCCAATTAGTCTCTCGTCATTTCTATTAAAAACCTTGGAGAGACTCCTTGACCTATACATCAGAGGACTCACAAATTCACGAAACTTATGCAACACTCAACACGCCTACCTCAAAGGCAGATCAGTGGAAAGTGCTCTGCATAGTGTTGTCCGTGAAATTGAGGGCTCGCTGAACTTAAAAGAGTTTACAATGGCAGCCTTCCTCGACATAGAGGGGGCCTTGAACAATGTAAACACAGAGGCCATAACAACAGCTCTTGAGGACATAAAAGTAGACAAATCCATTATAATCTGGATTGAGAATATGTTGAAGAACAGAATCATCAATGCAGACATTGGACACTGTTCTATAAGGAAAGTGACAACTAGAGGCACACCACAAGGAGGAGTTATCTCCCCCCCACTGTGGCTTCTTACAGTCAACAAGATCCTCAAATTCTTTATGAAAAAAGACACAAAGATCATAGCGTACGCGGATGACCTGGTTATTTTGATAAAAGGTAAATTTCTACAAACTATCAGTGAACTAATGGAATCTGCGCTTAGTGAACTCTCCTCGTGGACAAGACAGAACGGTCTGAGAATAAACCCCCAGAAAACCGAGCTGGTCTTGTTCACCAGGAAAAGGAAAATTCCGATATTTGCTCCCCCAAAGTTAGAGGGTACTCCACTCAAACTTAAAGCGGAAGCAAAATATCATTCTTGACTCCAAACTCTCCTGGAGAAGGAACCTGGAGGAAAGGATGAAAAAAGGATTGAACGCTTTTTATGCATGCAAAAAGACCTTCGGAAAAAGATGGGGCTTGCAACCTCAACCGGAGCCATGAGAAGCACGCCGCAGGCAGGGTTGGATATGATGCTTCATCTCCTCCCCCTGGATCTTTTCATAAAAGGCTACGCTGCAAAGAGCGCTCTCAGACTAAGAGAGTCCTCTCTGTGGAAGCAAGCCAACTATGAACATGCGGCCATACTTAAGATAATAGACGACCTGGGAAGGAAACATGGTTTTAGTAGCCTCGCAGCTACGACCGACTATATTCCCCCCAAAAATGACTTCTCTCTCAGTATACCTATCCTTTTCCCCGACAGAGAAGAGTGGCTATCAAACGCCGTAATCAACGACCATGAGATCACCCTCTTCACCGACGGATCGAAAATGGACATAGGCACTGGGGCCGGGTTTTGCTCTGATACCCTACACAACAGGAATCATTCAGACTTCCTGATCTGTGTAGCGTGTTCCAAACAGAAATCCTGGCAATAGAGAAAGCAGCTAAACACCTACAGGTAGCCGATATCCCACCATCTGATATCACCATCTTTGTAGATAGCCAGGCTGCACTGAAGTCAATAGAATCCTGTATAATGAGATCAAAGGCTGTCAAGAAATGTCGCGACTCACTGAAGTCCATCAGACACCATAAAGTTAAACTCTGCTGGGTACCGGGCCACAGCTCAATCGCAGGGAACGAAAGAGCAGACGAACTGGCCAGGCAAGGTTCTGAAATGGACATCAGCGAAGCGAACACGTCATTGCAACCACCGATCAGCGCATTATACCGGATTATAAGCGACACAATCATCAAAGAGGCCAACTTGCCTTGGCTTACAAGAAACGACAGCTACACGACAAGATTATCGTGTCCAGAGCTCAACGTCGGAAAAACACAAAAGCTCCTGGCGCTGGACCGTAACTCGATCCGTATGCTCGTCGGGGTGATCACAGGACACTGTCCCATTGGAGCAATGCTCCGGAAATGGGACTCGGAATCCAGCGATCTCTGCCGGAGCTGCGGCGAGGAGGAAGAAACTGAAACGATCCAACATCTGCTCTGCCACTGCCCAGCTCTCCAGAATCGACGCCTAGTATCGCTGGGCCAAAGATTCTTTACAGAGATTGCGGACGTGGCACACGCAGATATATCGGATCTTCTAAGATTCATCAAGAGCACGGGGTGGTTTCAGCCACCACGTGATAGGACAGGTTAATTTTATGCGTACCCACACAAACGAAGGGAATCACAATGGGCCTCTTGGCCTCCGAGTGGAAGTGATGTCCAACCATCACACTCCCCTTCTCTAACCTAACCTAACCTAACCTATCCATAAGATAGGGATCGTAGGCTAATTCTCGCCCAAGTTCTTTCGAATTCGGGGGTGGACTATACCCCACCTTTACGTTCAGAAAAGACTTATGATTATTTCATGATAAAATTAACAAGAGGTATAAGATTCGGTTTAGAATCCAGAGCAGAGCCCAGCGTGCTATGAAACCCTGTATAGCTGTCAACACTTTGGTTTTTGACTTAATGTGTCTTGACCAGTGTTGTTCGACTTTTTTACTTTACGTTTTTTACGTACGAGTAGTTTTTCACGCTTTTCTACATTAGTAAAAAAGTCAAAAAAAACAACGGAAAATAATCCAAATTGGGAAGCTTCAAAACAGAAGTGTTGGATCTGAATAAATTGTGCGGTATCCAAAAAAAAAAATATTGAGTGTTTATCTTCTTTTCGATAAAATGATTAAAAAGCCCGATTTGTTGAAAACAGATTCTCTAATTACTCGTTCTACTAAGGGCAGATGGACTCAGACAGCAAGGAAATAGAAACTACCATCTAACGCAGTTACTCGGGAGTTATCACAAATATCCATACCGATTTGGTCCGGAGTGAATTGAGGTTAGACGTGAGGTACGCAATCCTCAACTGTATACGCGTCATGGAATGGCAAAGTACCCTACCGGCTTCACTTTCACCAGAATAATGAATGGATTCCCGTGAACTAGTATAAAACGTGCAAGCTGAACCACGCAAGAAGAGTAGCAGAAGCACCGGAGTAGCATGAATTGCTTGCCATCCCCATGAAGTAATACTTAAGAGCGGTCCGCGAGGAGAATGTCTGAATAGTATGGGATGTGGTCTAGTACGTAGCTCGTTCTTGGAAGAAATCAGTATGGTATGCGAATCGTGCGTAGCGGTAATGTGAGTCACTGGTATCGATGAAGATTCGCGTATGCAAAAGGAAAGATGTTCGTTTAGATGGCTATGCGTGTGCAAGACATCTGCTTCTAAGTTCAAGGACTATAGATATGGAATACTAGAAGCATTTCACAAGTTTTTTACCCAATGATTGTGCTTTAGTCCGGTTAAGCGAAAACGATACAAGGACACTACACCACACAGGTTTGAAGGAAGATTATTTCAGTCCTCAGAAATGTTAAGGCTGACGTAAAACATTTTCCAAAAGTAGGCACAGTGAAAGGTGCTCCACTTTTCAGAATGCTACGGTGTATCGCGTTTCACCCTTAATTATTGTATATGTGAAGGAATATAATGCGCAAGGTTATGATTTTGTTACACCAAATTATTCTGAGGGATGAAGTGCATGTACAAGCACCGAAAACCCGAGAGAAATAAACAAGCTCTCCATTCACAATGTTACGAGTGTTTTACGAGTAGTAGATGGATTATTTTAATGAGCAATATTAAATTATAATACTTTTAAACTGAAATTGGTCAAAAAGGAAAACTGATCGGGAAGAGAAAATTGCAATAATTTCGAGAAAAAAAATCTTAAAAACCATTTTAAAAATGCAGGTCAGAATAGACCAGTGGTGCGATAATCATTTCAAATGTATATCTAATCATTCGAAATGGATTGAGGGGAAAGGAGCCTGTAAAGAGCCACATCTGATCAAAGACAAAAATATGGGACTGAATCCCACAGGTCGGTAAGCCGGTAGTTCAGCGCAAAATAAAGGGAAGTTGATCGCAGCCGGCGGAAATGTCATGGCTAACCTGATTTGGGATGCGAAGGGGACCCTTTAAATTGATAACATTGCAAAAGGTGATTCAATTACAGGTTAATGTTATTCCACATTCTGGAATACTGGAATGATTCGGCACTCTTAGACTTAGACTTAGACTTCCATCTGTTCCCAAACTTGAAGAAGTTAAGAGAGAGCCGTAGATGAAAACTTTAATAGCTTTCCAGAATCTCAGTTCCGAGAAGGAATACTGATATCAGAAAAACGCTGTGGTAAGTGGTTGAAAATAAACTTCATTGTCAGGCCGTGAACTTTTCACCTTACACATTCACATTATCAGCCATTTTAGATATTTAGTTTATTCTTCACAGAATTTTTACATTAAATTTTGTGTGAAAAATTAAATTAAGTGCCCCAACCTAGGCCGAGAAGACACTGCCCGGTAAAGCAATGAAGAAAATTGTTATGGAGAATCACTGGAGAATCAGAAATTATGCTCGAATCACTATTAGAGAAGTGGCTGAGGATATTTGCAACTATCCGTTGACATAAAATTCGGATATTTTGGGTACGAAACGTGTGTCAGCGAAATTTGTTCTGAAATTATTAAATTCTGAGCAAAAGAACCGTCGCATTCTTAAGGGGCTGTTGAATGATATGAATAACCATCCGGATTTGCTGGATATATGGTTATCACGTCGAAACTAAAGCCCAGTCATCCCAATGACAACGACCAGAAGAGCCACGAAGCTCGTCCAAATACGAAAGTTTTACTCACGGTTTTTTTTTTAATACAATGATGTGATTCATTATGTATTACTTTGAAGTTATGCGCCATTTGCGTGTAGCAATGCGAAGAAAGCGACGAAAAACGAGTAAACGAAGAAAATTTGTGGCAAAAAAATGCATGGTTCTTGTATCAGTATATTGCCTGTGCATAATTTTTGACCAAAAACAGTACCCTAATCATGCTTCAGCCATACTCACCGGACTTGCGACTTTTTCTTTTCCCAAAACAGAAAAAAACCCATTAAAGATCGGAAATTGGCTACATGTAAACAGGAATACGTTGAAAGAGCTCAAGTCTATACCAAGAAGCGCACATCAAATGTGCTTCGAGGATTGGAAAACGTTGGTTTAAATATATTATATCTGATGGGGATAACTTTGGAGTGGACAATTTTTTTTGGAGAAAAATAAAAAGTCACCTTATGTTTTGAACAAACCTTGTACAATAAATAAAAATAAATTATTAAATATATAAATAATAAATGAAAACAAGAAATCACTACAGTTAGATGTGAATACATAGAACAAAGCGAATGTGTAGACTAATTTTAAAGTTTAAGTTCTTTATTGAATATCGCAGTCAGTCTTTAGCTTGAAAGTAATAAACTCTTAATTCTTTTGATTATTAAATATCCGTTTGAAGACATTCACTTCCAATTGCAAACACAAGGCGAATAGCATCCTAGACGAACAAAACTAATTCAATCCCATAGGGGCCATAACGTGATTTCGGAATTATATCAATTAAGAAGCAAAGGGTTAAGCACAGCAATTTTTCAACAAAATACAACATTTGAAGGACATGGCTTCCAAGTTCCTTTCTATATCCAAAGTCATAAAGGGAAACATACAATAGATTACGGATTCCAGGTAACTCAAGGCCATTATTTTGTTAAGATATAGATACTGAACCTATGCAGAATAATCATTAATTAATTTCCTCCAATTTCCCATGGCGTAACATGGCCGCTGTCTTACCCTCAAACGAGTTTGATTTTCCTTTGTCTCAGCCCGGCATGTCGTAAATTCAAATTAATGTCACTACACAAGGAACTGATTGTAATTAATTGCGTTAGCATCATGACACGATGTGATT
Source organism: Merodon equestris (assembly GCA_958301585.1). Classification (NCBI taxonomy): domain Eukaryota; kingdom Metazoa; phylum Arthropoda; class Insecta; order Diptera; family Syrphidae; genus Merodon; species Merodon equestris. The sequence goes on along the minus strand of OY284417.1, from coordinate 71,867,027 downwards.
CCGACTATCTATTTGAGGTGGGCCTAAACTATTCTTTTTTAATGATCCAAACAGATTTTGAATTACATGTGCTTCCATGCCTCTGTATGAATGATTTGGTGATTGATTTGTTATTAGAGACATCCTCATGGCCACCTACGACATGATGAGGCGTTGGCTTTATCTAAATTGTGATTAGATGTGATATCGATAGTGATTATCGATGGAAGTTAATTTATTATTATTCGGTTGTATACACAAAGAACTAGTATCAACCTAAGCAAGTCTGTTATCGTAATCTATTACTGTAATTAGTTCCGTTAAGAAGCATTTTCTCTCAACTTTTGTATGGGCAGAATGGACACTTAATAGAGATTAATTTACGCAGATTCGAAGGATTTAATAACTTTCGTACGCAGCCCATCAGAGTTGTGTACGCAATTTTTCGCTATCGAAATACTACTTGATGGTATTACCAAGTACAATCGTTCTCCTAATCAATTAAGCTGAAAACCGTGTATCAATACATAGTGGCATAGTCACGGAAATCAGCTGTAGCATTTCAGCTTGATTTTATTTTGATTAAAAAGAAGAAAGAGCTCCTATTCGATTAATTAAACGATAGTAAGAAAAAACCTTAATCGATTTAATTTGAAAGCTCACTGAAAATGTCTTTTAGTAAAGTCCAGATAAATATTTGTCTATACATTTATTATTCACTTGAAGTGCGAGACTCGTGGAATGAAGTGTTTTATTTATTTATTATTTGTAGTCTTAATGGGAAAAGAAAAGGAATATGTGGTTAAGAGTAATTTTATAAGTGATTAGTCTTTTGATCGTAAAGCGATTTTAAAATGTTGAGCATTGCTCCTTAAAGGACAAAGTAATTTTTCACCTGATGCCTCAATTGTTAAAATATATATTTATGATCCTACGCACTCACAAGCATTAATATTTTGAAACACTTTATTTTTATTTAAAAATGTATACAGGGAATGTTTGAGAACGCTGATTACGAAGACTTTAATACACATTCGTCATCGGCCTCACAAAAGCCGTAGAGTAAATGGGCTCTTTTGTTACAGGCTAAAAAAGAACATGCTGTGCATATTTTTAATAACAAATCAAAGGTAGGAGAAATTGTGAATGCAAATAATCATAATTGCAGTCGCTTGTACTACGGTCCGGTGATCCGTAAGGTAAAAAACAACAATTGCTATCAAAAGCCTTGAAAACAGAAGCATTTACTTTTGACGACTCTTGCGATACCTCTAAGCAATTATGTTTTCCTGATTTTCCCGCTATAGCATAAGGTCGCTTAAACGCACCACATACGGCTGAGTAACATAAATTACTACAAATTACAAAAAATATAGATAATTTGTACGGGAACATGTGTAAGTCTTTTATTAAAATTTGCTGTACGGTCGGTCTGGTTATGCGCAATTGCGTGGCCCGTTTTCTGGTTGATGTTTATTCGTTCTCAGCGACATCGGTAGCCACAGCCGCGATATTCTCGGCCGAACGACCAGTCCGGATCGCGGCCACGTCCTGCATGTTCTCCTCTGGTTCCAGTCTGATCAAGTTGAGTAGCTAAGCGGAATGTTTGCGCAGTTGGCGCGACACGAATAGGAAACCGACGTCGAAGTTCACGAAATTCCACCGACCCATTATTGGTCAAAAAAATCGACACAATTATTCCACGCCCTTGCGAAGTATAGCATTCCATTTCTTATCGACGCCATTTACAAAAATTATAATATCTTCCGATAGGGTAATTCGTTTTGCGCCACCTAAAAGAGCTGATGACTTTGAAACGCCTGAACAGATCTTCATAAATTGTAGCTAAGAACCATCTCGATCACGTTAGCTATCAAACAAAAAAAAATACATCAAAGTCAGTCCATTTGTTCAGGAGCTACGATGCCACAGACCGACACAAGTGCGGTGGAATGGGCCGGGCAAAAGGAGGATGAAAAACTGCGACCTCTACTATGACGATTGCTACAGAGGGCGAAGGCAGCGCTTATTTGGATGTGGATTTGTTGTTCGAGACAGACTAAGGCAAAAAGTCTTGAGCTTCAAATTCATAAGCAAGCGCATCATAACAATCCGCATCAAGGCTAAATTCGGTAACATTAGCTTGATTTGCGCCCACGCTCCGACTGAAGACAGAGATGACAACCGCAAAGATGACTTCAATGATCTCCTAGAAAGAACATACGACCAGCTACGACACGAAGATCGTTCTAGGAGATTTTAATGCACAGCTGAGAAAAGAAGAAATCTTTGCTAGAGTCATTGGAAAACACAGCCTGCACGACAACACATTCGGGAACGGACTCAGGCTCGTGGACTTCGCCTCGACAAGGGAGTCGAGAAAGAACACCACGGTTTGACATCAGAAAGCTACAATCGCAAACGATCGCTAGGAACTTTGCCGACCGAGTCTCCCAAAAACTCTCTGAAAGTTCGACATCGCCTGCACTGACCATAGAAGAAGACTGGAAACGTTGTCCAAAAGCCATCAAGGAAGCTGCTACTGATGTGCTGAGTTTTACAACACCACCCAAGAAAAACCCATGGTTTGACGACGAGTGCAGACAGGGCCATGCAGCCAAGCAAGACGCCTACAACGCAATGCTGCATCGAACAACGAGAGCTGTTCGTGAGCTCTACGAACAGAAGAGGAGGGAAGAGAACCGGCTTCTCAAAAAGAAAAAGAAAGAGCATGAGAAGCGCGCGGTCGAAAAGATGGAAAGGTGCTACAGCAGTAATGAAGTCCAAAAGTTTTACCAGAAAGTAAAAATATTATCCAGTGGATATAAATTTCGGACTGAGGCCTGTCGGGACGAAAATGGACAACTGGTAGTAGAATCGCAGTCGATGCTGAGAATTTGGAAGGATCATTTCTGCAGACTGTTAAACGGCGACGAGGACCCAAATACCGCAGAATGTTCCACTCAATTTGGACGACGATGCACAAGAATTCCGTTCCCTCGACTTTGACGAAGTCAAGGTAGCAATATTGGAACTGTTTAAAGCAGCTGGGGATGATCTGGTAGGGAGGATGCACTAGCTCATCTGTAAGATATGGTCGGAGGAAAGCATGCCCGATGAGTGGAATCTCAGTGTCGTTTGCCCGATCCACAAGAAAGGAGACCCATTTGACTGCACCAACTACAGAGGAATAAGTCTCCTTAACATCGCCTACAAGATCTTCTCTGCCGTTTTGTGTGAACGCCTGAAACCGTTCGTCAACAACCTGATAGGTCCATATCAGTGTGGTTTCAGGTCAGGGAAGTCCACAATAGACCAAATCTTCACACTGCGGCAGATCCTGGAAAAGACCCAAGAGATGCGGATCGACACTCACCACCTATTCGTCGACTTCAAGGCCGCATATGACAGCGTGCATAGAGACGAGCTATACAAAGCCATGTCTAGTTTTGACATCCCTACCAAACTTGTCAGATTTTGTAGGATGACGATGGAGAACTCTCGCTGCTCCATCAAGGTCGGCAACGAACTTACCAAGACCTTTAATGTCAAAAAAGGTTTTAGGCAAGGCGACGCGCTGTCATGTGACTTCTTCAACTTAATACTCGAGAAGATCGTGCGAAACGATCTTCCAGAAGTCCGATCAACTGCTGGCTTACGCGGATGATATTGACGTGATTGGTCGAACACAGCGAGCCGTCAATGAGGCGTTTGCTAGCATTGAACCGGAGGCGGCTAAAATGGGTCTAGTGGTAAATGAGGGCAAAACGAAGTACACGTTATCATCAAGAAAGGACACACAACATCGACGTCTCAGACAGAGCGTCACAATGGGCAGCATGAACTTCGAGGTAGTCAAGGACTTCGTCTACCTCGGCTCTGCAATAAATAGGGACAACAACATCGGTACCGAGATCAAACGCAGAATCACTCTTGCCAACCGCTGTTTCTTTGGGCTCAAGAGGCAATTGAGTAATAGAGCCCTCTCTCGAAGAACCAAGTTGGCTTCACACAATACCTTAATCATCCCAGTCCTGCTTTATGGTGCAGAAGCATGGACGCTGTTGAAAGCGGATGAGGAAGCTCTTGGTCTTTCCGAGAGAAAAGTTCTGCGTGCGATCTTTGGTCCTATTTGCGTTGATGGCATCTGGAGGAGAATATTCAATCACGAACTGTATGGGCTGTACGGTGGCATGTGCCTGGTTAAACGTCTACGGATACAACGCTTAAGACGGCCATGTAGAGCGTATGGACAACACAGCTCCGGCCCGAAGAGTCTTTGAATCCGAGCCATTGGGACAACGCAACAGAGGACGTCCTCGACTCAAATGGCGCACACAAGTGGAAAAGGACCTCAACCAACTTGGTGTGCGTAACTGGAGAAGAATGGCAGGAGATCGCGCTGGCTGGAGACGCTTGTTGGTTGAGGCCCAAGCCCACACCTGGCTGTAGCGCCACTGAAAGAAGAAAGAAGAAGAACTGACTACTCATCCGTGTGAACAAATAAACCATATATATTTGAACTTATTATAAAAATTAATTAAATTTATGGAAGGGTTAAGCAATTTATCTTTATCAGTCGTTTTGAGTGCAAATAATAAACTGCTAACAGTGTATTTGCGAAGCGAAACAGAACATGGGAAAAGGAAGCATGAAGAATTCAAAAGAGTGGTAGATTTCAGACTTTGAGTAGTAGATGTGGTAGATTTGAAAACTTCAAAAAATAGTAGTAGATCTACCACAATTGCGGTAAAGTCCCAACACTGGTCGGGGGTTAAAAAATAAGAGAAGAGCATATGTTTCGAAGAACTAGAGAGATGTTACTGCAGAAATGAAGTTTGAAAGATTTATCAACTAATAAAACGATCATACGATCGTAGGCTGTATAATGATGTTGGCGCAAACGACCACTTACTGAACTTTTTAAAGCAGCTAAAAATATCCTGTTTGGGCTACAAATCATCTGTGTGATATGGTCAGAAAAACATGTCTGATGAATGGAACATCAGCGTTGTCTGTCCGCAAGAAATACTCTGCGACATTGTGGATAGGCTTGTAAGCCACTGACTTTTCGTCCGCTTGAAAGCCAGCGAATGTGTATCAGACGTTAAATTTCGATAAAGAAAGACATAAAAGCCGTTCCGGAATGACCTAACAGACGTCTGCGTGTTTACGATTTCAACGCCTTAGATCACTAGAAAACAACAAACAAGGATTCATGCTTTATTTCAGTGGAGCTAAACAGCAGGGCTGAACTCAGCAACTCAGCCAAAGCTACCAATCCTGGGGCCCATCACTAGATTCATCTGGCAAATTATGAAAATACAGCCCAAAATGTCACTACGGTGCAATTTCTTGAAATGAGGAATCAGCATTAGCACGCCCATGGGGCATTTAACGCGGTCCAAAGATTTGCACGTTTAAATATGCCAGGACCTAGATGTAGTACTATAAAAAGTAACAGCTTTGAACCTTGTAATAAAAACTGCAGTACACTTTTTGGAATGGCAGTAGCACATTTAAAAAAAAAACCATAACAGAAAAAGCATTGGAAAATTACCTGCGAAAAAACTCATTCAATATCTAGATGTATAATGGTTTTCACGCAGAACTTGGCAATAATACTTATTCAAGAACTGAATCGGAAACAGATGTTAGAGTCTCTGAGTTGAGCAAAAAAAAATTGTGAACCACTGGGAGCATACACTGGTATTATTCGAGCTGAAATATCGTAACAGGACAGTGCTGCCAATTTAACCTTGGACAGAAATAAAAAAAATTAAAAAATGTCTTGCGAAATAAAACTTTTTCCATTGATGAAAGAAACCTTCTGCTTAAGCACGCAGTAAGTTAAAAAAATAAAATGACTTTTTGAATTTCACGAGCTAAGTACGTTCCATTTTGGATTTTATTTAATTATGTTGGTACACATGCTTCTTAACATATGTTGATATAGCCAGGTATTTTGTTTTTGTTTTATGTTTGATTTTGTTTGCATTTTACAGAAATAAAACTTCGATGTATTTTGACGGGCTTGCCCCTTTTTATTCCTTGGATCAAGGAATCTGTATTAAATTTTGTGTGAAAAATTAAACTAAGTGCTTCAAGGTACTCGAAAAGCCGACTGTGACATTTGGCGCGTCTGCTCCGAGTAAAAAAGTGTTTATAAGTGGTACGAATTCTCCACAGAAGTCTGAGACAATGTTAATGAAGATCTCCCCATGGACGCCCCACCAAGTCAACAACGGCTGAAAACGTTGAAGCAGTGAAGAAAATTGCTATGGAAGTTCGCCGAATCACTATCAGAGAAGTTGCTGAGGTTATTGGCATATCGGTTAGCTTATGCCATGAAATTTATTCGGATATGTACATCTGCTCATTTTTTTCTCTTCCCAAAACTGAAAAGACCCACAAAAGGACGGAGATTTATCACGATTGAAGGAAAACCACATCGCTGGAAGACCTCAAGGCTATACCAAAAAGCGCACATCAGAATTGCTTCGAGGAATAGAAAAAGTACTGGCGCTAATGTATTACATAAAATAAAGAGTCACCAGATTTGAATAAAGCTCGTACGGCAACGTGATTTGTTAATACTTCGCTCTTCTGGCTGATGCGGGACATAAACACCATGTTGCCAGCTACAAAAGCCACCAAGCTAACCATTGAGCCGCGGTATTCAACTCCGACTTATAATATCGAGCCGTGTATGAAAATACCACTGTAAGATCAACATAAGTGTCATAGCAATTACCTATCGAGCCTGCTAGAAAAAGGGTAAAAAAACCCCTTCATGATACCCATAATTCATTCTGACGGGTAAGTATCATAAGCCCTCGTAGCTCAAAAAATGTCCAATTAATTTTGGGCAAATATAATTGAAGTGGATGTGTGTATAGGTATATATTATAAAGAATGAGTACCAAAAAGAAATGATCTTGCAGATCACACAATTGATCAAACGAGACTGCAATCCACTTACGTTTGCGCTGTGGAGCACAATCGCCAAAGGACCGAAAATGTACCGAGGTTATGAAGGGGATCTTCGGTTTCTAAATCCTAACCTCCTCCTTCTCAAGCTTTTTCAAGAAATTGGATTTGAGGCAGAGCTCTAAATCCTTTGTGGTTTGCGCTTGATCTTTGGCTCAGTCTTGGGCATTTTTTAGACATTGTCCATTGTCCCTTGTAATGCCAGTAGTTGGCAAACCCTATATCGTACATTTGCATGCCTTGAAACCCTTCGGAGTCCCTCTAGTGTACACGGATCTTGAAGATTGACAAAAATTTCCCAGACACTTTAAGAGAAAAAACAATTCGGTAATAGTGAGTACAAAAGTGTTTTCTTTTCCTCAGTTTAATGGTGTAGTTTAAGAGAATTTTTGAAACTTAAAACTTGTATACACCCCGTGTACAATGACAATTATCTTGTTTGTGACAATTCTTCCGGTCGCATTTCTATTCAAACTGCTTATCCTGGAAGACTTACCCGAAGCTTGACGCCTCCGCACACTTTAATTGAATTTAAATTGAAAATATTCAACAATTCTTCACAACTTTCAATATAAATTTCATTTAATTTTAAATTTAGTTTTTTATTTAAAATTTCGAAAGCCAACTTGCTCCGTGCTTCCAATACTTTCTGGACGAAGGAAGTTTTCAAATTTCGCATCATTCTGTGTGGACCTACGGTGGGAGGCTCTCAACTTGTACAGATTAAAATCATCTCTTGGGTATTTCATTTTAAAGTCCAACACTTGAAGTTCGTGTTGACAGCACGAGGTCACCGTCATGACCATAATATATCAAAGTAAGGGAATGAGATACAAAGTGAATCGTTCGTTTTAACAAGAGGGTGAGTAGCTGCAGTGGAGTAGACGTGATGTATTCAATTATTCTTCGTTACAGGCAGTTCGCGTGAATCCATGATATATCACTTGCACTACCAAGTCAGTTAGTCAGTGAATAATTGATGGCCATTATAAGGCCAGTAAGTAAGGACCAGGGAACAAGGAGTAGCGGTATTGACCTCTAACGTTTATGTCCACTCGCGTGCATTTGCTTCTGAGATGCGATGAAAGACTGCGGCATAAATGATTTACCCCCATGAGTCGCTGCGGATAATTAACGTCCCGCACTCACAGGGTGAGCTTTATGACAAACGTGCTTCTGGAAGTACTCCAACTGGGCACCCTAATCTTTTTCACTCATATTTCCATTCCACTTCCCTCATTTTTATAGTCACATCTGCAAATTTAATTTCTCTCACGACTATGGATGACAGAGTGTTAAATACGGTGGATGAAAAAGGAAGTGCTTAACTTTCCTTTTATTGTTCCTTCAAGTGTTATTTGCTCGGTCATCATAAAATTATTTGATTCGTCCTTTCTTTCATCTCTGCCTTCTATAACCGGACTTTTTTTCCTAAAGGGTCCGCCAAATAATTTTTTTTTTTTTTGAAAATGCTATAAAAAAACTACTGAATATTTTCTCAAATTTCTTTTTTTATTTGAAAGTACAATCCTTCCGGTTAATAATGGAAAATAATTTCATTCAAATGGCTGCCTCGGCTGGCCATGCAGTAGCCTACACGATCGGTCCAATTTTTAAGCACATTATCGATTGTGTGCAGCTGTATTTCACCAATGGCTTCACGAATATTGTCCTTTAAAGCGTCAATTGTCTCTGGCTTGTCGGCGTAACACTTATCTTTGACGGCACCCCACAAATAATAGTCCAACGGTGTCAAATCGCAGCTCCGAGGTGGCCAAACGACATCAGCTCTGCGGCTGATAATGCGATCTTCAAAAACAGGGCGCAAAACATCGAGTGTAGCTTCGGCTGTGTGGCACGTAGCGCCGTCCTGTTGAAACCAAATGTTGCCAATATCCTCCTCTTCAATTTTTGTGAACAAAAATTCGTTCAACATGGCCCGATAACGATCGCCATTGACTGTAACGGCCACTCCTTGCTCATTTTCGAAGAAAAATGGCCCAATTATGCCTCTGGACCAAAATCCGCACCAAACAGTGGTTCGTTTTGGGTGCACCGGCTTTTCAATGTATGCGTGCCCCAAATGCGACAATTTTGCTTGTTTACATACCCGCCAAGATCAAAATGAGCTTTATCTGAAAAGATGATTTTTTTGGCAAAATCGGCATCGGATTTTCAAAGTAATGTCGCAATATTTCCCAGCGTTGTTCAAGCGTATACACAACCATATTCGTTCAGCGGAAGGATACAACTAATTATCTGTCAAATCAGACATGAGCTAAGTGTTAACATTCACGAAATAAGCACTACTTGAAAAAAAAAACATTAGATGGCGGACCCTTTATTTACTTTAAATTTCTTCCTGTAAGAGGAAGAATTGAAGGCAAGAACGAGTGAGCGGATTACAAGTACAAGTTGCACCCATTCATTGGAACTATAGCACATAGGACAAGAAGAACTAAAAGGAATTATCTTGGAATGTCCTTTTTCGATTCTGTTGTCTTTTCATCTCTGCTTGGGGAAGGACACGGTCATTAAATTCAAGGATTGTGTGGTTAATCATCAATTTTTCACTTTGTTCGATCAAAGCTCCGGGCAAAGTTTGTTAAACTTGATGGAACGTGGTATGCGATAGTAAGACATGTCCTACGGCAAGAAATGCACGCACGAGAGACAGTGGAAGCAATTTCAAGGTGTCCCCAAAAAGACATCAATACCTATAATGCAAGTATGGAAAAGTAAACCGATATTCTCTACCCAAGCTGTTGCAAATATAATGTAATGAATCCCATGATTTTTAAGGCCTTTCATTTTATTAGCATCGTTGAGATACGATAATTATGAGTTTGTTCTTAATAGCAGGTTGCCATGTCGGGTTGCTTCCAGAAGAAAACCGAATGGAAACCATAATTAAGGACATAAATTAAAGAACAAGTTCATGGGTGTCGGCGCGTATTACAAAACAGGTCAAACTTTGAAGAAAAAAAAATATTAGCTTTTGGTGGGCAAAAAATGTTTTCAGTAACATCTCTTGGCAGGCATTAAATAATCTTAATTGATCCCAACTGTCCGGGTTTTGGAAACAAGCTACGACTTAAGGATGTACTTTGCAATACTTCGAAATCACAGAGAAGAGCGGTGGTCAGTTGGACTGAGGCCCACACGTACTAGACTATAATGAACTGGATTGTTCGCCCGGAACTTGTCATGATCAAACAAGGTAGAAAACGGTTTATACATTGTCAAAGACCAGTTCATGCTTGAGCTGCAAGTATTACATTTAGGGAGGGCAAGCAGGATCCTTTTCTTATTGCAAAGCAAAGGTGAATAAAAGTAAATAGTGGACTTAGTTTATTCCTAGGGTTCCGCCACTGGCTTTTAAAAGGTAATGAAAAGTGGAGTTTTCTCTGACTATGCTAAATTGGTCGCATTATCCAACTCCACAATGTGGCAGATTCCTGCTGGACTTTTTGACGGATTCTTGATGGACTCTATATATCAATTATTATCTGTATTATAATACAGACGCAACCTTTCATTTAAGTTTAATTTAAAATCTATCAATGACAAAGCGTCAGTCAAGATATACATTTTCGTCATGGTGAAGTTCACGAAAGAGCAATTTTTCAAAATCATCCAAAATTGTAATTGAAATTTCGAGCCGTTGGACGCAAAAATATAACGCTGTAGGTGTTACAATGGTTCCTGTGAAAAATAACCAGTACCGAAAATATCACAGCCGTTCAGCTCCAGTTCAAAATGAGTCAAATCAATCGATTCTATATCGCGCACACTAACGATTGTGGCGTATTTTGCGAAAAGATTCTCCACTATATCCTTACAGTATCAAATTAACTCAAGAACTGAAGGCCTCTTGATCAGTTAGTGCACCAAAAACTTTCCGATTAGACTTCACAAACTTTAAGAAAATCCTGAATTTATTCGAAAAATCATTTTCGGCAAAGAAGCTCATTTTGAGCTTAATAGTTGTGTCAATAATCCAAAAATGCATAATTGGACTGCAATAAGCCAGCATGTGCCTGAAAAGATTTCATGCCGAAAGTGATGTGTGTTCAAAAAATGAGGTGAATTTTTATTTTTCTATAAAAATATTTATTTACTCATCAATATTAATATTGTGCACTTCAAAGTAAACCCAATCAGATACTAGGGTGGTCCGATAAGTACTTAGCATCACCGCCAGATGGCGCCAGTATCGCAAGAGCAACTTATTATCGTATAGTCTATTCTAGTAGGCGGCTACTGTCGAAATTTCAGCCGGATCGGACTCGTAGTTTTGTTTTGACCGCGTGTGGAAGCGGGAGTGTCCGCGGATTTTAGAAAAATGGAAAAAGAGCAATATCGGTCGGTGATTCGATTCTTATTTTTGGAAGTGAAATCGCGCAGCGAAATCAAAGAGCGTTTGGATGCTGTGTACGGTGACTCTTCTCCTTCGATGGCGACCATCAAAAATTGGTTTAACGAGTTTCAACGTGGTCGCACGTCGGTTTTTGATTAACCACGTCCAGGTGCCCCGAAAACGGCTACCACGGAGGATAACGTGACAAAAATCCATGATCTCGTATTGGCAGACCGCCGATTGAAGGTGCGCGAGATAGCTGAGACAGTAGGCATTTCAAAAGATCGCGTGGGTCATTTCCTGCATGAAATTTCGGGCATGAGAAAGCTGTCGGCGCGATGGGTGCCGCGTTTGCTCACTCCGGACAACAAGCGTGAGACCACTTCAGAGCGAATTGAAGAAAAAACGGCCCCACTTGGCGAAGAAAAAAGTGCTCTTCAACTTGTGCGGGCAATCACAAAACAACTGACTGTAACAATTCGGGCATGTTCAAATGTGCCAATTGCAAGGGAAATCACAAGTACACAGACAGTGCCTTCATTAGCAGATCCAGATACTTGGAAACGCGACGAAAACCTGTGATTATTCCTAATCACTCAAGTCGAATTGTTAACAACAACACAGACATTCCACTGGCATAAATGAAGGATTCCCCAGCTCTTCCCACAAGAAAAGCTACGAAGCAAGCGGAAAGAGAAACTACAAAAATCAACTTCTAGTCCAGTCAAAATAGACAAAAATAAGTTATAACTTAGCCAAAATTCGCATAGAGCTGAAAATTGGTAGAGACGTTAAATAAACCATTATAAATAAAATGTCTAAAGTCCCCATCGATCCTACTTCTGCAAAAATTTTTATCCAAGGTTAAACGTACAAAATTAAGGTTTTTTCCAATTTTCTCAAAAACGGTTAGTTTTATTATGAAAATATGTTAGACAGAATTGTAGATCATACAATTCTCTACAAAAATCGTTAAGACACTTTTTTTCGTACGACTCACCATTCGTGAGATATCGCGGTTTTAACAGTTAGAAAATTCATATTCTACATAATATGCACTTACATATATGCAGCCTGTACACGTCATCGGACACAGGCGGAATACTGTGTGTGAAGGATTGGAAGATCTCCTAATGTTAGAATGGACACAACAGACCAGCATGTGGATGCAAGCAATTCTCGTGTAAAGCGAGATATTGAAGATATTAATAAACTTGTGGAGTGATTCTTATCACATGATCCGTTCCCTGTGGTTCCAAAAATGATGTCCATTGCCAGCGGAGTCGTCGGCGATGATAAAATTAATTGTCATAATGCTCGTGCAGTTGGACTTGCTTCTATAACCAAAGTGACTGGTCAAACGTTCAATAATATTAAATTAAAACGCGCTGATAGAGTACTTCCTCTTTCAAGTAGCGTCATAAAAGTACATGGTGAAAAGGTGCCTATAGACCCTGTATTATTATTTCCACGCATGAACATTACTAAGACATTTGAAGATGAACTTGAAAAATTCTTCACCTATAACGGTAATAACAGTACGATTGTATTTGATGGTTATACTGATCATACGAAAAATATTAAAGCTGCAGAACAACGTCGTCGGAGTACAAAAACATCTTCATCTGTTGATATCGTTTTTGATCGATCTATGAAAGTTCCAACAAACCAACAACAATTTCTTACAAATACTCACAATAAATCTCACTTAATTTCAATGCTATGGGAAGAATTTACAGCTGCTGGTATTCCAATAAAACAAGTTGATAATGATGCTGATGTCCTTATAATTGAAACAGCAATAGAACAATCGAAAAGTTCAAATACATCTGTCGTTGTTGGGGAAGAGGTTGATTTGTTGATACTACTGACTGCACGGACTCCAACTGATAAAATTATTTACTTTTTGAAACCTGGAAAAGCTCAAGTACAATCAACAATATATACATCACAAAGTCTGAGCGCATATCCAAAATGTCAAGCTTATATTTTATTTTTACATGCAATAACTGGTTGCGATACTATGCGATACTACATCAGCAATTTTTAAAAGAGGTAAAACAGCTGTATTTAAATTGTTTGAAAAACGTAATGATTTAATTGATTGCGCAGAAGTATTTACAAAGATTGACTCTTTTCCACACGACATCGTTTTCTTCTCGTGCTCCAAAAAAAATTGATTCCATAGACAAGTATAGATATTTGAGGTTTGTAAAATCTGCATGGAACAATAAAACAGTACAGTTGTCTTGTCTGCCTCCAACATCTGCTTCTGCCTTTCAACACTTGTATCGTGTGTATTAACAAGTTCAAGTGTGGCTTGGCAATGAGCTGGGCCCAGAAGAATGGGGTTGGAAATTAACAGATAATTGTTTGGAGCCAATTCAAACCCTACTCCCGCCTGCTCCAGAAAAACTGCTTAATACTATTTTTTGTAACTACAAGACGGATTGGAGTAAGAATTGTGGCTGTCAAAAAGTGGGATTATTTTGTTCGCCAGTATGTATCAATTGTCAGGGTCAGACTTGCTCCAATATTGAATCAAATACAACAGATGAAAATATTTATGATATTAATGAAGAGACAATTGAAGCATCCCTTTTCTTAGAACAGCGAACAGAAATTCTGCAAGGAGAAGAAAGTGAAGATGAAGAAATAATTTTTGAAGTAGAATTAGACAATTAGCTTCTTCTTCTTTTCCGTTTTCCGGCGTTGTTATGGTCAGAAGTGTTTGGCAGGTTTGGGATTTCACTTCATCGCTGAGGCCAATCAAATGCTGGTGTTTTTGCATTCGTTTGCACCAATTGTTTTTCGGTCCTTTTTTTTTTTTTTTTTTTTTTTTTTTTTTGTGACACGGGCATGCTCCAGATTTTTTTGGCTTGATCTTACTCTTACAACACCGGTGATCTCCAGTCGTGTCAACCCACTGATTTGCATGTACACTTGTGGGGTAATTTAATGGTGGTTTATGTGTGTGTCCCTAGGCTCACCTTGGTGTTTTCTAAATTGCCTAGATGTGATTTTTGTTTACCTATGTTAGTCGCCTTTTACGACAAGCAAGCGAGAGGTATCGCTGCAGGGATATTCTTAACCCGTCCCTGACGGAGAAAGCTTTTGTATAATAATTAAACAATTAGCTATCTATTATAATAACATTCAGAGGAAAATAACCTATTCCACTTTGATCATTAGCCATAGTACCATTCTTTTAATCAATAGTATAATAGTATACGATCTGAACAAACTTTCTTTATCACAATAGATCGTGGAGTATGTCTACCGTGGAAAGAACGTTAAAAAAAATGTGCCAGTACATTACCTCATAGGTGATGCGGAAATGTGTGTATATTATCTAGAATATGAATTTTCCAGCTGTTAAATCCGCGATATCTCACGAATGGTGAGTCGTACGAAAAAAAGTGTCTTAACAATTTTTGTAGAGAATTGTATGATCTACAATTTTGTCTAACATATTTTCATGATAAAACTTACCGTTTTGAAAAAAATGGAAAAAACCTTAATTTTGTACGTTTGACCTTGGATAAAAATTATTACAGAAGTAGGATCGATGGGGACTTTGGACATTTTATTTATAATGGTGTATTTAACGTCTCTACCAATTTTCAACTTTATGCGAATTTTGGCTAAGTCAAATGTCTATTTTGACTGCACTATTCTCTCACCCGAGAGCTTGGAAAAACACCACAGCATTCTGCGGGGGAAACTGATAACTACGATGATTTGTTCTCTATGGAAGAATTAAACACGCTCACAATGGAAATTATCGGTGAACTGAGTTCTTGTAAAACCAAGGCAGATCAATTTAAGTTTATCGCGCAATTAGCGTCTAAGTTTTTGTATACTAATGGTAAGTAATACAAATATTAATTTAAATATTATTACTTGGAATGCAAGAGGTATTTCCAACAAACATGTAGAATTCATAATTTTTTTAAATAACAGCAAAGTAGATATTGCATTAGTAACCGAAACTTGGTAAAATCAAATTATCGTTTTTTAATGTCTGGTTTCAAATGCTATCGCGTAGATAGACAAAATAGAAGAGGCGGTGGCGTCGCAATCTTCGTGAGGAGATCAATTCAACATGAGCTTTTACCGTGTGTAAAAACAAAGTATATAGAAAATATAGCGATAGAAGTAACATTAAGAAATAATAGAAAACTTAAGATATTCTGCGTCTACTTTCCTGGCAGTATTGTAGAAAACATTATATCTAGCGAAAAAAAAACAAAAATTTAAGACTGATTTACAAAACATATTTAGCTTGAACTGTGAATACTTACTAGGGGGGCGATCTGAATTGTAGACACAGGGATTGAGGTTGTGTAAGGGCAAACTGCTGGGGTAACGTTTTGCCAAGTTTGTCCACTAGCTTACCAGTATCTGTGATGTCTCCACCTAGTCCTACTTATATTCCTATCCGTTGTCGTGCAAATCCCTCTGCGATCGACCTGTTTTTAACAAATACCCCTGGTTTGATAACCCAACCAGTTGTTATAAATGATCATATTCCATTTCTTTGTAAGCTCCGCTGGTCGGTAGTAGAAGTAGTGCAATATTTCTTTGACTTGCAAAAAGCAAATTGGACCAACTTTCGAAAAGAAGTTAAAAACAGACTAAGAACAGTTCCCACAAATATTCAAACAGTGAGAAGCAAGCAAGAAGTTGACTCCATCATTCATCAGTTCACTGAAGATATTAATATCTCTGTTAGCAATAGCATTCCCTATGTTGCGAAAATGACCCATCTTATACAGCTACCAGCGCACATTTTAGAGCTTATTAAAATTCGTAATTTACACAGAAGAAATAGGCAAAGATTTTATCAGCCTATTTCAAAAACTTTAATGGCATATTTCAATAAATGAATAGCCAAGAATATTCATGTCTTTCGCATTGAAATGTGGAACAGAAGATTGTCTAATCTAGATAAAGCTTCAAAACCTTTCGGAATATTGCAAAAATCATTAGAAACAAAGGCAGACAAATACCTTGCCTTAAAAATGGTACTGATGTCTTTCTCACAGACTCGAATTTCTTAGCCAACCACAAAGAATCACAGCATTTAGGCATCGCTTATACTAGTAGGCTCGTTGAAAACGCGTTGAAAAATTTTAATGTCGCCCTCTGTGAAACGCCCTTAAGCGAATATGTCTTTGAAGAAGAGATTAAGAAGAATTGATGAAGAGCTTAAAAACAAGAGAGGTAGGAGGTAATATTAAAAATGTGTACCTTAAGAACCTGCCTAAAAAGGTATTATATTTCTAACTTAAATCGTTAATATTTGCCTTAAGGTGCAATATTTTCCCGATGCTTGCAAAATAGCAAAAATAGTCCCAATCCGAAAAACAGGAAAACCTCCTAATGATCCTCAAAGTTATAGACCAATAAGCTTATTGAGTAGTATAAGTAAGATTTATGAAAAAATATTGTACTTAGAAACAAAATTATCAGAACTGTCGAGGAAAAGAATATTTATCCTGATGAGCAGTTTGGTTTTCGGCCTGGCCACGGAACTTCTCATCAAGTTCTCAGGATATGCCATTTAATTGAAAAAAATTGTGCAATAGGAAGATCAATGGGCATGCTATTATTAGACATAGAAAAAGCTTTCGATTCTGTGTGGCACGATAGCTTCATTTACAAAATGTTAAACAATAATTTCCCTCTATTCATTTGTAAAATTGTCCAAAGTTTTTTGTCAAACCGTGCTTTTCAAGTATTTGTAAATAGTAGTGCGTTTGATTTAGTTATGTTTAATACAGGTGTACCCCAAGGTTCAGTCCTTGGTCCTGTTTTGTACAGCATATATACATCTGATTTTCCCAAACTGACATTTTGCGATGTTGCAATATATGCAGATGACATAGCGTTACTATCATCGCATGAGTTTGGTCTTAATAATGAGATGAACTTAAGAAATGCGATTGTTATAATTCAAAAATATTACTGCAACTGGAAAATCAAACTAAATGCGGATAAAATTCAAGCTATTTATTTCACCCGGAAAAGAAAGACTTGTTATTTGCCGTCTAATCAATTTATGTTTAACTGCCAATCGATACCTTGGAAACTGTCAGTGCAGTACCTAGGGATCCATCTTGATTCCAGATTAACATTTTCCAAGCACATTACAGAGACACTAAACAAAGTAAATATTGCAATTCGGATGTTATATTCATTGACAAACAGAAGATCCCATCTTTCAAATGAAAACAAAATATTAATTCACAAGACAATATTTCAGTCAATTTTATTATATGGCTGTCCAATTTTGGGGGAAATGCGCCAAGTCTCATTTAAAAAGATTGCAAATTATGCAAAACAAAATATTAAAGAATATGCTAAATCTCCTCTGGCATTATTCCACAAGAAATCTACATACTAGAGCTAATGTTGAATTGATCTCTCACAGAATTGACAATCTTATTAAAAATTTTAAATTAAGATGCGACATTCCCAGTAACCCCCTTATTAATAGTTTAAATTTAACATGACATCAACTCAAGGTTTCTAATGTAAAATCTTTTTATTATTTATTACTTACTATCCATTTAGCTATATAAAGGGTCCGCCATCTAACGTTTTTTTTTTCAAGTAGTGCTTATTTCGTGAATGGTAACACTTAGCTCATGTCTGATTTGACAGATAATTAGTTTTATCCTTCCGCTGAACGAATATGGTTGTGTATACGCTTGAACAACGCTTCGCTAAGTGGGCCTGCGATCGACTTGCAGAAGATGCCGATTTTGCCAAAAAAATCATCTTATCAGGTGAAGCTCATTTTGATCTTGGCGGGTATGTAAACAAGCAAAATTGTCGCATTTGGGGCACAGAAAACCCGCACGCATACATTGAAAAGCCGGTGCACTCAAAACGAGCCACTGTTTGGTGCGGATTTTGGTCCAGAGGCACAATTGGGCCATTTTTCTTCGAAAATGAACAAGGAGTGGCCGTTACAGTCAATGGCGATCGTTATCGGGCCATGTTGAACGAATTTTTGTTCACAAAAATTGAAGAGGAGGATATTGGCAACATTTGGTTTCAACAGGAAGGCGCTACGTGCCACACAGCCGAAGCTACACTCGATGTTTTGCGCCCTGTTTTTGAAGATCGCATTATCAGCCGCAGAGCTGATGTCGTTTGGCCACCTCGGAGCTGCGATTTGACACCGTTGGACTATTATTTGTGGGGTGCTGTCAAAGAGAAGTGTTACGCCGACAAGCCAGAGACAATTGACGCTTTAAAGTACAATATTCGTGAAGCCATTGGTGAAATACAGCTGCACACAATCGATAATGTGCTTAAAAATTGGACCGATCGTGTAGGCTACTGCATGGCCAGCCGAGGCAGCCATTTGAATTAAATTATTTTCCATTATTAACCGGAAGGATTGTACTTTCAAATAAAAAAAAAAATTTGAGAAAATATTCAGTAGTTTTTTTTATAGCATTTTCAAAAAAAAAAAAGTTATTTGGCGGACCCTATACTTAAATTTCCATTTATTTATTAATTTATTCTATATTTATTTATTTACGTATGTTTTTATTAGTTATTTATTTCTTATTTATTTACATAATTATTTATTTATCTGTTTATTTATCTGTTGATTTATTTGTTTATTTATTTGTTTATATTTTTATTTATTTTTTTATATATTTATTTATTTATTTAATTGTTAATTTATTTATTTATTTGTTTATTTATTTGTTTATCTATTATTATTTATATATTTATTTATCTATTTATTTATTTATTGTTTTTCCTACATTGAAGATTTTAACGTATTTTCCTTCAAAGATTAACATTCTCATTTTGCATTCGTATTTATCTTAACACAGTATAATGATACAGTAGAAAGATAGAATTTAAATATCAAATCTCTGTAAATTGCGCGATAACTCACCAATTGTAAAATTTTTGACGTAAAATAAAAATCTATCTATCTATCTAATTTTCAAGCTATCATTTCCCTGATACAAAACCGTTTTAGTATTATTCGCATCTTGTAAAATCCGAACTTTTGTAATTTTTTTTTATTTCATAAATCAAGTGTATAATTATGGACTAAAATATATTTTTCTAGGAAATCAATTTTTATGCTTGGGCATATTTTTGTTTAATCCCAGGAAAGGGTTATAATTATCAACGTTTCTCTTTCTTTCTATCACTCTAAGTTCGAGGTAACAATCAAAGAGGCATTGTGAGGATGAGAATAATTATCAGCTCAGTTGTTGTTCGGAGTTTGCTAAAATAGTCTTAATCGATTAAAGTTTTTATAAATAATTTTAATACTTGGAAGATGTACATATAAGCGTCTTTTTGTAGAGTAGGGAAATTTTGTCGACGTCTAAAATATAGAAATGTTAATTTAAAAAATTTAAAAAATCGAAGAGTGCAGTAAAACAATTTCTGAAGCTTGGAACCGAGAATTATAAGAAATAGAATTCACCTGGACTCACTGAAAAATATCCGCCTATTTTGAAAGGTTCAGTTTTTCGGGAACTATCGAAAGAAGAGTTTTCATCGTCGTACATTGTAAGACGGTTGAACTTGCATAGTGACTCTAGCTTAGTAAGGGTCAATCGACGTTATGCTATAATAATACTAGACTTAAATTCGTTGAAAATTTCATACAAATGGTAATATTTGGGGCCATGTCCTCTTTAGTGATAAAAACTACTATTGAAACAGTTTTGCACCTAATATATATATAATTGGCTAAATATTAATTAAAAATTTAATAAGAATATATTAATCATCATTTTTAAAACTTTATTTTGGAATATCTCCAGTTTTTTAAATTGCATTTTACAAAATCGCCCCGAGGATGGCGTCCATATAAGAGAATCGCTAAAAATTACTCTGCCATAGATTACAACTTTATTGGCTTTATTCATTTATTTATCAATTTTATTGATAATAATAGTTTTTTTATGAATGAAGGGCATCTTAATGGTTCTTCTTCTTCTTCTTCTTTTCCTTTTTATCCCGGCGTCGTTATGGTCAGAAGTGTAGGACCATAACCTTCCCACTTAACTGCATTCCTACTGGTCCGCTTGTGGGGTCCGCCGGTTTGACCTCAGAAAGTAGCGGCAGGCTTCCCGGTTTGGGATTACTTCATCGCTGAGGCCAATCAAATGCTGGTGTTTTTGCATTTGTTTGCACCAATTGTTTTTCGGCCTGCCTTTTTTGCGTGTTGAAATTGGAATGTTGATTGATAACGCCTTTTGGACGGGGTTCAAAGGATCTCTCCTTTGAACATGGCAATACCAACTGAGTCGGTCGCGCTCTATATTTCTTGTGATGGTTTCTTTTACGTGGAGGCTTCCTCGGATCTTTGAACTTCTAATTCTGTCACGCTTTGTTACTCCCGCTGTCATGCGAAGCATCTTCATCTCAGCTGCCGTTAATTTGCTCTCATACTTTTTGTGCATTGTCCAGCATTGTGAACCGTATGTGAGCGCCGGACGTACAACTGAAGTGTAGAGTCTTCCTTTCAGCTTAGGGGGCATTTTTCGATCACAGAAGATGGCGGAGTTTTCCCGCCACTTCATCCACCCTACGCTTACGCGATGTTTGATGTCGTCATCACAAGTTGCTTCTCTATTAATCATAGATCCCAGATATTTAAACTTTTCACACTTGGGAAGCACTCTTCCATTCAAGGAAATGTCTGGAATAGGCTGATGAGGGTCAGAGAACGGGCAGCACAGATACTCTGTCTTCTTTGAACTAATACGATACCCGTGTCCCTCAAAAATGTCCACCCACACATCAAGTGCTCGTTGTAGGGACGCCTGATCATCACTTATAATGGCCCCATCGTCAGCAAAGAATAGCTGGTGCACATTGGGGTCCGTCACTTTTCCTTCAAGCAAGCAATCAAGGACTGCTATAAAAAGCAGTGGGCTGAGGACGCTCCCTTGGTGTACACCGACTTTGATTGCGAACTCTTCGGTGACTCCTGCGGTGCATCTTACTCTTGTCGTTGCTCTCTCGTACATGTCCATAATCACTCGCAAGTAGGTTTCTGGAACTCCTTTTTGTCTTAGCGCTACCCATAAAAGATCTCTTGGTTGCCGGTCAAAGGCCTTCTCGAAATCAACCAACACCATATGCAAGTCCTTTGAAGAATCACGATGCTTTTCCATCATGACCCTTATACTTTGGATTGCATCTGTTGTTGATTTACCCGAGCCATCTTAATGGTTCTAATTCTTCTAATTTTTACTGTTCTATTAATATGTTCATTAAATATTAATTCTGAGTCCAAAGCTAGATTACTCTCACTAGCCTCCCATGAGAGTTCATTAAACATTTACTTATAATTGGGTGGAGGGTAGAACTTTTTTTTATCGCGGGTTTAGTTTTTTTCTAAAGGTCTATTGCCCTTTTTTGACTGGGAAATCACAACCTATTGTTCATGAGCTGGACAAATTGAAAGTGAAGTAAATGTCCGAGTACCGCACCATACCGCGTTAAAAAAAATGAGGTTGAATGCTATGAAAGGCAGAAACATCGCAAAAAGTGGTTCGTGAAACGAAATATACAACTTAGAAGATGAAAAATTACTTCTGGGCATTTGTAAAGAAGACATTCATACATTTTAATTACGGATAGTTATGGCGTAAGGCAATAAATTAAAGTTATTCAAACTGATTTTCATAAGCAATGCTGGACCTTTTAAGAACATATCAAATTAAATTGGTCACCGAGATCATATAAAGGGTCCGCCAAATAATTTTTTTTTTTTTGAAAATGCTATAAAAAAAACTACTGAATATTTTCTCAAATTTCTTTTTTTATTTGAAAGTACAATCCTTCCGGTTAATAATGGAAAATAATTTCATTCAAATGGCTGCCTCGGCTGGCCATGCAGTAGCCTACACGATCGGTCCAATTTTTAAGCACATTATCGATTGTGTGCTTCACGAATATTGTCCTTTAAAGCGTCAATTGTCTCTGGCTTGACGGCGTAACACTTATCTTTGACGGCACCCCACAAATAATAGTCCAACGGTGTCAAATCGCAGCTCCGAGGTGGCCAAATGACATCAGCTCTGCGGCTGATAATGCGATCTTCAAAAACAGGGCGCAAAACATCGAGTGTAGCTTCGGCTGTGTGGCACGTAGCGCCGTCCTGTTGAAACCAAATGTTGCCAATATCCTCCTCTTCAATTTTTGTGAACAAAAATTCGTTCAACATGGCCCGATAACGATCGCCATTGACTGTAACGGCCACTCCTTGCTCATTTTCGAAGAAAAATGGCCCAATTATGCCTCTGGACCAAAATCCGCACCAAACAGTGGCTCGTTTTGGGTGCACCGGCTTTTCAATGTATGCGTGCGGGTTTTCTGTGCCCCAAATGCGACAATTTTGCTTGTTTACATACCCGCCAAGATCAAAATGAGCTTCATCTGAAAAGATGATTTTTTTGGCAAAATCGGCATCTTCTGTAAGTCGATCGCAGGCTCACTTAGCGAAGCGAAAACGCATTGGATGGTCAGCTGGCTTCAACTCCTGAAACCAATTGGACTTTGTATGGCGTCATACCAAGGTCTTTATGCAAAATTCGAAATTCGTCTCAATGATGTCTCCGAAATGTTCAATTGTTGAGAACGACGGTGAATTGATGTTGATGGCGCTTCACGCACACTTTCTGCCGCAGCAGCAATATTCTCGGGTGTACGCACTGTTTTTGGCTTTTCACGCTTTGGTTTATCGATGAGGATGCCAGTTTCTTTCACTTTTTTCACAAGATAACGAACATACGGAGCTGACGGTGCTTCTCTTCTTCCAAAATCCGTACGCAATTTTCGCACACATTCTGCAACATTACCATGATTTTCAAAGTAATGTCGCAATATTTCCCAGCGTTGTTCAAGCGTATACACAACCATATTCGTTCAGCGGAAGGATAAAACTAATTATCTGTCAAATCAGACATGAGCTAAGTGTTACCATTCATGAAATAAGCACTACTTGAAAAAAAAACGTTAGATGGCGGACCCTTTAGTTTAACAGCTTTAGATTCATTTTTTGGGGTTTTTCGAAAAATTAAGTCTATGTGGATGAGCCAACCATATTGCAGAACAGAAAGACAACATTGAGATCGAAATGTATGAAGGTAATGCGATAATGTATGAGCGAGACCTTAAATATTTTGATGTTCGTTTGAAAGCCTCCGATGTTCGTTTTCGTATTTTTCTCATATATGTACTTGTTAAGATATTTTTATAAAAATAAAGAGAATCTGCAAAAGTCTAAATGTTTTCATGTTTCATTATAAAATAAAAATGGAAGGCCCCGTAATTATGAATGTGAAAGCAACTCAAAGACTTTAG
Source organism: Merodon equestris (assembly GCA_958301585.1). Lineage (NCBI taxonomy): Eukaryota > Metazoa > Arthropoda > Insecta > Diptera > Syrphidae > Merodon > Merodon equestris. The sequence goes on along the minus strand of OY284417.1, from coordinate 71,843,329 downwards.
TTGAAATCCCGTTGGACAATTTTGGTGACATAACTGGAACAGCATAATTATAGCTTCAGAGTTTGTTGCTGTGGTTGTTTTCTGCGAGCGCAGGGACTCTATTTAAACTAAATCCCAGAAGTACCATTCATAGACATAACTAGAAGTTAAAACAAAAATGAAATATCCGTATCCGATTAAATATTGAATAATTTAAGCCTTGAAATTTGATTTTGAATACTTTCAATTACTGACTTTAATAGCTGCGCAAATCGCGATTTTGCACCTGATTCCTGAAAACTCAGTTAGTTGATCGAGCGGAGCGTAGCGGAGCGAGAGCAATCACCCACTTTTTGGCCTAGTGCGTGCATGTACGGGGAATATAGTGGTCCGAAAACGATTTCGGACTAATCTTGTACGCACTAAATGTAGATATCGGCTATAACCACACATGTGTGCAGCATGTCATTCGATAGATCTAGGTCTGTAGATGAACCATAAATTATCAAATGAAATTGTTTGATTGAAAAATAGTGAGAAATAACGAAGTAAAGTTTAGAAAAGTGCCATGCGGAGCGAGAGCAAGGTTGATAAAACAACAAATTTGCTCGCTCGATCAAAAATTTTCAGTAGCGGAGTTAAGCCCGCGCATACTGATCTGCCTAGTCTTATTTTAATTGCATACATGCATCTATTGTACTACATGCATCCTTTACGTAAACATCGGACGGTACAAATAGCTGTGACATTGGTATTTTTGAATTATTGCTATCTGAATGCGATACTGTTCTCCTAACTGAAAGGTTTGCCAAAACGTGTCATTTTAGAATTGTTTGGAATATTAAATCTAGATTAAAAGTGCTTTCCTGATGTTTTCTGATTGTGAAACGAGTATTTTAGTACAGGAATCGGCAAATTATCTTTTATATTCCTGAAAGCACATTCAGCTTAAATATTCTCGAAACACTATTGAATTGTTTTCTATGAAAATTATTATATTTTTGCTCATAGTTTACACAATAACTGAAAGGGTGCAGTTCTCAATTTAACAACAGCGAAGGTGTCACGAATTTCCATTGAGTTATAATATACTTGATAATCGTATATCTGTTTATGCGGAGAAGTCGTACGCTACGCGTTTTATTTTTTTTTTAATAAACTGTGTGAGTTCTTTGTTGTTTAAGAAAGGTTGTGAAGATTTTCAAATGTTCGAAATTAATAAAAAACTCTCCATTTGTTTTATAGAAGCTCAATTAAAAAAATTACGAAACGGATCCGAAAGTCTTAGATTCAGTAATTTTGTTTCGTGACAAGATAGAGGAGATATTTTTGGTGGCTGAATAAGTCCTAACTTAGCCTCTTCAAAGTAAAGCCAGTCGAATATATGTAGATGGCTAGCTGAGCAAGTTGTTGAAAAAGTCTTGTCGTTCAATAAGAAAAACGCGGTTTAATGGTTCGAAATACATTTTAGTATTCAATATAATATCCTTGAACTTCAGTACATTTGTTTCGGTGATCATTTATTTTTTAATTTTTTATGAATACCATTCCTGAAGTGAGACTTCGGAAGGCTGTCGAAATATGTTTCCACGGCGAATATGGCCTTTACGTTTGATGAAAATCGTTCCCCAAAAAATTTTTTTTTGTTGATGTGAGAATCGCCAGAAGTCTGGAGCCAAATCTGGCCAATAGGGTGAATGTTGCAACAGTTCGTACCTTAGTTCACTGATTTTCGCGATGGTTTTTTGAGCTGTGTGAGATGATATATTAACTATAATTTTATTTATTTTTTGTTTCTGATGTTTCACGGATTTTTATATCCACCTGGCCCAAACGCTTACAATAATAATCTGTGTTTATTGCCTTAGAGGTAATTCACAAATAAAGTTCCTCTTGTATCCCAAGAAAATTATATTCGCATACATCTTTCTCATAAGTCTCATACTGCTTAATCATATACCGTATTTTTGCTACGTTTTCTAATGTTGAGGCACTTTTTGGAAGTCCTTTACATGGACCATCTTCAAGACTTGTATGACTGCTTTTGAATGCAGGAACTAACCTTTCTACTGTTCGAATGGAAGGTAAACAAAACTTCGAATGGCTGCAGATATACGAATGGCAGGACAGATCTAGGTAAAATTTCACACGTCTTCGTAAAAAAGGACTACGATTAAAAAAAAATAAAACGATGAACCTACGAGTGACAGTGCCTTTCTTATTCAACTTATTGATCAACCTAGTATTTATGTATGTAGGTTAGGTCAGTTTAAGGATAATCGGTTAATTTTTGTACATATACGCGCGGCCATTCCAGCATTTCCAGGTAGTTCAAGGAGACTTGTTTTTCCTAGCAGTTAGTAGTTCGGCACCATGACGGAGTGGTCGTGTGAACAGCGCGTTTACGCGATCGAGCGTTTTATTTTTCATAGTGATTCGTATGTGGCCGCCGCGCGTGATTTTCGGAAACAATTTTCTATTCCTTTTAAAAAACCGATTCCAACGGAAAAAAACTGTTCGAACTTGGGTGAAAAATTTCAGAGAATCTGGATCAATTTTTAAAAAACGGCTAGGAAAGGTTAGAAGTGTCCGAACTCCCGAAAATGTGGAACGTGTTCGTAAGGCGATACTGAAAAGTCCGGCGCGCTCGGCTTGTTTGCACGCCAAAAGTTTAAAAATACCGAAATATTGTCAAACTTTGTTGGACCGGCCTTGAGAAGCAAGAGGAAGTTATCCAGAACGTGGTTTCAACAAGATGGAGCCACAGCGCACACCGCAGGCGAAACCATGGGTCTTCTCCGACAGCTGTTTGGCAGCCGTTTAATTTCGCGAAGCTCGGAAATTGTTTGGCCGAGTCGGTCGCCCGATTTATCACCAGCCGACTATTTCTTATGGGGCTATTTGAAGTCTAAGGTGTACGTGGATAAACCGAGAGACCTCCCAGCCCTCAGGGACGCGATTTCTGTCGAAATAGCCGCAATACCGAAGATTGTGCTGAAAAAAGTTTTTGCAAACTTCGTAAAACGCATGGAAGAATGCATCAAGCAAAAAGGCCGCCACCTTAAAGATATAAGTTTTAAAAAATAAGCAAAAAAAAAACAAGTTTATGAAAATGTTTTATGAAAATAAAAAAAAAAAAAACCTTTCTTTTTGCGTAATGATTTTTTGAAGTACGATCCACTTCATTGCTGCACCCTGTAGAAAAACCACAATACCCCGATAGCAAGTTATGAATTTTATTGTGAAGCCTTATATTATTAGCATTAAAAAGGGGTTCAAGTTCCCTTTGTTAATGAACTACGAATAATTTCTTTCCGCTTCGGATGTTCTGGGGCTTTCCCTAGCACGCCTGGTTTTGCTTTAATGGCTATACTAAATCATGGGACTCTGATTAACTATAATTAAATATAAAATGGACCGCAACTAAGCCGGGAAGATATTGAATGTTTTCATATTTTCACAGACGTCTGTTTTTCAAGCAGAAACTAGGTTGAGGCAAAGATGGGCGCATATAAGCACTAGCGCTCAAAGCCATGACCTGACAAGGTCGGAAAACAAAATTCACTGAGCCTTGTTTGGGACTCATATCACTTTGAAATCCCGGGGTATAAGATGTTCGATGAATTAGTTCAAATAGGGTTATATAGAATTCTGGTGACCAGAACCACTTTAGGTCTACCTATGTCTTTGGTTCCTCCATCAACAATTGGGTTTTGGTAGGATTACAGAGCGATATAGGCAAGAAGTATGCGGCTTTCCCTTTGCATTAAGAAGAATCGACTGCAGGTATTATAACAGGTTACTACATTTTTGCTAAGCACTTAAACATGTGCATCAGCGCAACGAGCACCTGTGAAGTTTATGGTAAATACTACGATACGACGGAGCATTTCGTCTGTGACTCATCCGCTTTTGCTCGAACTCGCACCAGGTGGCTTATTTTTTGAGCCGATGCGGTTGTGTCTCTATATCACTAAAACTCTGCAACACTAAAACTTTGCCCGATTTTTCTGCAGAAAGCAGAGAAAATACAATAACGTGAGGTATCTATCTGACAGTAATAGCAAAGTCCGCCAGCAAAAAAAATTCTTAACCCTTTAGGCTTTCATATGTAGATCGAGAACAAAATTGTCTAAAGAATGCTCAAGAAGATTCGTAAAACGAGTCTCCTATGGGAAAGGAAGTTGTGTCGCCAACAAAACAAGTTTGTACTCATTAATATTCGTGAAAGTGTTTCCTCATGTCTCAAGTATGAGGATGCTCTTACATAAATAACTTGCATCTGAATTAATCGAAACTGCTATTCAGTTGTATAACTGTTCTATTAACGTTTTCATATTTCTTAATGTTAATGAACCGTTTTATATTTGATAAATAGCTTGTTAGCACCTCCAGCTTTTTACACCTTCATACGGTTTTGTTGATTCATCAAATCAATTTTTCAAACACATTGTGTAACGTCTAAAACACTCGTTTTATGGTTAAAAATAGCTACGTTCCATAAATTTAGCAGCTGTGCACTAATTATTGGGTTAACAGTGGTTTCTGAACTTGTTTCAAATTCAGACGCAGTGTGTTGTATCTGTATCTGCGACGTATTCTAAAGTGTTTTTCGCTTACGGTTGGACTTTTGGACTTTCTGGAATTCATCAAACGAAACTGCGAAGATAACAATTACTAGTTCATCATTTTTTTCGAGAAGTAGCAATAGCTCTGAATTTAAGGTTTTTGCTTTTTGTAAAGGGGAAAGATTTTTATTAGCTATTGCCGACTTAAAATCCTGTGTAGCTTACTAATAGGCATATTAGAAAGGGGGTATTCGGTATATACCGAAACAACGTTTATTCGATAACCTCACATTGTTCAAATGTCCACTGAGTCACAGAGCGTTCCATGTGACTTAATTACGTCCATATAACTACATACGCTGTGTAGTACGTTCAATGCGGTAATAACACCAGAAATAAGTTAGTTTGGAGTTAGCGGGCAGCGTAATTAAAATATGTTTGTCGTCGATATTTTCAATAAATAAGGTGACTTTTTTAACTTCGCGACCTAGGTACATTCGATTTCCGATTTGTTTTTTTTTTATATCTTGCTACATTTGTTCCCTAACTTATGCTGATATTGTCTGACATTTTGGTCATTTATTTTGTTTTCCACAGATATAAAGATTAGACCTGTTTTGTGTGGTTGGCGATTTTTAAATAAATTTTTTGGTGAAAAATAAAATTAAGTGTTCTAACGTACTTTAAATGTTGACTGTGGCATTTGCAGAGTCTACGCTGAGCAAAAAATGTTAACAAATGGTACAAGCTGTTCACCGAGAAGTTGTTAATAATGTTACTCACCTTGAACATCGAATTAATTCCTTCGTCGAACGATGACAAACTGCAATTCATCCAGGCATCAGCAGTCTGTATATAGTGTCATATTAGTAAGGTAAGATCCCAAGTGCAGTGGAATAATTGGCTTTAATCAATCTGAATTGATGCATTTAAAAACCACAACCATTCCCAAAATTCTAAGCAACTGAAAAGTTTTTGGGAATGCTTGGAGAAATTTCGAGATTTAAATATCGGTGCCAATATTTTCACGGTTGCTCGATCTAAGCAGCTATAAAAATGTGAAAATTCCTTGCTAAGCTTGCTCATATAATCTTAAAGTAAATCGATTTATATATTATAACACAGCAATCTCTCATGAATTTGATCACAGATTTCGAAAAACACTTGTTTGTCCATATAGAATACTTCAGTTCTGAAACCATAAAAATATTTGCAGCTTTCCAAGGTCCCTTAAGTGACTCAAAAGCACTCTGTCCCTACCCATATGTAAAGAATTCCATACATTGTCCATCTGTATGATTAGGTGTGCAACTAAGTTCTCGCTGTTTATCAAGAGATGGCTTCAGTAGAAAGCGCTGGTCGATTATGACGTATCCAAAAGGTCATGAACCAAGCTTAGACATATGGTAAACAAACCGCTTTAACACATTAGTGATTTTGTTTTTGCGTCATATACTTTTGGTGGTGTGAAAATGTCTGATTTTGTGTCAAAAAATCGTCATTTACGAGAAGTGTTGCTTTTCTTCTTTCATTCGAAGAACCCGGCGGCTGAAGCGCATCGGCAACTCCAAAAGGTTTACGGAGATGCTGCTCTAAGCGAAACAACGTGCCATGATTGGTCCCGTCGCTTCAAAGACGGTGATTTCGATGTTAATGACCGTTTGCGTGAAGGAAGGCCAAAAACCTTCGAAGACGCTGAATTGGAGGCATTGCTCGATGAGGATGAAAAAGAGCTTGCTTCAGTATTAGGAGTTACGTGCCAAGCTATTTCCAAGCGATTGCATGGGTTACGACTAATTGCGATGGGAAGGGTTTTCTTCATCGCATCGTTATGGGTGATGAAAAATGAATTCATTACATTAACCCAAAGAGAAAAAAAATCATGGGGACAGCCCGGTCATGTTTCTACGCCGTCGACTTGGCCGAATATTCATGCTGCGAAGGAAAACGATAGTAAATTTGTATTGAACTCACTCTCAAATTAAGTTTTGTTGAATTGAGATCGAAAACGCATAACACCCTAAAACTTCTTAACCCAAAGTACGTACGGATTCGAAACTACCACTGCAACATATCAGGATGCCGACAGTAGTGAATCCCAAATATTTTAAGTTACTAGCGTAACGGTCAACATCATTATTTAAAATTAGGCGAAAGAAATCTTCAACATTAATCTCACTTTTAGAACAGCCCATCTCGAAGGTTTATAACAAGCTGACTACAAAGGTTTTCATTCATTCGATTGGGGTAAATGAGAGATATGGACTTGAACTTTTGTAATTTTTCCGGAAGGTTATTTAGGTATAAAAAAAATGGTGCCCTTGTAGTATACATCAATTTGCAAAGAGTTATTCAAAAGTTCTTCATCCATTAACTTTTATTAGAATACGAATTTAGAGGCACTAATATTAGAGTTAGAAAAGTCATAACTAAAGCAAGCTGAATAGCGACACCAATCTCATTACCACGCATGGTTTACAGTTATGTGATTGCCAAAGTTCAAATAGCCACATGAAAAGCATTTTAACATTTATGTATTGTATATTGTAGGTTCATTTGGAAGACCAAAGGGTTAGTTAAACTCTTACGGTTGATGAATAAAACAATTAGCCTTGAGTAAGTGCTAAGCTTGTGGAAAGTAGCTGATGTGATTATGATCCCTCACGAGGTATCCTCATATAGACCAATATCTCTACTTCCTTTAACCTTAAAGTTATTTGAAAGGTTGACTTTTAAGCGTCTCAAACCAATCGTAGAAACAAGAAACCTTATCCCAAGTCACCAGTTTGGATTTCGAAGTAAACACTTCACAAAAGAACAAGTACACAGAATAACAAACGAAATCAAAAGAGCATTAGAAGAAAAAAGAGTGTGTTCTGCAATCTTCTTAGACGTAGCACAGGCCTTTGACAGAATATGGCATGAAGGTCTACTAAATAAATTAAAAGTGTACCTACCAGAACAGTCCTTCCACCTATTGGAGTCATATTTAACATCGCGTTACTTTCGCATAAAACAGGGAAATTGTTATTCTAAGCTGGTGCATATCGAACCCGGAGTTCCTCCAGGAAGTGTCATCGGGCCCGTGTTATAACTTCTTTACACCCAAGATTTACCGACAACATCTTTCACTAAGCTACGACCTGCGCCGACGACATGGCAATACTAGCAGTGGGAGACACAACGTTAGATTGGATGTAAAAAATCAAGCAGTCAGCTGGATTCAAAGACAACGAATAAAACTAAATTCGAGCAAATCTGTGCATATCGCAATACAAGATCACTTCGAAATTTATACTCTGTGTGTGCATTTCCAATATAACACCTTAATTACATGGAAACAAAAAGAGTTACTGTGAACTACACCAAGAAAAATTCAGTCGAATTTCTCAAATCCTATATAGTATACATAGAACAACCAGCCCCGGAGAGTAGTGAACGAACATCTTCGACACAAACCATCTGCACCCCGTCCAGGTTGTGTGGCAAATATCATAATCTGCAATATCTTTAATCTGCACGTTTAAAAAATAATAATAATATTGACTTCACAAATAAGTTAGTCTCATAATCCTCTATAGTGATATCAAGCACGACTATATGCTAATACAGCAAAGTACAATATCTAGGTACGACCCCAGATGCCAAGGCTTGTTGGAAAGAGCACATTCAAATCAAAAGAATAGAACTAGATATCAAATGGCGAAAATTAGAATGGCTTTTAGGCAGGAAATCAGGTCTATCAATTAATATTAATGTGGGATAGAAGCAACGACACAGACACTAACACAAAGCAACGACATACGACATAAACAATAGCACATAGCACAGACCAAACACCATACGACGCAGACGAGACAGAGACAATCCGCATACGCATTTGAGTGTCGACATACACTTAAATGAGTATGCGGAGAGGAGAGCATATAGAAAACGAGAAAAGGAGTCAGTCGTTAAGTGGACGTTGTAAGGAGAGGTAGAAGTTAAGATGTAGAAATAGTTAAGTTGAGTTGTGAGATTGAAAAATAAATATTGAATAACCGAAATAGATTGTGTTTCCGTTTCCCCGAACACCACATTAATATTCTTCTGTATAACCAGGTCCTAAAATTAGTATGAAACTGTTGTTGTGTTGTGGCCAACCAACATTGCAGTTATCCAACACTTCCAGAATAAAGTCCTTAGGAGGATTGTAAATGCTCCATGGTACATCAGAAATAGCCACCTCCATCAGGACCTAAGGATAGTTGAAGAGATTAACTCTAGGGTCAAAACACACAAGAAAAGACTTCAGGAACACGTAACCGAGGAAGTAACAAATCTTCTCAATGTGTATGGTATGAGACGAGTGCAACGTACAAAACCGTCAGACCTTGCTAAGCAATCGGAACCAACGAGATAGTAACAAAGCAGCAACAAGGAGCGAAAAGAGGCACTCGGAGTAAGTTTAGCCTCCAACGCTTTAGATGGATTAAATCCCACCTATGCTCTAGTCACTATCATTTAAAACAAAGAAGTTAACCACAAACAGATATCCCATCAACTTGTAGTTTATAATTATGTTTGAAATAAACAAAAAAAAATTGGAAGAAGTTCCGAGAAAATGAAGTTAAGTCTTCAGACTTAGAAGTTGGCTAGTAGGCGGTTTCAGCAAGGCGTTTAACAAAATTTCCGGAGGACTAATATGCTTCAATTGATCCTTCAATCCACTCTATTGAGGCGGATACCTTCTTGCATAGAAAAGCGCTATTAGAATGTTTGTTTTGAATCACCATCTTCCGATCCTCTCTTAGCTTCATCACTTAGGTCCATGTTATACATTTATAAGTAGGCGTAAATTATATTTCATTTCATTGCCCTAAGGATAACCATATAAGACGTAGTTTCCATAGAAAAACTTTTTTCTCCGATATTTTCTCAGAGTTACCATCTACTAGAGATTGGAAGGAGTTATGCTCCACTTTAAACCAAAAAACCAAAGAGCCATTTTTGAAAATTTTGGATATTTTCGGCAATTTTCTTCGACGGGTGTTTCCATCGGTTTAGATATGGAATCCTCTCCAAACGTATTAAACTCTGGCGCAAAGATGGGTTCTTGAACAAAGCAAATCAAAAGACCGTCATTTTGTGCGCTTATTCATGGCCTTGGGGAATTAAACTTGTATAAGTCGCTCACCTAATGTACATATTTAGCGGAATTTGCAGGTTGGAATTATTAATTTTTTCAACAGCTGGTATTTTATTTTTACGTGATGGTCTTCGTTGAACCTACTAGATTGATGGGAAATCCAGAAGACCATTATAGAGAACAGGAATCCTTTATACGCAAGTCGATAAACTAAGGCGTATAAAACTTGTAAATTAAGTTGACATATTATTATTATTAATACCGGGCCTTTGGAACACGGAAGTTCAAAGCCGCCAACCACCCTTCGCCAAGCCTTGCTGTCATGAGCGTGCTACTTCCATGATTCGCCTTTCTGTCCCACCTCTTCTAGATCCATTCTTATATTGTTCTCCCATTTACGGCGCGGATTTTCTGGCAATCTTTTCCTATGGGTTTTCCATCCATTATTCGTTTGACTGATCGTCGATTGTCCATTCGTTCTACGTGTACTGTCCATCTAAGTCTTCGCGATTTAATTACTCAGACAATGTTTAGGACTTAATAAGTTCTTCGAATTCTTGATTGATTAATTGGCCTGTTTTTTCGTCCTGTTTTCCACCATAGACTCTCCTTAAGATCTTGTTTCCAAAGATCCAAAATCTATTTTCTTCTATCTTAGTTAGAGCTTAGGTTTCACATCCATAAAATGTCACTGGCATTATTATGGATTTATAAATGCAGATTTTAACATAGCGAGACAAAAAAGTCGTTTTGAATAATTTCTTCATTGTTGAAGAATCATGCCCTGCCCAAATGCAGCCTTTTATTTACTCGTATTTCGATTTTTTATCGTTTTTGGTAGTCAATTCTATTCCCAGAAATATGAACTCCTCCACTTTTCCAAAGCGTTTATCGAGTACAGTCTGGTGCGAGGTTTGCGTCGATCCAAGTCGGTCAGGAACTATATATGTATTTGATCTCCCAGAGGGTCCAGGTATCAATGCTTCGATAACACCAGAAACACATACTAAAGTTAAGGGACAACGTTATTGACCATTGTCAAAAAACATGGTTGTATTACAATAATTTTCTAAGACCAATAGTCTAGGCTTATTTTACTCTGGCAATTATGATTAATTTAAGAAAAGAGTAAAAGCCTATTTAAATGTTCTATAAAATAATATTTTGTGGGAGTAAGACCGATCATAGCCTTTGTTGAACGTTGATAAATTTTAAACCATTTCGACTTCAACAGCTGTGGTATACGTCAGCTGTAGTGTAAAGTAGGACCTCAGGTGCAGTGCAATCCGTCGGTGACCATATATTTTATCTTCCAGAAGGTCCATATGCTCGGTGTAAGCTAGAGTGGATGTGATTCCGTTAAAAGTTATTCTCCTCTCATTTTCCTGATAGATTCTCATTAAATATTCAAGAATCAAATTAAAAAGAAGAGTTACAAGACGTCTCGTTATTTTAATCCTTCACGTGTCTCGAATGTTTCCGATAAGGCGTTTGCTAGTTTAATTGCCGTTTGTATCAGTTTCACCAACTTTTTTGGAACTCCCAGTTTTGCAATTTACATACATTTTCGATGGATTTTTAGAGTCGTACGGGTTTTTAAAATGTACGAATAGTTTTTGGACCGTCGTCGTATAGTGGAGCCACACTGGTAGTCTCTGATTATATCCATAGCGTATGATGCCGACCATATTCCTCCGTAATTTTTGCATTATGTTCATTCACCGTTTTTGAATATGGGAATGATGACTGAGCTTTTTCAATTATCGGGGATGATTTCCTTTTTCATTTTTTCGTATGTTGATTTAAAGTGACTTAGCTATAGAGTTTTCCGAAACTCATATCCAGATATTATAATGAATAGTTTCTTAATATTAGGAAATTAGATATTTGAATAAAATTGGGTAAGCCCGGCCATCATTTTCGATAAAGACATCGATTGAAAGTTCTTCTCTACATTTGCTGGCGCAAGCAGGTTGCAGTTTATTATGAGCAGCTTAAGCCGAATGAATGCTATCGAATACAATTGATGCTTTTGAGCCGAAGTTTAAAGGAAAAGCGACCGCCATACGAGCCGACATGCTGGGAGATAGTGAGGAAACAGTTAAGAGAAATTTAGAAAAATTTAGCAAGAAAAGAAATAGGCTTGGATAAAGAATTACTGACCGCATTGAAGCGATCTAAACCGCGCTCCTGACTGTACTCGATAAACACTTTAGGAAAGTGGCCGAGTTAAAATCCTGGGAACCATATTAACTGCCAAAGTCGACATAAAAGCGTGCTTCTTCAAGATGAAAAAAACTATTCAAAATAACTCTTTTGTCTCGCAATATCCAAATTCCTATTTACAAACTATAATAATGGCAGTGACACTGTACGGATGTGAAACTTGGTTTCTATTCAGAAGGAAATTGATTCTGGGTCTTTCAAAACCGGATATTATGGTATATCTATGGTGGAAAACTGAACGAAGAAAGGGGAGAAAAGGGAAGGCTACACAATCAAGAACTCGAGGAATTCAATTCAGCTCCGAGCAGCCCGAGACTAAGATGAGCAGGACATGCGAAACGAATGGACAGTGGACAGAACAAGAATACACTCTTGACAGGGAAGATTGGTGAAGGGTTGTCAATGGGGCTCTAAACTTCTTAATAATAATAATAAACTAGCAGACGACTTACTTTAAACGTACATTTTACAAAACCTAATAAAGCATTGATTCTCACAAAAAACAAAAAAAAAAAACAAAACGAAAAGTTCTTAATGAGTCACAACATTTGAACCGAAGTTTATGAACTTAATGCGGAAAGCTGAAATGTGTGAACGAATCCTTGAAAATATTGATGTTCATATGTAGACGTGGTCGTGGTGGACAGATGCTATTGTTAAGAGCCATGTGTTTATAGAAATAAAAGTCAGAAGCCAAGATCTCCATTTAATTAAAAAACAAAAAACAAAAACAGCTAGGCGCAGCGTGTATGACAGAATAGAAATGGGTACATGACCACAAGCATATCATTCGCAGATTTGAAAAATAGAAGCCGAATATAATGGGGAAGGCAAAGAATTTTATTCCGACAAAATGCTAAGTGTTCTGCCGCAGGATTGTTGCTCCGAAATAGGCAAACCTATAGCCCAGAGTAAAAACAGACACACCACAGCATCATTATCGTATATCCTTCTATGTGTATTTGATTCAATTTCAAGTATCCAAACTTATCAAACAAAATACATATTCAACTACCATAGCACGTTTCCCACAAAAAAAATAATTTCAATACTTTTACACAATCGCCAACTCGAAAACCGAATCCTCTTTCATTCTTGAATCCCATCCACAAAAACTCGTATATCTTATTTGTATGCATAACCAGTTCTCACACTTCCTTCCATCCCATTCCTTATTCTCCATCCTGTTCCATATGGAACAATGTAAGCACCCTTTTGATCTATGTTTTTACACCCTGATACCTTACATTCTGCAGACCAATCTCACGACATAACAATTTTTTTTCCACTCAAGGAGGAAATGCTATAAAAATAGAAACCAGATCCCCTCAGCTTGTACTCGACGTAAATAAAATAAAAGTCCAAAGAAAATTGTTTGCCCTCCTTAACAAGCGCCGCGCAAGCAACGGCAAATGTCAAGTTCAAGACATGAATCTGAATCCAAGTGTACTCGTTCGAAAGTCTAGGACACGTATCATTCGATATATTATGTGAACTATTCTATACATACCTTCATCCCTCTCATAATTCCATCGCCGTTGACGATTTGTGAGACAAACTGCAAAAAAAACAACCCGAGCTGTTGCTCTTCAAGGACTCACACAGAATTGAATTAGACTTCAGCACGTCTCTAATGCACTACCACGACCATGAGCGATTCCAGACGATGGTAATCACACTCGCATGCACTTGGTGTTAGATTTCCTTAGGCACGGGATGAGAACAAAACAAAACCCGGACAGGACTCACTGTTCAAGAAATCGCGCGAAAGTTTCGCATCAGCAGTCATTACCTTTAAGATCGAGTAAGATAGTCGGATGCGAGTGGAAATTCGGTTTCCAGACACGACGCGAATCAAGTTGAACGTTCGACGACACTCGTAGCACTGGTTACGCGAACCGCAATATTCTGTGTGCTAGCGACAACGAAGCTCGAATTCCGTTCTAACAGCTACAACAGCAGCCGATGTTCTGAATGAAATGGAAATCTCGTGTGCTCTGCACGAGACACGTTTATCCGGATGCTATTCGCTCTCGCTCTCTGCGGGCTCCGACGCATCAAACTCATATAAAACTCGGATAGGTTTGATTTTTTAAATTCCTTTTTCAGACCAAATAACGCACGAGACTAAGTTGTGTTAACGACTGCTTCGAACGAACTGCGATGGATGCAAGTGATGCAAGTCACTCGGTGCTTGACGGCGACAAGTGCTCAACCGACTCTAGACTTGGCGATATGTATGATTCACAATAAAATCTCGGATTTTTCCGTTCGCTTACATTCAGTCCCGATTGCGGCCAGTAGCCTGGAGGTGGCGGGGCGGGCAAATCCCATAAAACACTTGCAATCACCTAATTGGATAATCGTAGGCGATTTTGCTGGTCGCTTTGCTTCGGATACGTAGATTCCAGTTAGTAAAACGATTTGGAATTGTAAATACAAATCAGTGCCGTGAAATTATTTGATTAAACAGCGACGCGCTGGAACCGAATCTAAACCGAAAAGTCGGTGGTCCGTAGTGTAGAGCGGATCGAAATTTCAACACAAACTGGAGGCCTTTGCAGTCCTCAGATGACTTTTATCTCAAGCAGCAGCCGTTACATTGCACCCACTTTTCAGTTTGGGGTGGTTGGTGGTTTTTGAAACTTCGATACAACGAAGAGAGACAGAGAGCGAGTGATGTCCAGTATCTGCGCAGGTACAAACAATCATGGAGCACCTCCATCCACCTACTATGTGGCATTACGTGCTGTTAGTCGACTTCCCTGGTTAAGGATAGAGGTTGAGGCTGAAGAGATTCACACAGACATAATGGGGGTTGAGTTGAGGTGTTGCCAGATCTATGGGACAAAACCTGCTGCGAGGTTGTTTGGTCGACGTCAATCGACGGGTTCAATGTTCTCTGGGTTCTGCCATTCATGAAGAGAAGTTTGCCACAGTGATGGTGTTGGTCGTGATGAGGCGCATTTGAAGTTGGTGTGTGTTGCCGGGGGTGGTCTGTTGTATTACCTTTTCTTTTATTTCTGTGAAGTTTGTATTGCGTTTACTTGGTCGAAGTGGAAGTGTGTCAGAATCCTTTGTGGGCATTATCACAGACACCCCTGATAAGTAGGATTTCCGAGAATCTTACGACGAGTTTTGATTACCTGATGGAGATGAAACCGTTTTTACTTTTATTTGCTCGCTCCTTGGCGGGAGATTATTTTTAATCCGACTGGAGGTAGCTTGAAAGGTAGGGCAAGAAATGGTATGTTTATCGGTTATACGCTACCACCAAGCAGTTGCTTTGAAGAATTTCGGGGTATGGAGGATATCTTGTAAATTATGCTCGTTACCGTTATTTCAACGCTACTTAAGTTACCAAACTCGAAACCTGGTAAAAGCCACAACGAAATCAAACATTAAGCTATTTGAAAAAGGAAAAGGGTGTACTTGTAATTGAAATGGTCAATCAATGAATCAGGTCAATCATTGCAGGTGAGGAACGAAGAACTAATATGATTCAAAACAACAACGTAGTCTTAGACGTTAACCCCGATGATAGCAATGGGAAAAGCTCTGTGTGCAACATGCAAATCGTTAATTTAAAAAAATTGGGGGAACACTGTGTGTGGAACCAAATACAGAACTCCATGTCCTGATCGAAGACTTCAACGACATACGAGGTTTGTTCAGAAGATAAGATACCTTTTTGAGTTTCATTAGCAAAGTAAAAAAATTAGACGTTGCTCCGATATGCTTGGCGATTTTTTTGCTGTTGAAAGAAATGAATCATTTTAAATTCTATGTGAAAAATAAAACTAAGTGCTCCAACGTGCGAAATGCTGACTGAGATATATGGCAAGTCTACTCTGAGCAAACAAAGATGCTTAAAAAAAATCGACAAATTAATCGCAAGAGCTATAAGCAATGGTAAGAATCTGATCTCAGCAGCTTACTACCCCAATTTTAGATACCACACATACACAGAGCACACACACTTATTCCCCCAGGAGCATTTCATCATATTGATTCCGAAAGGATAGTGCAAAATAGAGATGGTATCCCGGTAATATACCACCGACACCAGAGTGCCAGAGACAAACCACTCATCCATGATAGTTACGTTGACAGTGCTCATGAGCTCATAAGTCGTAATACCGCAATGGGGGACTGGGATCTCGCCGATGACAATAACCAGCTAGCAGATTTTTTATGGTTGTCGGGTGAAAACGCTTCCTAGAGCGGTGCATTACTCCAGTAAGATCCTCCTCACTCCATAGTTGATAAGTTAGATTAGGGTGAGCTAAGGGGTCTTTTGTAGGCTGGGCGCACCATAATGCTTGGATGAACCCGAGAAATGGCTGAGGTTTGTGTGTAAGGTGCGGCCTCGGGCATGCATAGTGTTGTTGCTGAAAGACGCAATCAGCAGAGAAACCTCTCAGAACGAGAGACAGGAATGCTAGCCAACCTGATTATATTTAAGGCTAGAATTCAGAAGCTTACGGTAGGTTAAGCTTTAAAATAAAAAAAACAAATCTAGGTTGTTTAATTAAGTTTTTCTAGAAAACCGAACGTAGTTATATGAAATAAGAATACAATGACAATACATTAGTAATTTATATAATTATACTTAGCCAGTAAAACACATCAACCATTCAGATATTTTTAAGTTATGCTCTAAATTCAGAAAGGTAAGTGTCACTCTTTGTCGTATGTGAAACGATCTGGAGGTACTACTTGCCTACCAAAACGGGTTACATATCCTTGATTTGATTCTCCTCTTTCTGCTGTTTCTTTATTAATATTTAAATTAACTTGTTCTTGGATATCATTATGGTTTTCCATAGTATTGTCAACTAATTTATCCTTAATAGGTTCCAATATGTGTTGTCTATTTCGGCGATAATGAGAACCATCTTCCCCTGTAACAATGTATGAACGTGGCTGCTGACACTCCATCAAAATTGTACCAGGTTGCCAAATATGTTAGATGTAGGAGTTTTTTTGTAATAAATTTGTTGGTCTTTTGCAAGAGGTGGCAATAATTTCGAATTTTTATTATAATATGATTCTGTTCTCTTCTGTCCTTCACATTTACTAGAATTGGTTTCAAGTTATTAGCCAATGACGGCAATTTGGTTCGCAGCTGACGAGACATGAGCAGCTCGGAAGGTGAATCGAGATTGCCTTTCCGTGTGGTCCTATAATGTAAAAGTGCGATATAAGGATCGGAGTTTGATTCAAGACATTTGTGAAGGATTTTTTTTATTGTCTGAATAGAACGTTCGGCTAAGCCATTTGATCTAGGAAGATATGGACTAAAAGTAATATGATCTATCGACCAACTAAGAGCAATTTCTTAAACTCCTCTGATGGGCCATTGTCGCTTATCATAATTTGAGGGATACCATGTCGAGAAAAAAATTACTTTTTTTTCAATAACGATGGTACTTGTATAGTTTTTATTTAATTGAGCAATTTCAATATATTTGGAAAAGTAATCAACAACGAGGAGATTCATTTGCTTGTTGAATTCAAATAAATCCATTCCAATTTTGAACCATTGAATAGCGACGATATTCTGCATCAAAATCGGCTCTTTTTGATTTTGCGAACGGTGACGTATGCAAACATCACAATTGCTTACTATGTTGGCAATATCAACATTGATATTAGGCTAGTAAATTGATTTTTTTGCTAAGTTTCTACATCGTTCTATACCCATATGACCTTCATGCAAGGGTAAAAGGATGTTATGACGATTTGATTTGAAAATTAAGTTATTAACGACTTCAAGTTCGTTACGAATGTTATAATAAGGTATTACGTAATCTTCTACACTTTTTTTGTTTTCAGGCCAACCATTGATATGATAATTAAGAACTTTTGATAAAACTATATCATTTTTTGTCTCCAGACGAATTTCTACTTCCTTCGACTTTGACATTAGAAATGGGAAGAGAAGATATAATTAAATTGCAATGCAGACGGATATCCTTATCGAAATCCGTCAGTGACTCATTTGGTAAGGCAGCACGAGATAATGTATCGGCGACATACATATATACATATACTTTCCCGGTTTGTAAGTGACTTCTAACTCATATGTAAGCAGCCTTAACATGAAACGTTGTAACCTAGCGGGTTCTTTATGCAAAGGCTTATCGAAAAAAGGGACGAATGGTTTATGATCCGTTTCTACGACAGTTTTTTTCCCGTAAATATATAAATGAAATTCAGTGCAACCAAATAGAATGGCGAAAAGCTCCTTTTCTATTTGGGCATAATTTTGTTAAGATGACGTGAGAGTGGCAGATGCATAAGCTATAGGTCTAGACTCATGACAAATTACAGCACCTACGGCATTTTTCGATGCATCAACTGAAAGTGTTAAAGGTTTATTTGGATCAAAATAAGTTAGATCCGGGGTATTTGAAACTAGAGACTTCAATCTATTAAATTCTTGTTCGTGCAGCTCAGACCAATGCCATTGCACTTCCTTTTTTAAGAGATTTCTGAGGTTAGTATTTTCGAAAGACAAACACTTGACAAATGATCCTAAATAATTGACCATGCCTAAGAAACGTTGCAACTCAGCCACAGATTGTGGTCTAGGCATTGCACAAATAGCATCTATTTTTGAAATATCTGGTCTGACTCCTTCCTTATTAAAAATATGACCGACAAAACTGACTTCGGATTGACAAAATTTTGATTTCGATTTATTAAATTTTAGTCCTATATATTCGAGCACACTAAAATATTTAGAACCGCTTAATCTTGCTTTGATATCTTCAATACTAGGGAATGAATGATGTGGACGTAAAATGACTTTATTTAGGTTGCGCGGATCAAGGCATAATCGAATTTGACCATTCGATTTCCTAACTAAGACTATTAAACTAACCCACTCAGTTGGCTCAGTAACCTTTTTAATAACCTTTAACTCCACTAAGCATTTTAATTCGCTTCTCAACGAAGACACTAAACTGTATGGAATCTTACGAGGACTATCGACAACTGGAACTACATCACGTTTGAGTGTTAAGTGACACTTGCCTTGTAGACAACCTAATCCATCAAATACGTCTTTGTACTTAGACAAGAAACTAGGAAAGTTATTGTTATTGGTAACTTCACACTTTTCAACGTTATTTATGCTTCTACTTACATAATTATCATCCATTCTTCGAATCAATTCCATTTCCATGCATGCACTTAGTCCCAAAATTGTTCTACAATTAAATGGTATAATTATAAATTTTAATTACAAATATTATTATAAAAACAATCCAAAAAACAATAACCCATCTTGACTGTGTCTGTGAATGTTGGTAGTTGGTGATGTTGCTCTTTGTATTTGCTGAATTTCGATGATAACCTTGGTTTGAACTTGAAGTTAAAGCGTCAATAAAATTATTACTTGAATTCTGTTGTTGTTGCTGCTGAACATGTTCCTTGTTAATTTCCATGCTTCTTGAAATTTCTACGGCCTTTTCAAGCGTTGCCCTTCATTGAGCAGTTTTTCTTTCAGGTGTCCTAAGTTATTATTAAGACCACATATAAATATGTCACGCACAAGTTCGTCACGAAGAGTTCCGAATTCACAAGTTGAACTTAGATTTTTGAGAGCTGTGACAAATTCATCGATTGACTCTGTTGGCCCTTGTTTTCTAGTAAAAAACGTATATCTTTCCATTACAATATTTACTTTCGGAAGAAAGTACGCATCGAAATTTTCTAGAATCTGTTTATAGGTGATAATATCCAAGTCTTTATTAAATGAATAGAAAATATCTAGACATTCCGATCCCATATAATGAAGGAGTAGCGCGACTTTTGTCCTATCGTCCTGACTCTCTAAATTAGATGCACGCATGTACATAGATTTTGAATAAATTTAACCAATTTTTCCATGCGACTGGTAAATTAGTGCTTTTTACATTTAAAGGTGGAACTGATGATAATGGAGCAATTGACGAACTGGCAGACTCTCTTTCAGGCATTACGTTTCTGTATTTCGGTTCAATTTTAATAGACATAAAAAAAAATAAAACCAACTACGTTTGACTCGCGACTACTTTGACTTTGACTCAATGATACATATCTGACACCATGTTGTATATATGTATATATTAAAGGAAGTCTTCGTACTTTAATGTTGTTTATTGTACCACTGAATGCAGACTGCTGCTTAAGATCTAAGTTACAATGGTTGCATACCCGCATGTATACAAGCTGAATTCATATACATATGTACAAGTGCGTAGCTATACTTGTAAGCTAAACTTATACAACAGGTATATTACTAAGACGCGGCAACAAGGCCCAATTGTCTCAATGAAGGCGACCAGAAGAGCCAAAACCGAAAAAAGCACACCAAGGGTAAAAGTCTTACAATACCGTGGTTCCTCATGAGTTCTTGCTGAAAAGTCCTACGGTCAATACCTTGAAGTTATGCGTCGTTTGCGTGAAGCAATACGAAGAAAACATCTGGATTTGTAGAGAAAAAAACATGGTTGTTGCACCACGTTAATGCACCTGCTCACTCATTGTTACATGTACCTACCTAATTTTTTGGCGTCCAACAATATCGTAATCAAGCCTCAATCATCGTATTCACCAAGCTGGACTCACTGCATCGCTAGAAAAGCTCAAAGCTGTACCAAAAATCGCACATCAGAAGTGCTTCGTGGATTGGCAAAATGCTAGCGCAAGTATATTATAGTGAGGGAAATTACTTTAAAGGGTACAAAACAGAAATTAATGAATAATTTTTTTTTCCGAGAAAATTAAAAAGTCGCCTTATTTTTAGAACATATGAAACCAAAATTGTTGAAGAGCTTTCAACTTCTAATGAGCAGCAAAACTATTCTGACCATTTCTGACTATTATTTCCCGTATATGAACACGATAATCTTCAAACCAAAACTTTTATATAAGGCGGAAAGGCAGAGTAATTTGTTTTGTATACTTTAGACTGACCGAATAGGATCAGTAAGTTATTTATGAGTTAGTTAAGATATTCAAGCTACAATCGTTTTAGGCATTTAAGTATAGCGGGTAAGATTAGCGCCGATTTTTTTTATACACATAGTGAAAAAGTAGTGGAAATCCGTGCAGGGACGGGTTAAGAATATCCCTGCAGCGATACCTCTCGCTTGTCGTAAAAGGGTCGTAAAAGGCGACTAAAACAAAGGTAAACAAAAATCACATCTAGGCAATTTAGAAAACACCAAAGTGAGCCTAGGGACACATATACCACCATTAAACTGCCCCACAAGTGTACATGCAAATCAGTGGGTTGACACGACTGGAGATCACCGGTGTTGTAAGAGTAAGATCAAACAAAAAAATCTGGAGCATGCCCGTGTCACAACAAAAAAAAAAAAAAAAAGGCAGGCCGAAAAACAATTGGTACAAACAAATGCAAAAACACCAGCATTTGATTGGCCTCAGCGATGAAGTAAGCCCAAACCGGGAAGCCTGCCGCTACTTTCTGAGGTCAAACCGGCGGACCCCACAAGCGGACCAGTAGGAATGCAGTTGAGTGGGATGGTTATGGTCCTACACTTCTGACCATAACGACGCCGGAAAAAGGAAAAGAAGAAGAAGAAGTGAAAAAGTAGTGGAAAAGAGCTATTGTATATCGAACCTTCTATTCGATTATTTTACTAATTAGCATATTATAGATACATATTGTACAGCAATATATACAGAGTGAATGCCAAAAGCCGTAAACATCGAGCAGCCGCATCATGTCGAACAATGTAATAGAATACAATATTTGATAGAGATAGAATATTTGATTTGATGATGGTGACCAAGCCCTGTGGAGCTCTAATGGTCTTCCAATTAGACGGAATGTGGTGTAGTGAAATAAAGGCTGCCTAATTTTACACTACTAAATTAGAAAATTAAAGCTGATCATCTACTCGTATGATTATGTGAGATTTTTTTTATTCTCTTAGATGAAGAATACCTGCTGTTTATAGCCGGTATTTTCTTGACAAGCTCACTGCAAAAAGTGACTCTGAAAAGTATATTCGTATAGTCTGACAGAATCCCGGAACTCGATTTTTGTATCAACGGCGTCAGTAAACCAGATAACCCAACAACTGAAGCCAGACTTTCTCCCTGAATATGTTCATTAAAGTTGGAATAGTATTTCGTATATGTTATTTGCGTCTCGAATTTAATTGATAAATTTTAACGTTTCGAACAGGATACTGATGTGAAGACTGTAACCCGTGTTCATCTTAAAAATATTTCCGCTGTAGCTGAAAATGCGACAGATAATCCAAGCGTATCCCAACCACTTTGCATAAAGATCTTGGCCCAAATGTTTA
The DNA here is from genome assembly GCA_958301585.1 of Merodon equestris. Lineage (NCBI taxonomy): Eukaryota > Metazoa > Arthropoda > Insecta > Diptera > Syrphidae > Merodon > Merodon equestris. The sequence continues at coordinate 71,821,097 of OY284417.1, read as the reverse complement.
TAAGGTCCAATTGACAGAAGAATTTTACTTCCGATGATGGGGTGCTAGAAATTAGTGAACAAGTTTATGATTTTTTAAGCAAAGAGATTCTGAGAAATAATTCAAAATGACAATTAGTGACAGTTTCATGCCATTTTCACCCTGGCGACCGTTTCAGAGAATGGCTGACTTTTGTTGCCTTATCTTGGTGCTATTATGTGGACGGCAGCTTTTCTGTGGCACATTTTTTCTTAAGTTCGATCTCTCGAAATGGCGACTTAGAGCTTGCACTTCAGAATAATTTTAAAAAATCATAACTTTTCATAAAAAATGTTGCGCTTTTTCTTTAATTTAACATGACATCTATTGGATAATTCCGTAGATAGTGCATTGATGGCACTCGTAGTTGTCAAGTACCTTTATTTTTCATTTGAAAAAGCATTTTATGCCACTAAATATGGAAAATAACCTCATTTAAATGTTCGCCATGATTTTACTTGCTGACTTTGTCACATAAATCTGACTGAATTTGCTGGTTGGCTTTCGTAATGTCGACTTTGAAACAATTGCTTGCGGCTTATTGACATATATTTATGGTTTAAGGAAAAAAAATCTAAAGGTATTAAATCGCACGATCTTAGAGGCCAGTTCATATTTCTGTTGTGTGAAGAAGTATAAGGGATTTGGGACAATCTCTCGTGGCATGCAAGCAGTGCCGTCCCCGAACCACATATCATCACTTGAGACCACAAGAAATTGCCTTACATTGATCTGCACCCGCCGCTGAGAATTATGACAGTGCCAGTTTCTTTTTGGACAGCCACCAGACAAAAGTTAAAATGAAGCACTTTCTCGGATGAATTTGGGGTCGTGGTCTCATGACAATTTTGCTTGTTCAGACAGCCATTCTTTTTTTTTATATTATCGGCGATACAGTGCGGGCAGAAGGTAAAAGGGAAGAGGGATAGAGAAGATGCGGATGGACATTGGTCTTAAATGCTTTCACGTTGTACTGAGATGAGAAGGCCGAATTCCAGATTCGTGGGGTTCGGTTAAAGAAGGATTCTCCATATTTGGCAGTAGAGTTGGCTTCAGAGTATATTGGTGAGCATTCCTAGAGAGACGTGTGTTGCGGGAAAAATGTCGAAGAGGCGGAATGCCACTGGCTATTTCATCAGAGAAGTTTTTGTGGAAGTAACGATAAAGCAGGGAAAGGCAGGAAACATTCCTGCGATGTTCCAGCGAATCTAATATTTTGGTAATGCTGGAGTTACCTATCAGTTTTATCGAGCGATCTTGTATTCAGTCTAATATGTAGGTTTAATGAGGTCTTAGATGCAACGGTCCAGACATGAGCGTTAAATTCTAATTTAGGGCCAGATTTAAGGGTGAGAATTATTCCTTGCATCTGTATAAGAAGCCTAGGCATTTCGCAGCATTCTTGGTGACACTGAAAATGAGTTTGTTCCAATTAAGATTTTTATTGACACACATACTCAGTATGAACATTTTTTCGGTTTCTGAGATGTAAGTGCCATTAATTGATAATGGCTGCGGGTTAGTGATACGCTTTGACGACAGGATACAGCGCTGTATTTTGGAGGCATTCAACTCCATTCTATTCTTTTTCAATATCGGAATTGAATGTGCTTAACATACGCCGCCGCTCACTGTTTACAGCCGAAGAGCAAGTACGTAATGTAATGAATGAATATGAGAAGTTAAGGGTACTATCATCGGCGAAGGAGTGGACTGGAGTAGAAGTGACAGACAAGAGATCTTTTATAAAAGCGAGCAAGGGTGTCGGAGACAAGAAGGAGCCCTGGGGAACATCAGTATTTAAGTATGTCAGACTTGAATCCGTGCAAAACAAGTTGAATTGAACGATGCGAAAGGTTGTTTCTAATCCATTGAAGAAGGGAGTCATCGATTCCGAAAGCACGCGTTTTTGATAAAAGGCCCAAACCCTGTTAAATGCTTTCGAAATATCCAGTGCAACTATTTTGCTTTCACCTACTTGGTGAAGCGAGCGATTCCACTTTTCAGTGAGATATGCCATCAAATCACCATTAGATCTGTCGCTACGGAAGCCCTACTGTGAACTGACTGCGAAGTGGGCAGCAAGTAGGTTAGATTTGTCAAAGGGGGTGACAGCTGGAATATCATTGTGGAGGAGCGTTGGTATAGACGACGTAGTTAAGTTTCTTAAGTTTTTAATAACAATCAAATTCGTTTGCTACCTTTGGGACATTAGAAGATTTTATGCCTTAATTTTTGTTCGGATTGGAATTCAACCCGTCGAATGTGGGTGTTGCAGTCATTTCTTACTCTGCAGCTTAAGCCAACTTTATTTTATCCTTTGACCTGGTGCTTTTAGTCCTACTAGGAATTAAATTGTCCATCCCAGTTCGCATAATATTTGCGATAATATCAGCTGTGGTGTTAAAGTTAAAGTTTCGAAAGAAGTTGTTAAGGCCACATCAGCTGGCTTTCTCGTATAGCCATCGTATAGGAGCTTTTTCTTTAACTGCAATATCGGCGATACGGGATGGCTCATTCGCAAGCTGAGCTAATTTGTTTAATTCGGCAAAGATTTCAACATACCTTCGCTAGTTGTCTATCCAGGATGTCGAAACCACCGAGAACGGTGTACATTGAAATCACCCGCTAAAACGATTTCAGTGCGAGGGAACAGGGAAACAATGTTTTGGATGAACAGTGCGTTCAATGCATCAAATGTTGCATTCCTGTCTAAATTGGAGCTTCTAGTAGTGAACGGAGTGCTTACAGAGTATGAATGTTAGCCATATGACATTAAATTCTGTGGAGGATAAATGGCTAAAGTTGGTAAGCGGATGGAGTTCGAATAATGGCACTAAGCTATATCCAAGAAGACTGAAATTTGAGGCATCGAATTTTTCATCGACCCGAGTTTCACATAGTGCCAAAACAGCCGGTTTATGGAGGGAAGCGTGGACATACGTGGCAAAGAAATTCTTCCGTAACCCACACACAAATCCCTCATCAGTACAATCTATAGGTACAAGCATATAAAGACACAACACTATCGCCGGTTTTGCAAAAAAAAAAAAATATCGTAGGTGTTATGCCCTACTATAGTAAGATTTGCTCCACCAACAAAGAGCACCACACACGACCAGCTATTCGCCGGTTTTGTTAGCATTCAGTCAGCATGAGTGTTGAGGGAAGGGGGAAACACAGGAGTACGGCTCGGCGTTGCTGCCGACGAGGTGATTCTGATTGCGGCACTTTTGTATGTCTTTATTTATTTATTTTTCCTTTAAGACGACAGCAGACCTTGCATTTCGGTTACGTACCTATGTGGGCTGATTATTTATTGAACTGGTTGACCCGAATTTGGCTACCAAAACGTAGTAAGCTCGGTAGAGCTATTAACACACAATTTTCGAGTGTCCCTACTAAAAAAGCCCTTTATACTTATAGATATCAACTTTATATCCCAATCAACAAAGAACACTCATGTCAAAATTGGATTATAACTCTCTTAAGCTCACTGACGATAACCTCGAACCCTTTGTAATTTTTAATGATTGTTGGTTCCCAAATATTTATATACCCTAGGCATGAATCTAGATAATTCGGTAATAAGGCAGTACTGGTGGTGGTGTTTCGTCATCCAGTAAGCTAGAAGTTTTGCCAATGGCGTTATTTTCATCTTGTGGACTACAACAGAGGAAGAAAGCTGGCGAACACTATGAAAAGCGCTGGGTAACCAAAGCGAAGCCCCGCGAGTCATATACAATGCATAATCATCACGCTTTGTATGTCTGCACCATATATGTAAACAACAAACCAAAAAACAACTCTGACACCTCCCTCTGCAACCGAAGCCAAGCCGGCTTGGTGATAAGCTTGCTCTCGCAGTAAGTAAACAAGAGGCCAAGCCAAGCCATATGTTGCTAAGCACATTCTGAAAAATTGTAAACAACGCTGGGATAGTACAGTCTAGTTTGTAGTTTAAGCTTAGAATTAAGGCATTCTGTGTTTGATCGTTGAGAAATAAAGATCTCGGAAAAATATTTCCGTTTCTTTAGTCAGGTGTAAGAGCGAATGACTCTTGTAACTCGCGGCATAGCGCCCCTTTCTAAAGCCTTATTTTCACAATATTCAGTCGAGATCGGACTGTTATCTGATGGAGTATAAGGCTGGAGGATTACTATACTACATTATTAAAGGTAACAAGATTAATCTATCCTTCTGCATCAAGGCTCCTCACAGGAACCTGAAAATAGCAACGTCCCATGGAAGGAGTGGTCGACCAGTAATCAGTATTGTTTATTTATTTATTTATTATTTATTCTGACCTCTTAATATTGACCTTTAAAAAACTTGCGAATCTCACAGTGCCTTTTTGCTTTTCTTCGATTTTTTAACCGTTGCACAATTTTAAAATGAATCCTTACAATCGAATCATTAACAGTGATAGTCCGAGTTAAGGGGGTCTAAACTAAATTGTTAGCCTACACAAGTAAAATAAAGTACAATAAATCTGAAATAAAGTTACAAATTAGTGGTGAGTGTCGGCAAAAACTTAAGGCTTAACCATAGTACAATAGAATTAAGTGGGATAAATGAAATCCCGTTTAAGTTGCAACGAAAAGTCAAATTACCCCTAATAAGCTAAAGTAAAATTATTGAACTTTGAATTGCTTGCCTTGGGTTGGCTTACATTTTGTTTTTTATTTAAACTGTCAAAATTTCGTGTCAAATGTCCCATTTCATTGGGACTTTCCGTGAGTGCAATTAAACTCAGCGAAACCCTGCAAAATCCCATTATAGCCATGCCATACGATTTGCGTGTAATGGGATGTTTCAGTAAGTTGTCGTAATCCCACTTAATTCTATCATGGTTGGCCTTCGGGTATTTTTGCAGTCTGTCTAAGTTTATTTTGGTATGTGTCTGAGAAGTGGATAGACGAATTAAATTCTTTTAAAGTGTAGAAACGAATTTATTTAAATCAAATGCATTACATTACGTTTGACTTTGATTGATGATTGCTTTTCTACTTTTCGGTTTAAGTCATGATGCCATTAGCGAAGACATTTTGGGTCGAGGAGCTGAATGAAGTGCTTTAATCCTATTGAGATGTCGAGTCATAAAAAGTATGTGGTCGGACGTTTTGATGATGAAAGTCAGTATCTCTCCTGTTGTCCAGTTCAGGACGTTTTGCTGTCAATTGCGTTACATTATCTATCAAGCTATTCACACTTGAGTTAAGAATCAACTGTTTGACCATTTAGAAGTTCACCATTATGTGCCCATTATTCTTTATTTCCCAGTTGGATGCTATTGTAATGGGTGCGATTTTGTAAATAAAAATGTTTGACGATGCTCCAGATAGAAAGGTCTTTTCTGTTTGAATTTGTCCTATGTAGGAAGATGCCCGTTTGTTCCTGTGCATTTATGTTCTTGCATTCATGAACCTTTCTTCGTCTTGAATATCTCGATAACAAATAAGCCCATGGACTCCGAATTTCACTAAAATGAAATACGCAGACCTATCTCTACGATTAGTAGAGAGATTTTATGGAGTATACATATGTGTATGTGAAGGTCCTTGGCACATGTCTTATAAATACAATAAAATTTTAGCTACGGACCAGTTTTAATTGATTCGAGGTTGTGATTTCTTTATAAACTGTCAAAAAGGTCATAAAACAACTTTAGTTTTTGTAGGAAGTTGGTAGTTCAGGTAGACCAGTAGCACCTATTTTGTAGCTTAGTCATGATTCGTCCCAGGTGCTAGCTCTATTTTTTTGGTTTTTCCTCAATTCATTAGGAAATCAGAAATTTAGCGTAATTTGGTTCCCAGCATTCTGAGTAATCCACGATAGTCAGGGTCAGAGCTCGAATTTCCTTCGACTTCGCATTGATTGAAAGAATGGATTGTTGCTCAAAATTACCACAATGAAGATGAAGGAACAATTTACGTTCTGTAAGCATTATTCAAAGACCTGTATATTTTCTTCCCCTTGTAAAAAACAATATTTCAAAATATATTGAAACGCTTATTATTTTATTCAGACAAAGTTAGGTACAATGTTCTTTCACTCTCTGTTTGACTTACGTTCTTTATCTTGGAAGTATTAACCTTTATGCCCGAGGTCTACGGCTATTGTCTACTATGTCTGTCTATATTATATATGTTACCATTTTTTGATCACATTTTTTACGGATTCACTGTGGTGCATTTCCATGCGGTCGAGGGTGGCTGCTTTAGAGCCATTACATGTTCATATTCCTAAATGACTGAAATACTATGTATCATACTTGAGGGCTTTAGAAGCTTCATTTGTTGAGTTTACAGCCACAATTGAATCATACTCCAAGGCGGTCATAAAAACCGCTCCATATGGGAGTGATTAAAAGATTGCTAGTAATTACGACCATAGGTTTTATAATGAAAGGAAAGTTTTGTTGAGTAGTTAATTTTTATTTTTACCTAATTACATTGGGATCTAGAATGAGTACATCATAGTGTGAGCACATTCTTTAGTAGTAATAACCCCTGCATTCCTGAAGGCATCGAGTTTACCATAAATTCAATAATATTCTTAGATATTTCAGCAGTCCATACATAGTCCAAAACTTTAGTTTACGTTTCATAACATGCCATAAATCTTGGATTCGATTTAAATCAGGCGAATCCACTTGCCAATCTAGTCTGGAAATTCACTGGGTTGGACATTTTTGAAAGATCGTTGTCACTTCTTAATTTATTATTGTATACAAAGTGCGCCATCTCGATGTAAATTTCGAATAACTTCAACAATTGTTAACTGATTTTCATTTGTCATAGCATTTTGGAAACGGCAATTCAGTACAATTCTACACACCAAAATAACGCTCGGAAATAGTTTCAATGTTCATTAAAAATGAACGCTCGATTGTGCTAACTCAACGTACGTATCGTGCAAAATATCGTGATCGTGTGGCGCCCAAGAAAGATACAATTCGTCGTTGGGCCTCGATTTTTTTTCAATTTGGTTCTGTGGCAAGCCCTCGTGAGCAACCTAGGCCACGTCCGCGGCGTTCAAACTCATCTATTCAGTCTGCAAAGGCCAGTGTTCAAGAAGACCCAAGTTTGTCATATCAGCGCCGCGCCGATCGCAGCAGTTAGGCATCAGTGGGACCACTTTGCGGAGAATTTTAAAGGATGATCTTCACTTATTTCCATTCAAAGTGCAGATAACTCAAAGAATTTTGCCACAATATGAGCCACGGCGTTTGGCATACGTACAAAATGTCGTTGCAATGATTAATGCTGAGCTGGAGTTCCGGCAGCAAATTTGATGACCGATGAGGCACATATTATGCTCTCTGGCTCAGTTAATAAACAAAATTGTTGCTTCAAGGCACCGAAAATAGTCACATTATTCACGAAGAGCCGCTATATGATCAAAAAGTTACTGTTTAGGCCGGTGTATGCGCTAAAATCATCATTGGACCGTATTTCTTTAAAGTTGGCGATACAGTGGATGGCGATTGATATCGGTGGATGTTGGCCCATTATGTGGTCCCAGAAATGTGTAAAAAAGTCTTATTTCACTTATGGTTTCAACAAGACGGCGCGACATGCTATACTGCTGACAAAACAATGAACCTTTTGCGAAAGAAGTTCCCTCGAAGATTGGAGTCAAAAAAGGGCGATATTGACTGGCTTCCGAGATCGCCAGATTTGACTCCTCCAGACTTTTTTTCTTTGGGGATACTTGAAAAGCAAGGTGTATGCTAACGGCCCGAAGACAATAGAACAGCTCAAAAGAAACATTTGTGCGGAAATTGCAGAAATTTCGACCGAAATGCTCGAAAATGTCATGGAGAATGCGCGAAAACGAGCCCATTTTTACATCGGCAAATTGTAAAGGTCTAAATTGAACAAAAGTTTTTGAATTTCCAAAATCGGTTGAGAATTGTTGAAGTTATTCGAAATTTACATCGACCCATATGAGATGGCGCACGCTGTACATATAGACACTAAGAAGTTAGTATATAACAGTTTACTTTTTTGCCTTTGCGGATGTCATTTTTTATACCAAAGGAAACGGCCACCTTTTGTAGGGTTTTATATCTTGTACGCGTGATCTCCTCGCTGTTTTCCAGGTCTTGAAGGCTTTAATTTGAGTGTTTTCATAAGCCTATTTTTTTCCCGCTGCTTCCTTTACATCACTTTTTATTGCTGACCAGACTGCTTCTGCCGGTTTTGTTTCGTCATTAGTTTCTATGCCATTTAGGATTTAGGCAAACTAATTATTTATTTCGTCCTGGTATTGATTTAAATGTTCAAATTTAATTTTTTTTATACTCGTACATTCTTGTGCTTCGCTTCTGCGATTGGTGTCGACTAGAATATAAACAGAATCGCAATCCGTTTTCTGTAAGCTGTTAGGAAATCATTATATATTACTTTCGTTAGGCCCCTTTTCGAATGTTTTTTTTTTTTTATAGGGTTCGTGCAAGTTCAAGAGTATACCTCTTATGGTGTTTGTCACACAACCTGGACGGGGTGCAGATGGTTTGTGTCGAAGATGTTAGTTCACTACTCTCCGCGTGTGCTAGATAGGATTTTTTGAAAGATTCGACTGAATTTGTCGCGTTGGTTGTAATTCACAGTAACTTTTTTGTTTCCATGTCATTAAGGTGTTATATTGGAAATGCACACACAAATAATGAATTTAAAAGTGATCTTATACTGCGAGAGTTATGTACTCTTCAGCACTTTTTCTATCATGTCTCAGTCACAACTGATGTTGTTGCACAGTTTTACCATATAAAAATTGTTCTTGAGAGACCTTCGGTTCAACAGTCGTTGATGATTACCATTGCACCACGACCACCCCTTTCCTTAAATATGCTAGTCAAGTCTGGTCGCCCCCTTATGAGTCCCACACTACTCGTATTGAGGTAATTCAACGTAGGTTTATCCGTTTTGCCCTCCCACCCTTCCACCACCTTATACGAATCCCCTAAAATAAATCAACCTCTCACCCCTTAAAGAACGACCCGATGATGATGAGGCCTTCTCAGCGATAACATTGACAGCCCTACATAATTGTACATGATTCCCCTTAACACCAACCCATGTTACCTTTAGTCCATGCCCCTTTTCATATAAACACTCATCGCATCGTTATTGTTTTTTGGTTAAAGCTTGCATTAAGCTAATAAAGTACCCCTGTGGAGGCGGCAAATCAAGGAAAGTATCAGCTGTATACTAATTTTTGATTCTCATTGCATGTCGACATTGTTTTTGAACGTAGGGGCGTTGAGCGAATTGTATTTTAACTTACTTAAACTCCAGAAGGCCGAAAATATATTTAAAGGGCGATACCACCTCGAGCTTAAGCAGAGTTATTTGAATCAGAACAGATAGGTAAGAAAGATTCTATCTTATCTGCCTGTCCCAATTTTTTTCTTACAAATTCCAAATTACCAATTATCTGATTAAATAAACCGTACCCACTTCTTGTCTCACAATAGTATATGTATCTGCTTAAATACAAACTGTGCGCGAATTCGCGAAATAAAATTTACCTTTGTCAGATATGGCGAAATGTAAATACATCCAGCGAGTGCGAAGTGAATTTATCCACCTCACGTGATGTGATTCAACTTTCCGGTGTTTCCCCGTGCGACGTGAGCGATGCAACTAAACCAAATAAACAAAAATTCGCGCAGGAATTTCTCGTATTCATGACTGCAAAATGCAAAGCAGGTTTTTTTGCGATTAATAACGAAAAATAAAAACAACTTAGTGGTCTCATAAAATCATGTTTTGCACATTGTCGTTCAGAGAAACCAGGGGTAAGAAACAAAGCAGCGATGACGATATTTTGTGCCATTAGTCAGGGGCTGGTATATAAGAATATTGGCGCTACTCACGGTTAAAGGTGTTTTTTATTATTCGAAGCGAAAGCGAAGGAATTTTTTTGTGCCGAGACCCGTCCTCGGGTGTTTTGCCAATCGTGCAAAAACAATCAAGCGTTGATAAAACGCAGATAAAAATGTTTCACCGAATTCGAATCCAATTTAAGTTTATAGATATGTCAGGAAACAAACACGATTCTTAAAGTTTATTCAACACAAAATTTTCGGCTCCAATAATAAATGAATTACGTGTTGAGAGAACTTGCAAACATTTTAAGTAGTTATGCATAATTAGAAGCTAATAAAGTATTTTAGAGTTCAGGTTTTTGACTCTTAAAGTCTTGAGCAATTGTCGTTAAATTCAGTACCGCGTACTGGTTTCATAAACCTCTGTTGACTAATAGGATCGAGTAAAAAATAAATAACCAAATGTATGCTACGTTTGCAAGAGACTATGCAGAGACTTGGTCATCCAATTCGTGGTTCCGAAAATAAATTTAAATAAAACACAGTCATGATTTTGATTTTGGATAACATTTTTATTTTAATATATTGTTTGGACCTTGCCATTATAATATCATTCAATTGTCGTTCATGGAAGTTCTTGCAGGACTCCAATTAGGAAAATTAATTTTATATAACTTTTCGATATATACCGGACAATAACTTGCTTTCAAAGCATTGCGAGTTTGCCACAAAAAGAGATCTAACGCTCACCTTGTTCGTTTCGACAGAGGATATCTAGATGATCTTCAAATCATTGAAGAGAAAAAAAACCGAGGGAACTGATCACCAAATGTTGTGATCAGGCACCCCCCACGAATTGTTGAAGAGATGTACTCCATCCCGTTCAACAATGTATAGAATAATGCATATTAGCCAGTGCATGGGAAAACAGCAGTGGTACAACCAAGAGGGGTGAGGTACAATAAGTCTACTTCCGAGTAGCTGCAACTTCTTCGAGAAAGTAGTCCATAGGGCCCTGTCTAAATGGGTTGAGGGGAATAACATTATCCCGGTTTACCAATTCGGTTTCAGAGCGGTGCATAACACTATACATGTCGTGTCGAAGCCAACGCACGGCTGTCTGTCTAATTGACTTGGAAGAAGCTTTCGACACGGTATGGTTAGAACGTCTTTATTACACGCTCAGCCGGCTGGGCATAAACAAACCACTGCTATATATGATTCTTAACAGGTTGTCAGGTGTCCAAATCTCCGGATGGGAAATATCCAAGAGAGAGCATCCATGAAAAGAAATGCACCAAAATTAAGGAACAACCGTCATCGAAAACAAATTAAATCTACTTAATGATCAATTCACTCCTGGACCCGACGGTCTCCCTCCCATATTTCTAAAAAAATGAACCTCAACCATCTCTCGCCCTCTCTCGAAAATCTTCACTCTATCCCTATCCCAAGGTGAATTCCCTCGCTTATGGAAAACCTCATTTATCATCCCTATACACAAAAAAGGTCCGAAGAACGTTGTTAACAACTATCGTCCCATTGCCAAACTGTCACATATACCCAAACCCTTCGAGAGTATTTTGTACGAAACCCTAAGTTTTCGCTGCAAGTCTTTAATCTCCCCTAGACAACACGGTTTCCCCAAATGCAGATCCACAACCACTAACTTTGTTGGATTTGTGTCCTTTACCCTATCAGCCTTAGAGAACGGCAAAGAAGTCGACGTTATCTCAACCGATTTCAGTAAAGCTTTCGATAAAATCTCCCACAGACTGATACTCTTCAAATTGTCCTCCCTTGGCTTCGACCCCATTTCTTTGAAGTGGATATCTTCTTACCTGGAAAATCGCTATTACAATGTTCGTTTTAGATCTGCCTTCTCTAACCCCTTTTTAGCTTCCTCCGGCGTCACTTTTTTTCGTTCTTACCATAAACGATCTTGAAATGGTGATCAAACATTCCCACATCTCATTATATGCCGACGACACCAAGTTCTTCAAGACCATTTCCTCCAGTCATGACTCTTCCCTTATTCAATCTGATCTCAATAGTTTTTCCACCTGGTGTTCCAAAAATTGCTTAGAGCTTAATATTTCCAAATGCCAATCAATTACCTTTTCACGTAAACGAATCAAACCTCCTCCTCGTCTCTACTTCCTCAATAATCAACCCATCTCCACGGTTCAAGTCATTCGCGATCTTGGGATATTATTTATTTATTTATTATCTACTGAAAACAAATTTCTTACAGATACTTTACAATATTCTTAAAACTACTTAACAATTCATTATTAATTAAAAATTTATAGAACAAAAGGAAAAAATAGCAAAATAAACAAAAGTTAAACAATGTATTCGTTTTCAAGACGACGTTTTAATTGATTTCTATCCATGTTGAAGTCAATTATGCCGCTGGCTGTATTATATAATGAAGAGCATCTTAAGATTGCTTCATTACGAGCATGGTTAGTTTTAACGAGTTGAATTTGGAGGAACGGGCGTTCTCTTAAAATTCTTTCTGGGGCATATATGTTAAGAGAAGAAAGAATTTCGGGACAGTGAATTCGACTAGTGAGAACATCATGCACGAACAAGATGCCTTGGATCTTACGTCTTTTTTCTAATGGAACTAAGTTTATTAAGCTACATCTCGCGTTATAAGATGGCATGAAAGGCCAGTTTAGTCTTCTAAAGGCGAATCTTGTAAACGACTTCTGAACACGTTCCAACCTGTTTGTATGTACTGCGCAGTATGGATCCCATATTATCGAACAGTATTCTAAAAACGGGCGAACTAAGGCAATATATAAGGATTTTAAGGTGTAGGGATCGTTGAAATCCTTGCAGTTACGCTTTATGAAACCTAATAAGGAATTTGCTTTTGCAGCTATATACTCAAAATGAGGAACGAAGGACATTTTTGAGTCGAATATAACCCCTAAGTCGGTAACTTGGTTAGTTAAAGCTAATTGTTTATCACCAATGTAGTAGTTGTAACGAATGGGAAAAGAACAACGATGAACAGAGAAAACTTTGCATTTCTCAATATTTAGAGATAAGTTGTTTATCTTGCACCACTGAACAATGTTGTTCAGATCCACTTGCAAATTCTGGCAATCCGTTTCGGTATTAACTTTACAAAATATCTTTAAATCGTCAGCGAATAACAAAGTTGAAGAAAAATTTACAACTTTGGAGATGTCGTTTATGAAAAAAATAAACAGTAATGGGCCTAAATGGCTACCTTGAGGGACTCCTGAGTAAACCTTAATGGGTGAAGATGTTATGTTGCCGATCTTTACTTTTTGATGTCGATTTTTTAGATAGCTGGAGATCCATTTTAAAAACAACATGTTAAACCCAAGCTGTTTTAGTTTAAGAAGCAACAAATTGTGATCTACTGTATCAAAGGCTTTAGAAATATCTGTGTAGATCACATCAGTCTGTGCCCCAGATTCCAGGGCATCGAAAACAAATTTCGAGAACATCACAAGATTGGTGGTAGTCGACATACCGATCATGAACCCATGTTGGGATGGACAAATCAGATAATAGAATATCAGTTTTTGTTTAAGTAAGCTTTCAAATAGCTTTGGGATTGCAGATAATTTCGATATTCCTCTATAATTTTTTACATGTTGTCTGTTCCCCGATTTAAAAATTGGAACAATGAAAGAAAGTTTCCAAGTATCTAGAAACTTTCCACAAGAAAGCGACAAATTAAATATTATTCGAAGGGGAGTAAAAAGAGAATACCTACAATTTTTTAGAAAAATCGCTGGAATGTTGTCAGGACCGGCGGTACTATTAATTTTTAAGGCACTTAAGCCAAGAAAGACATCTTCGTCAGAGAGAACAAGATTAGGAATTTGTGGATAGAATTCGGAATTATTTTCAAAGTTCTCGGAATAATGGGTAGTCGCCGGTTTGTGATACACGGATTGAAAGAATTCCGCAAATAGATTACAAATACCTTTTAAATCGGTAGATACTTTATCATTATATTCCAGTGAAGAAGGGAAACTACTGGATTTATTTTTCGACTTTATAAATTTCCAAAAGTATTTTGAATCGGTTCTTATACAGGATTCAGTTTGCATAATATACTGTTTGTATAGAAAAGAGTTTAAAAATTCATATTCACGACGCAATCTTCTAAAATGTTCACGATCAATATCTGCGTTCGTTGTCTTGTATCTTTTAAAGGCTTTATTTTTAACGTTTTTAAGATTCTTTAATCGTTTGTTAATTATGTTCGTTAATTATGTGACCAGGAGCTAAATTTTCGGGCACACATCGATGAGATAATACTTAAAGCTAATTCTGCACTCGGTTTCGTGAAGCGATGGTCTAAAGAATTCTCGGACCCTTACGTTACCCGATCTCTTTACATAACTTTTGTCCGGCCCCTTCTTGAATACGCCTCTCAAGTGTGGTCCCCTTACCAACAAACCCACATTTCTAGAATCGAGAGCATCCAACGCCGATTCCTACGTTTTGCTCTTCGAGGTCTCCCCTGGGGCAATACTTTGATTTTACCAGCCTACCAAGACCTGCTTAAACTAATCAACATGAACACGTTGGAAGAAAGAAGTACTGTATCTGACATTCTTCTCATCCATCGGCTCCTTTCAGGTACCATTGACTGCGCGACCCTCTATAACTCTGTCTCTATCAACACTAACCCCCGCATTGTACGAAATCCCCGTCTCTTCTATCTACCTATGGCTCCAACGAACCTATTACTCGTATGTTGGGAAGTGTTAATTCGAATCCTTACTTCGATTTCAACCTCAGCACTCGATGCCTAAAAATCCGCCTGTTTAACCACCCTCCCCTCTCTCCCGTTCTCCCTAGCTAGTAAGTGAGATTAGGTTAAGATTAGATTAAGCTAGCTTGAATTAAGCCCAATATATGGGGGCATTCGCCCTCACGAAAATTAAATTATAAAAAATTAATACATGCGGTCTCCACTAGCGATAAATCCATAGCAAGCTTTAAAGCAAGCTGTCATTATCACTAGTGCAGACCGTCATAGCAGCTTTATTTTCATGGTATGCGATGGAAAGTATGCTCTGATCGCATACTATATCTCTAATAGAACTGTTCCTTCGCTGTCACTTTTTGACATTTCCATTGTGTTTAGCGTGAAAAATTATTTACTTCGTATTGTGTTTGTGTTTCTTGAACATTCTTTCTTTGTTTTTTTCTGTGTTTTCAACTTGAGTGATTGGAAGCTATCGCAGGAAGAAATTATAAAATTAATAAATAATTATTCCCAATTCCAAAGCTGGTGGAACACAAAAGTGGAAAATATAAACGCCTTGATCTAAAAAAAATGCATGGATTCAGTTGTAAAAAGAATTCGGGAGAAGTGTTGACGAGATTAAAAAGTAAATAAAATATTTAAGAAAAGCATTCATCGTAGAAAAAAAGAAAGTTGATAATTCCAAAAAATCTGGGACTTCAACCAATTGTGTTTATTGTCCAAATCTCTTTTATTTTGAAGAGTTCAAATTCTTAGAAGAAGTCATTGTTTTAAGAAAAACAAACTCAAGTTTTAATGTATGAAAGCATACATACGAGTATGTAATTAAAAATAATTTAGTATTTACTTATTTAATATTTTTCCTTAGGACTTCATTGTTGAGGAAGCAGTAGAAACACTTAAAGACTCCCAGCCAGATGCACACGACGGATCTTTTGATACTTTTTTGCATCCAACACAAACATCATCGCCTGCGCTATTATTTCCTTCTACATCTGCAACCATCTCGTCATCAACAGCATCTACATCTTTTAAGAGAAAGTCTTCTAAAAAACAACGCAGGTCTACTTCTCCTTCGAACTTCGATGAAGCTGTTGATACAATAGTGAAACATGCGACAAGGCAACAACCAGAAGAGACTGTGTATTCAGCATCTGGTAAAACTGCTGACACCGTACGAAGCTACAGTGCATATGAAAAAAATACACCATTTGCTTTCCAGAGCAGTACTGAACTCGATACTTACCAAAGCTGTCTTCATCTGAGAAAAGCGGCAGCAGTGACAAACTGCAATCAGCACTTCAAGATGTTGAAATTTCTTTTGAAAATGATTTTTAGTTTGTCAATGACAATGTTCCCATTGAGATAAAAGAATACAAAATAATTTTGTCGTGGTTAAGAAATTATTTGTTTTTTTTTTATTTTACGTTACTGAAATTCAACGTCACCATCTGTGACACAATATTTACAAGCATTTTCACGAACTTGGCATACATATTGGTGTGAACGTTTTTGGAAGCGTTGCCACTTGAATTCCCAGTTCCGTGCTATTAGATGTAATTTTTGGGGTAAGATAATTATGCAAAACGCAACACGCTTGTTGCAGCTATCCAGTGATATCTCAATTGGTCTACGGAAAACTCGAAAAACAGTCAACCGTGCCCGAATTAAAAACCTCTTGAGAAGTTGTTAGATTTGAATTCCTGTTTAAACGGGTTGGTGGTGGTATGTTAAGTTTGTCGTTCATAAGCGATTGATACAAGCTGCTGTTCTTAAAAATAAGGACATCAGATGCTCTACCGTTGCCACCAACGTCAATATAAGTAAATCTACTATGAGCGTCGACCACAGCCAACAGAATAATACTAAAATATCCCTTGTAGTTATAAAAATCCGATCCCGAACGCGGTGTTGCTTTTATGCGAATGTGCTTCCCATCAACTGATCCAAGGGTATGCGGAAATTGCCAAACAGAGCTTGGTGTCTAACAAAATAACTCGTAATTCAAATAAGTATAAAATGATTCAAAATTATATGTAGTCCCCTTCCAAAGCGTGAACAATACAATTCAAAACTTCCGGAATAAATTTTCTCATTGTTTTGCGTGGAACATATGACAAAAATTCTAGCGATCTGTAAGAATCACCGGAAGCAATAAACCTTAAAGTGATGGCGAAACGAACTCTGGGCGCAATGGCAAATCTCATTTGTGTATCGACTTTCTTGATTTACTGTTCAAACTTTCTTTATAATTATGTTTGCGTTATTTTTGTACTTACAATTTTAAGGATATCTTCAAAGTGATGTATTGTCATTCTAAAGAAATTTGAAAAATCTGTTCCCTCTTCCCACAATAAAACTTTTAGCAAATGGGTTTCCATGTCGTGAAGAGTTCTCCTTTCCAAAAAAGGATTCAAATCGGCATTTCTTCTTATTTTTTTTATTGCTTCCAGCTGATTTAGCGCCTTTAGTCCAATGATGGCTTTAATGTACCCATTCGTAACATTCTCCACTAACTGTAAAAGTATGCGAAGAAATACCCATTAAAAGAAAATCTGACAGTTCGTCTGCTTTTGCTTTTGCTTCTGCGATGAATTTATCGCCAGTGGAGACGGGGTTTTAAGGACGGATATACTTTCTTGTGTGGCGGTACGGATACCCACAATCTTGGAATGAATGTCGATGACCTAAATCCGGAGCCTCCGGACAGACAGGAGTTTACACAATGCTGCATGGATATCATGATGGAGAAACGTTCAACGAAATTGACCATTTTCGAATTCGTACTAAACATGAAAGCATAAAGAAAAGCGGATTACGATTCAAACTACATCCAAAATGAAAAGCCGAATCCAAGTTCACAGAAGTAGATTTTTTTTTTTTTTTTTTTTTTTTTTGAGGCTTCTGCTATCTGTTGGAGCACTCAGACACAAATACTGGTCCATTGTACTGCCAGACAGACACCTTAGATGACGTTAGAGCTCATGTGGAGCCAAGGCCAAGCTTCTTTTTATTCACTTATGCTGTGTACGATTTGTTTTTCAAGTGAACGGAACCTAAAGCTTAATGCCGATTCCGAACGACGAGAGCCTAGAAGCTTTTTCATGGCAAGTGTACAACGGGGGGTTTTGCCAGTACCCCGCCGAGGAGGGAAGCCGCGAAATAATCATTCGATGGCGTTGGTGTTATCCTGATCCGAACTCGCTCATCTTGCGTCAGCGGCCGACACACTCCCCACTGCGCCACGGCGCTCCCTACAGAAGTAGATTACAGCAAGATATAAAAAAATTCAACATTGAAAAGTTAAAGACCCTCGAATGAAGCCTAAATACCAGGACGAAATTAATAACCGGTTCGAAACTAAAGACAAAGTAAGATAAGTAAGAGCAGTATGGTCGAAAAGGTGCACCTAATATTCGTGGAATTTAAAAAGACATGCGTGTCTACGAGTATAAATCGATAGAAAATGTATCACGTCTTTGTTAGACTAGGTTAAACTGGTACAAGTATGCCTAAAGGAAAGCAAACGACAAGTTAAAGTAGGAAATAGGAAATATAATAGTAGAATTAAAGTAAAGAGATGCCTTGTCGCCACTTCTCTTTAATTTAATTTGGTGCTGAAATTCGTAATGAGATCTCTTCAAAAAATCTAGCTTACGCTAGCGATCTAGCTCTGCTGGGAGGTAGTGAGGAAACAGTTAAACAAAATGCAGGAAGTCTAATAATGACAGGAACGGAAGTAGGCTTAAAAGTAAATGAAAAGAAAACCAAAGTAACTGACCAACTTGGAAACCATACACCATCGCACCTGACTGTACCCGGTAAACGCTTTAAGAAAGTGAACAAATTCAAATATCTGGATACTATATTGACTGTCAAAAACTATTGAAATAGATAAAAGATATGGTAGTGGCAACGCATGCTTCGTCACGATGAAGGAATCATTCAAAAAATAAATCTTTTGCGCCACAATACTAAAATCGCATTTACAATACCATAATAATGCTATTGACACTTTACGGATGTGAAACCTGGTTTCTCACTAAGAAGGAAGAAAATAGTTTTCGGGTCTTTGAAAATAAGATCTCAAGGAGAATCTATGGTGGAAAATAGGACATAGAATGGAATAGAAACTGGGGATAGGAGGAAACTAGATTGGAACAAAATAAGGATGAATCTTTTAACTTACTTCCTGAAAACCAGATTTGCTCAAAGGTCGTTTGGGTCTAAATCTGATGTGTTGAGAGAATGGTCAGGCAATTCAGACCATAATTCTGTGGACCCTGTTTGGATTGTATATTAGTTTCTGGGATATCATGGTGTATCCAAGTTTCACTGGATTTAGATTTAGATTATAGTGGGGGAGGGACAATGTCCCCTAATCACTGCTTTTTGAGTGAACTAGCAGCGATTTCTTCTGCTTCAAGATAATGCCTGCCTAGGTTTTGTGTCGTGTACTGTCGTGTCTTCGTTACACATTCTGCAGATGTCATCTGTGATGCCCATAGCTTCAATATGTTTGTTGATCTGGCAGTGTCCAGTGAGGAATCCTGTGACTATGCGAATTTGACTCCTAGAATGTTTAAGGAATTGTTTCTTTCTTTTAAGAGAAGTGGTTAGTAGGAACACCTTGGCTTGTCTGCTACCTTCCGCTTGTGTCCAGTAGTGGTTGGCCATATTCCTAAACTATTCCTTTATGAAGCATTTTATGGTGCTGATAGGTATGCCACAGAATGGTCTTGACATCATGAATGGTGATGCGGAGCCTTTTTTTGCTTTTCGTTTTCTATATGACCACTGTGCGCAGGTATACCCAGTCCTGCCATAAGTTCTATTACACAATTTCCAGCACTTATCGTTCAAAACTTTTTCGGGGAATAGAACCGTTAACTTTATTTTCAGAAAACGTACACTGATCAGTGAAGAATACTAGTCAGTTTGGTTTCAGTTTACAAACTATTAACATGGAGTGGGACGTAAAAGAGGATCGAGTTGCGGTTATAGCGTTGCATAAGTGCGGAAAGGGTGCTGGCCAAACTTTCGAGCAGCTAAAACCACTCGGAATATCAAAAATATTCATTTATCGGGTTATTGCTCGCTTCAGCGAATTTTCTGGAGTAGAGGACAGGCCAAGAAGTGGTCGCCCGCGCGTCGTCTGTACGAGTGCGGTAGTAAAGGCAGTACGTGAACGAATTCGGAGAAATCGCCTTAGGAAGCATAAGATCATGTCCAAGGAATTGAATATATCAACCAGATCCATGTCTAGGCTGATTCGGGATGATCTGCATATGAAAGCCGGTCCACGGGTCATCTCCTAACTCCTCAATCAAAAAAAAAATTAGGCTGGAATAAAGCAAGCGACATTTGCAGTAGAACGCGGACAATGGCCATGAAAACATTCTGTTTACGGACGAGAAAATGTTTACCGTGGAAGAAGTTTTCAACAAACAAAATGACAAGATTTATGCCATTTCATCCAAGGAAGCGAAAAAAATTGTTCCAAGGGTTCAACGTGGCCATCATCCTGTTTCCGTAATGGTTTGGTGGTTGTCTCTCACCATGGTGTCACATCCCTCCATTTCTGTGAAAAGGGCGTAAAAACTGGTGCAAAGGTTTACCAAGAAGATGTGTTAGAGGGTGTTGTGAAGGGTTTGACCAATACCATTTTCAATGGACACAGATGGATCTTCCAACAGGACTCTGCTCCAGCGCACAAAGCCAAAACCACGCAGAAGTGGCTCAGAGTCAATATTCCTGGCTTTATAGCAGCAGAAGATTGGCCGTCGGGGAGTCCAAGTCTGAATCCACTGGATTGGAGAACATGGCCTGCAAGATTCCTCACAGAAATTTGGAAAGCCTTAAAACAGCATTAACCAGAGCAGCGTCCACGATCTCCATAGAAACCCTACGTGCCGCTATAGCCTAATGACCACACCGTTTCAAAGCTTGTGTTAAAGCAGAAGGCGGTCATTTCGAATGAACCCAATTTTTTTTAATAACCAATATTGTGTTGTAATAAATGAAATAATTTTGAATACAATATGTTTAGTGCGTTTTATATTTGTAACAGAACTTATGGCAAGACTAGGTACATGAGATGAACTCTGTTTGTGTTGGCCAGCTGGCGTAATTTTTGTAAGCAGTTCCATACGAATTTAGAGGTGAGTTCGTAACTTTTGAGGGCTAGAAGTGCAGCCTTGCTGTCAGAGAGAATATAAATGTTTTTATTGGTTATAGCTCTGTTTATATTTTCTCTGAGCCAGAGGTCAATTACGAATATCTCTGCTTGAAATAGGGAGTTGTATCTGTGTATGCTGTGATAAATGTGTGTTAGCTCCGCATACTCCAGCCCCAACACCTTGGATTGACGATCAAAGGAAGGTCTATTTTGCTTCCAGTTGTGTCGAGAGGGAATTGTGACCTTAAAGTTTTGGCTGACGTTATGCCTTGGAAGCCAATTGTCTATTTCAGGCCTGTTGAATTCATTAAGAATGTCAAGATTTATTGCACAGGATTTATTGCACTAACAGAGCGTTTAAAATGTTCATCGGAGCACGCGATCAGCTTTTCATGGGTAAATCTTGCTTTAATGTGTGACAAAAATGTTCTAAAAATGTTCATATTCACAACCTCTTCTATATCTCTCACTTTAATTTAACGGCCGATTAGCACATTTTAGTGAATCTTAGCGATGCATCAGTGGTGGCATTTTTAATCACGTTCACGGCCACCTTTTAGTCCAACTGCCTAAAATTTCAGCATGATGAATGGTAAAGTTGAGCGCAACTTGTCTTCGACTTCCGGAAAGAGCTTATTGCCTTTCAATAAAAAATATTTAATGACAGCCCTCGACACTTACTTCCTGGCAGTTTGTTGTTCAAAATCGATCATTTTTATTGCTCGACGATTGCCTGTCAAGGTTGTGCAATCCACACAAGTGATCATGCAACCCTATCTTCTGTTTGAAGAGGCTATGTAAAACATAAGTTAGTCATGAATACTCGGCACAAGCATCAGAATAGATGCGCTCATAATATTCGTGTTTTAAGATGATCGCTAAAAATACCGCGAACTAAACGATGATGGATGATGAAGCGATTACTGCTTCGAGTGTTAGTTCGTCAAACAATGCAAGGGTCATCGATCCTTCTACCGATTCTAATTGATCTGTTGGAGTGCCTCAACAGGATTTGTATGGGGACGTGATTGTTTAACTTAGTTTCGTCAAGTATGTCGAAAATAAAAAGAAAAATATCCTATAAATATTATAGCAACGCATCATCTAGCAAATATCTCAATCAATTTGCTTTCACACGGCCTAAAAATATGCTACCTTTAATTTAATATTTAGCGAACAAGGCAAAGAAGAAGAATTGTTTCGATAATTCCTTCAACGCCAAGAAGCACCCGTTGCACATTTTTAATTTTATTTATGTCGTCTTTTGCATTCAGTACAGTCTCCAGATATTTGAACATTTTCGCAAAGCGGTTATGGAGTACGGCCTCATGCGAGGTTTCGATCGATTCATGTTGGTCAGTGACCATATTCGTATATTTTATCTAGGTCCAGATCATCGGGATAAGCTAGAGCGGATGTGATTCCATTATCCGTTATCCGAAATATCGTTGCGGATAAATCCGGATCTAGCCTTATATCCTTCTCCTATTGCGTTTACTTCTGCATACATTACTCTCGTGTTTTTAGCTACACTTTCTTCCTGAATTTTACTTAAGTTTCTGGTTTGCCACTATTGTTTTTTTTTCTGAAGGAGACGGACGACTTCCGACGGTTTGATAGTTTGTACGCTTGATCTCTTCGCTATTTTCGAGGGCTTGAAGTCTTAGAACCTTACGGGTTTTAAGTTTTCCCCTATTTTCTTCGTCGAACCAAGGCTTTCTTTATTTTTTTTATAACTGCGCGTGCACAAGGGGTTAGGACTATCCTTAAATGTCAAGAAGTCAAGACACAGCACGGGCCGAAGGTATAGAGGGAGAGAGGGAAAGGAGCTACTGGTGCACATTGGTTTCAAATGTTTGTAGATTGTAATGAGTGAGAAGAGTTGAGCTTGGAAAAGCATTCCATATTCGTGTGGTACGGCTAAAAAATGAATTGGAATGGGAATTGTATTCTATTTATTATATATATATTTTTTAACGCTAACTGGGGGGTATATATGAAAGCAAAATTTTTTTATTTTATTTTTTTGCGTGCTGGATATAACCAATTATACCATAACTTTTGGGTCACCCCTCAAACATATCTAACGCAAAAGTGTCAAGACTTATCTGTGAATCTGACCGGAGAGAAATCATAGATGTTGTCGATGTTGGGACCCTTTCCCAAAATTGGCTAAGAAATTATCTACAAAACCGCTAGTTCTGTGTCAAGATAAAGGACGTATTAAGTAAACCATTATTTATAATTTAGGGTTCCTAAGGGATCAAAGCTTAGCCCAATCCTCTTTATTCTTTACACAAATGAAATGCTGCGTACCTTCAAACCTTTTATTCCTTTTGTTTTTTCTGATGATAGAGCAATATACCTTGGAAACTGCGGTAACAACTATGACAATATCGTTGTCAAATGGTGCCACGATAACGGCCTGATAATCCACGCGTCAAATACTTAAATGATGCACATAAGAAACTCTAAGCTCATGCAATGATGCATGCCCCAATATACCTAAGCAAGCTACCGAGACAGTCGACAGCTATAACTATTTAGGTTGATTACGATTTTCTCAGGGATAAGGACATCAAAAAGTTTCCCAAGGTTCTGCAGAAGGTTTTATATGCCCTAGCTCATTTGCGATACGAGTATAATATTCACTAGTGGAGTCCAAGTTATAAGGTATACTTGCAATGGTGAGTGCGGCCATAACCCATCTCGGAAAATTGTAAGATTTGCAAAAAACCGTGCTAAAGCAAATTAATCGCACTATACGGATCCACAAAGCCAGCTTTAAAGTTCTAAAGGCCAAACATATTTACAAGATGCCACTAATTTTGGAATTCTATGATGACAACCGATTAAACATGAGGCAAACACGACGTGCCAAGTTAATTATTGTAAATTAATCAAAATGTGAATGGTTTAATGAAATAAATCGTTTGTATTTCTTAGCCTTAGTTGTTCATTTATTTTAATTATGTTAAGTTAGTCGCAAGGCCGAAAGGCATAGTCTTGGCTAACTGTTCTGTTTGCTTATAGGGCCAGTAAGGTATTTTACATATTTTCTGTTAGTCGTTATATAAGCAATTTTGAACATTTTGTTTAAGTTTGTTCTAAAAAATATAAATAAAAATAATTAAAAAAAGTAATGTTTTGTATCAAAATAGGTTCACTGCAAATGTGAAAAAAAAAGTGTAAAATTTTCATCATTTTTGATCACTTTTCGAATCGTTTCGGGTTGAATGCTGACAAAGAGGATTTGGATATTGTCTTTGAAGACTCCAAGTTCCGTGGCTTTTTTATATAAACTTTGTATTTTAAATACCCCAAACGGAAGATGCCCGGAGGCAGAGGTTTGCCAAAATTATCTTTACTATTTTTCGAATTTAGGCGGTCAAGGAACGAAGGACACATAATCCCTTAACGATCTTCAATAAAGGTTACGACTGCTCTAGAATTGTATGCGAAGATGAATGGTCCAATGATTCTTTCTGCCTAAATTTCAGCCCAAACAATTACGCGTTGGCTTTGAATGGGTTTCTAGTGAACTAATTGATTTTCTTTATTCACAGAGAAATTAGCGTTATCGCTCATGATAATTGTTTTACAAACGGTTTGTACCATGTTCACCACAAAATTTGCATAATCCAAGCAACGTGATTTGTCGATAAGTAATAGCCTATTTGTTAATTGAATTTTATACGGGAATTACTTCAAATCATCACAAATTACGCGTCGGCGAGAAGTGCAAGGGTGGCCCAACTAGGAAGAATGACGACGCCTTGATATCTGTCCTGGCCATATATTTCTGATATATGTAAATACCTGATGGTATAGTCTTAAGGCACTCGATATTTTGCATGACAGGCACGTTGGGTTTGCACAATTGAGAGCATGTTTTGAATGTAAAACTGCACGATAACAGCGGGTTGTGGTGAGACCGCGGGCTATCATACGCCATTCTGAAAAGAGATGTGAAAGCTAAAGAGTTGCTAGATGCCACAATTTTAAATAGCCTACACCGTAGGAAAAAATAATGTTGTCGACCCCGAACCAATTTTGTAATGCTCAATATAGTCAATTCTCTTTTTATGCGATTTTGATGTCCAACCTTTGTACAAGTAAGTTCTAGCAGTTGTCCTTCTGTGCTCGATATATTCACTACAAATTGTCCTTATTATGTGAAACAACCAATAACTCTAAATGCACTCGGTTCTGACCACAATTTCGTATTATGCAAACTCCTTCACTCGGGTAAAGAAAACCTACCTTATATCCAAGACATCAAGAACGTAAATTGGGTACACTAGCTATGTAGCTTATATAATAGAGCAAAACCATTCTAGAGTGGAGTTGAGATAGTTAAAAATAAAAACAAACAACTCACCTGCTTACGTAATGGATCAAATTTTTGTTACACGGATGAAGAAAAATCCAGTGCTCTGGGACATAACTTCTCGAAAGACCACTGTGTGTCAGCAGGCTTCGACAACCAAGCCACAAACACCTTAAAAAATCGGGTGGATTTGATTACATAAAAAATCTATATCTCAAGCACTTAAGTTTCTGACAGACATTTTTAATGTATGTTTGAAATTCCTGTACTTTCCTAATGCATTTGCAACATTGTCAGGAAAGCCACGATCAAGATAAATCCACAGGAATCAATCTTTAAGACATCGAACAAACATTCGATCTAATATATAAAATAATTAACTTCAACTTTCCGTTGTATCTATATAAAATAGTCCAAAGTTTTCTGACAAATCGCTCTTTCAAGGTCAGTGTCAACAGTTCAGTTTCTAGTCCAATTTGTTTCCAATCAGGGGTTCCGCAAAGTTCCGTTCTGGGTCCTATTTTATAAAATTTATTTATGTCCAAGCCTCGATAACTGTGAATCGGCTATATCTGCAGATGACACTGCAATACTCTCATCCCCCGAATTTGTTTTCAACATTGAGAAAAATCTTCGAAATGCGATGAAGGTATTAGATCAACACTTTAACTGGTGGAAAATTAAGCTGAACGGTGATAAAATGCAAACTAAAAAAAGAAAACCATGCAACTTCCCGAACAGCCAAATTCAAATTTTTGGATTTGCATTAAGCTGGAGAAATTCGGTTAAGTACCTAGGCATTCATCTAGACACCAAATTAACCTTTAATGAACATATTTCCAAAACCTTGCTGAAAATAAATATAGCGATAAAGATGTTATAACCCTTCATAAACAGAAAATCTGCACTAACAAATCAAAATAAGCTGCAGATACACAAAGTGGTCTTTCAAGTCTTGCTCTTATATGGATGTCCAGTATGGGAAAACCCTGCGAAATGCCACATCCAAAAGCTACAAGTGTCGCAAAATAAGCTACTCAAACTCATGCTTGACCTCCCATGGCACTATTCTACTTTAAAGCTGCACAAAAGAGCGAATGTTGAATTAATATCGCCTAAAATTAAAAACTTACAAGCAAATTTACAAACAATTGCGCTTTGTCGAGGAGTCCTACTAGCCGTCCTTGACTCCCTTGACTCTTCCCTCATTGCAATATCGTCCTCCCCCCATCTCGACTATGTTTCAATCAAAATTGTCTTACCCCAAAAGACACTCTACATCATATGTTTCTACATCTTGCCCTCACAGCCCATTGAATCCTATCGACTGGCCATTAACACAATTGACCAAATAATTGATTTAAGAGACCCCCAGGATGAAATCCTTCTCTTCGGAGACTTCAACCTTCCTCATCTTAAATGGGCTCAATCAGACGATGAATCGCATTTCATTGCCACCAATCCCACTACTGCCAAAGAATGCCTCTTCTTGGATCGCCTTGCGGATTCAAACCTTAGTCAAGTTAGTGGCATCTTAAACTACATGGGTAGACAACTAGACCTCATATTTACAACTGATCCCTTCAACTCCTCTGTCTCACTCTGTCCCCTCTCTCTTTCAACCATCGATAACTTCCATCCCCCCCTCCTTCTTTCCTTTTTTCACGATTCTCCTTTACAGAACACCCCTTCCACAGCTTTGCCTTCTCACGATTTTCACAAAGCAAATTTCCACCAAATCAATGAATACCTTAAAAAAGCCCCTTTCAATTTTGATAATCTAACTATAAATGATGCAATATCCAAATTTTACAGGGAAATATTTAACTCTATCTCTCTTTACGTACCAATTTCCCAACGCAAAATTTCGTCCACCTCCCCACCCTGGTATAATCGTAGACTTCGCACCCTAAGAAACAAAAGAAATAAACAGTGGACAATCTTCCTTCGTACCCAATCCCCTATAGACTTTTCTAACTACATGGGCAGCTATCTTAACTTTACCGCCCTTCACAACTTCCTCTATCAACGCTATTTAGCTGAAACGCAAGCCAATATTATAAGTGATCCTAAGTCCTTCTTTAAATTTGTTAACTACAAAAGAAAATCTGATGGTTACCCTACCTCTCTCTCCTTGAATGATCAAACCTCTAATGACCCTAACACTATCGCCAACCTATTTGCCGCCTATTTTAAACAATCATTCGCCGACGACTCCTTCCATCCAGACCCCGCTTACTTCGACTATTTACCGAAATGTTCCTTTGGGCCCTTTCTTCCTCATACAGTTGATCCCGATGTCATCGAAACCAAACTAAATCAACTTAATGATGAATTCACTCCTGGACCAGACGGTCTCCCTGCCATATTCCTGAAAAAATGCTCATCAACCCTCTCTCTCCCTCTCTCAAAGATCTTCAGTTTATCCCTAGCTTTAGGTGAATTCCCCCAGTTATGGAAAACCTCATTTATAATCCCTATACACAAGAAAGGTCCGAAGAATGTTATTAACAATTATCGTCCCATTGCCAAACTGTCACATATACCCAAAATCTTCGAGAGCATTTTGTACGAAATCTTAAGCTTTCGCTGCAAGTCTTTAATCTCCCCCAGACAACACGGATTCCTTAAGGGCCGTTCTACAACCACAAACCTTATTGAATTTGTGTCTTTTACCCTCTCGGCTTTAGAGAATGGAAAATATGTCGACATGGTTTCAACCGATTTCAGTAAGGCTTTTGATAAAATCTCCCACAATCTAATACTCTTCAAATTGTCTTCTCTTGGCTTCGAACCCATTTTATTGAAGTGGATATCTTCCTACTTGGAAAATCGGTATTATAGTGTTCGTTTCAGATCTGCCTTTTCCAATCCTTTCTTAGCTTCCTCCGGCGTCCCCCAAGGGAGCCACCTAGGTCCACTTCTTTTTGTCCTTACCATTAACGATATTGATATAGTGATTAAAAATTCCCACATCTCACTATATGCCGACGACACCAAATTCTACAAGTCTATTTCCTCCAATCACGACTCTTCCCTTATTCAATCCGATCTCAATAGTTTTTCCATGTGGTGTTCCAAAAATTGCTTGGAGCTTAACATTAGCAAATGCCAATCAATCACTTTCTCACGTAAACGTATTAAACCTCGTCCCCGTCTCTACTACCTCAATAATCAGCCCATCTCCACCGTTCAAATTATCCGCGATCTTGGTATATTATGTGACCAACAGCTAAATTTTCGCGCACATATAGACGAGATAATCCTTAAAGCTAATTCAGCACTCGGGTTCGTGAAGCGATGGTCTAAGGAATTTTCTAACCCTTACGTCACCCGATCTCTCTACACAACCTTCGTCCGGCCCCTCCTTGAATACGCCTCTCAAGTGTGGTCTCCTTACCAGCAAATCCACATTTCTAGAATCGAGAGCATCCAACGCCGGTTCTTACGCTTTGCTCTGCGAGGTCTCCCCTGGAACAATCCTTTGCTCTTACCACCTTATCACGACCGCCTTAAACTAATTAACATGAACACCTTGGAGGAAAGAAGAACTGTATCTGACATCCTCTTCATCCATCGACTCCTCTCAGGCTCCATTGACTGCGCTACCCTCTATAACTCTGTCTCTCTCAACACTAACCCTCGCAATGTACGAAACCCCCGTCTCTTCTATGTACCCACCACCCGTACCGCTTATGGCTCCAACGAACCCATCTTACGAATGCTCGGAAGAGTCAACTCGAATCCCTTCTTCGACCTCAACCTTAGCACTCCATGCTTAAAAACCCTTCTTCTTCATGCCCCCCTCTCCCTTCCCCTTAACAACTAAGCTAGTTTAAGTTAGGTTAAGGTAGATTAAGTTCATGTGCTTGAATTAAGCTTAATAAATGGGGGTGGTTGCCCCCACGAAAATTGAAAAAAATTGAAATTAAATTGAAAATTATGCCGATAACGTCTTCATAAATAACTTAGTAAAGTAAATTTGCTATTAGCTATAACTTTTCCTATCATTTAGTCGTCTATTCATTTATTTTTTTATTATTTATGTATTTATTTATTATTTATTTTTTATTTATTATATACTATTTATTATTTATTATTCATTATTTACTTACTAACTTGTTTTGTCAATATACATAATTGCTAATTTAATAATTTAAATATACACTGCCTTGTATTGGGCGTTTTTTGTCGTTTTTTCCCCCAAGTATATACAGTCGCCTCCCTCTAAGTCGAACTTCCTCTAAGTCGAATTTCCCCCTAACTCGAATTTTTTCGCAATATTTTGGCAGCCACTTCAGTTTTTCGTACAAAAAACCATCCTATAAGTCGTACTCCCTTTAATTCAAAATTCCCTCTTACTCGAATATATTCTTTCAATTCATGGTGTATTTTGATTTCCTCTAACTCGATTTTTTTTTCGGAGGAAAAACGAAAGCCCGCTTACAACTCGTATTAATAAACTTAAGCACACGCACACGCATACACTGACCCCCTTCATCTCTGTATGTACACGTACTTATTCTTCGTATTGTGGGTTGCTTCATTGCATGCGTGTATAGGAAATCTACTTTAAACGGACTTCTGTCATTGAGATTCCAATTGTAAACATTTGCGGATGTACGGGGTATTTTTGCTAGGTATTTACTCTTAGCAGGTGGTCATCGGATACCAATTAGAAGCTTTGTTTAAATAAAGATGAATGAACGCAATTTGTCAGTTCTTTAAGTTCACTTAAGTTCATTATGGGTAACTTGACTTTTCGTTGAAACTCAAGTAAGTATCTAGGCCCAGGCCTATACGGATGATGTTGCTGTTCTCTCTGTCGGCTCATGTTTAGCGAATGTCTGTCTCAAAGCGCCGGCGGGGCTAGATGTGATCGAGAAATGGGCTGCCGGTTAATCCTCTTAAGACTGATGTCGTTCTCTTCACGAGAAAGAGGAAAAATACTGGCATTACTCAGCTGGTGCTAAAAGGCATTCCCATCCCGATATGCAACGAAGCTAAGTACCTGGGAGTCGTTCTAGATAGCAAACTTCTTTGGTCAAAACATGTTGAGTCCAAAACCACCAAAGCGCTGTCAGCTTTCTGGCAATGCAAAGGTGATTTTGGCAAAACATGGGGCCTATCGCCGAAAAAGGTCTTCTGGATCTACACGGCAATGATAAGACCGATAATCTCATATGCATCGTTTGTTTGGTGGAGCAGGCTAACACGCAAACACGCTGTGGCTTCACTCACCAAACTCCAAAGAGCTGCACGGGGGCTTTCCCCAGCACAACGGCAGCTGCTCTAGTTGCTATGATAATTTTCCACTCCTTGACATATATATTAGAGGGTGTGCATTGAAGGCCATTACTCGCCTAAAGAGAAATGGTCTTTGGTAGCATTGGAGTGAAGGTGTACTTGCGGGAGAAATATCCTACGATCCCTGTCTCATGGATATTCCTTCTGACGCAATGACACCTGCCATCCTACTGCGTTATAACTTCACAGTCACGTTTCCATGGCGTCAGGACTGGCTTTGGCCAAACACTGAACCTGGAATGGAATGTCTTCGCATTTTCACAGATGGCTCCAGGACTGGGCAGGGATCCGGCGCTGGAGTTTTCTTTGAGCGCGAAAACATTCGACTGCACTTCTCGTTAGGAAAATATGCGTCTGTCTTTCAATCGGAAATTTACGCAATCCTAATGGCCATGCACTATATTGTGAAACACAGATGGAGGGGAAAAAAGCATATGCGTCTGTGACAGCCAAGCTGCACTCAAAGTTGTGTCCAACCCTCTATCCAGCTCCAAATTAGTGCATGAACTCAAAACCTTCTTGAACAATGTCGGAAGAGTAAATTCACTTAGGCTTGTATGGATCCCATGTCACTCTGGAATCCAAAGAAACGAGATCTCCGATGAACTCGCTAGAAGGGGCTCAGAGGAGAGTTTCTCAGGACCTGAACTCGCCTTAGGTCTACCTGCTTCCACGGTCAAATGTGACATCAATGACTGGGTCTTTAATGTACACAGTCTTAGATGGATGGAGGGAATATCCAGGATGCAGGATGACTAAGCGCATACGCCCTGATGTCTGCAAGAAGTCCGCAACATTTTTCATATCCTTAAGGAGAAATGATTGCAGAAGGCTTACGGGCGTCATTACAGGCCATTACACTTTTACCAAGCATCTCTACGTGCTTTGCATCGGTGAGAGGCCTACAGCAGAACACTTTATCTGCGACTGTGTCCCGCCTTCGCTCGCGCACGGTGGCTCACCCTTGGGGCCGACGTGGTGGGTGCCGAATCTCTTAGCTCTACATTACTGAAGCCCCTCCTCACTTTTCTCCGGACAACGGCGAAAATACAATAAAGACAAGGTGTCTGTCACAGATAGCAGAAGCTTCCAACAAAAAAAATCTCGTTTGGTTCTGACACAAGCTCATGCTCGCTTAAGTCTATTATGGCTAGCCCTTAAGTGCATATAGAGTCGATCACATGAATACTTCACGAAATTATCTGATATTCACAAATATAATAATGACGAGAAATTGATGAAGTTTACTATGTGGCGTTTCTGACTATTGAAAAACGGATTCCCACTTGTTCACTTACAATATTTATTAATTTTTAAAGCAATTTTGAGCGAAGGGGAAAAATTGGAAAATAAACTTTGCAAGGTCTGCACTCTATGATGAGTGTATCACAACCTCCCAAACAACATCTTCGAGTTTTTTCCCGGAGCGAATGCGAATAAGAGATCTCATGTTGGGGTAGAAGGCGACACCCTCTCTGATGATAAATTCCAAGCGTTTTTTTTGTTTCTAAGCGCTTTACTTAACCTTGTTACCAGATAACAGTAGTCCTCGAAATACACAGAACCCTACCAGTCGCACCAAACCCAGCGCATCACCCTTCCTAAGAGCCAGGTCTGGTTTTTTAATTGCTTGAGCTGTCTCATATCGTTTTTTACCCGTAACGATTCTATCCAAAAATAAATCTAGTTTAAATTGTGTGATACCCAAATACTGATTGATTGAGCCTCGCGAAAAAGTTCTCCGATAGTCGTTTTGATAATAGAGACTTGTTAGCAATGTTATGAATAATGATTCATGTGGCGATCACCTTTCTTCGACTTTCTGGATCCAAATCCAACCGAGCCTAGATGCATCATCACTGGATGCGAAACAGCAGAAATATTTTTACACCGCTTCATTATCTCGTTTAATACTTTGATGCCATATGGCGTCCCTGGTACTTACAACGTTAATTCTCATTTTACTTATTACGTTTATTCTCGAGTTTATATTTTTGTTTTCGTTTTATTCCCAATTTTCTGCGGTATTTGTTCAGGTTTTTGAAGCAATAACAAATTAATTGCGCGCTATTTCTATGAATATTTTTTTTTAAATGAAAGATAAATTTTGAATTTTCCAATTTAATTAATAGGTACATAATAGGTGAACATTATAAAATGTAAATGTAAAATGTAAAGTGTATACGTTGAGCCTGTTTGGATGGACATGCTTTCCCTTTTTCTATTGCCCATTGGCATTCCAATTTGCTTCAATTTGCTTTGATGCGCTTTTTCATTTCGCTTAATTAATTTGGTGCCAGTCGGCACCTTCTCTTATTATTTTTAGTTTTTGTTGTCTTTTCATCTAAATTTAAGTCTTTACATGTCAAAAAGACTGGGAGTGTTTTAGGTTTTTCCGACGATTCGAATTTATCTGCTTTTTCTATTGGAAACGTTAATTAATGTGAAATTGATTTGATTGAAAATGGGTAGAAGGTGTTCCAAGATGCTGGAAATCCAGAAGAAGAGGTCGCATTGAATCAATATCTAAATATATCTACCAGTTCCCATGAGACTTTTCGAAAATTTGGGCATATTAAATGGGCGAAAAGTTTGTGCTTCAAATTAATGAAAGTTATCCAAGAGATGATTTTAGAACGCCTATTTAATATTAAATATTTTGCAAGTAGTTTTATTGACCATTTAATAAACATAATGGTTCAGGCAGATTCATTGTTAATTATGGAACATCGAACAACATTTCTAGGGGAGAAAAAATTATAGCCTTGGAAATGATTATAGATATATTGGGATATTGGAAACTGGTTATTGGACTAAAAACACAGAAATTTGGTCATTCTGCAAAAATATAAGTAAAGAGAAAACAAAACGCTAAAAAACAGAAATTTGAGTAGAAACACCTTAATTGGCCAAGAAGAAAATGCGATGTACTTTATAGTCTTATCAATCAATATGTAAGAAGAGCAAAGGTATATTCGCAGGCCTTGGGGCTGTTACCTAGCATAACATGTATGGCATCAGTACAATCTTCTAAATATAAAAGTCCTCATGAATTGCGTAAATTAAATCAACATATTGAAAGCAAAACAATTACCCCAAACATATGTCTAGAGTCAGTTTGTTTATAATTTCGCGAGCTAAGTGCATTCGATATTTAGAATTTTTTTTCGTTATGTTGGACTTGGTACATATGTTCCCTTACAAATATATGTTGACATTGTCAGCTATTTTGGATATTTTTGCCCCAGTACGTCAACAAAGCAGTGAAAAAAAAAATTGCTACGGGGAATGGATGAATCACTATCAGTTGCTGAGCATATCGGCATATCTGTCATGATCTGTGTCATAAAATTGTCCATATATTTTGGGCATGAAACGTGTGTAAGTGAAATTTGCTCCGAAATTACAAAATTTTGACCAAAACATCGCATTTGATGGTAGCGAAACAAGTGTGAACTCTATCCCTGCTAACGACCGAATGTTTCTTTGCCTTTTTTAAAATATATAAAATGGATATAAATGGAGAATGAGTAGATAAAATGGACTTTATGACGTTATATCGGATTTCGATATAAACTAATAAATTGAAAATATTAGCTCATTTTATTAATTTTACTATAAACACAGTTTTGTTAAAATATCAGATTTATTATGGTAAAACACATTCGCGACCAAAATACCGCGCCGAATTACTAGGCTTTTGCATCGATATGGCGGATGGACCTCAATGCCACACAAAGGCACTTCTTCGGACAACCCGGAATAATTGACAGTTTAAATGCGCGCAACAAGGGTAAGGATACGACGACAACGTGAAGACAGCACTACGGTGATGGTTTAAATAATTTCCTCACGTCTTAATATGACTTGAGTAGCTTATATCTTCTGGAATGTATTCTTTGTGTGGCACGAGTCGAATAATTGTTTCCGTTGGTATTCTAGAAGTAATTTTAGAGTCACAAAACGACAAGTTCAACGACAAAAGGAATCGATTAAGATTGTGCAAACGACTGGCAACGACAATTGCTCCAACAATTCGTTTTTCACTTTTATCAAGTAATTTAATAAAAAAATATTTTAGTATAAAAATATTAAATTTAAAGTAAATAAAACGGTTGGTGGAATTAACTGAGCGAAATTATTCATTAGAAACGAATTTTAAGAAAAGCATTTCTCAGACGGCTAGCACAAAAACTGGGTTGGAAGAGGTCACCAAGATTTTAAAGAGCTTAAAGCCACATTCCGATGTTCGGAAGGTATGAACATACGAGTATGTACATGTGTAAATGGAAGATATGAAAAAAAAATTAAGACTTTTATATATTTCATAGGTTTGATTTGACCTTAAACTTAGTAAAGAATAAACTTATATTCAATGGAAAAGAGCATGCATTAACCAAAACGTATGTGTAAAGTAATTGCAAGACTTCTTGCTTTAAATGGAACCATCGATCCTGCTGGAAACGTATTTGGATTCTACAAAGCGATACGGGCGACGAAGCAGTTTGCTTGTAATAGGTGAGCTTTAGCCGTTTGGTTGGTTGGTTTTTCACAGTTTTATTTTTGACAATTCACGCTTGAATTTCTGAATTTCCTTGTCAAAATTCGTGAACTGTGAAACATATTACCTTTCGGTTGGGCTGATTCAGGATGAATTGGCGGTTCCGCTAATCTTTCACATGGCCCGTAAGTCCGTGGAGCGGCGACTCCTCTACGAACGTGATGTTGCGCTCCGAGAGCCGGAGCGCCTCAGGTTTAGTAAATCAGTGTCGTACCAAGATCGGGGAGACGTCGCCCGACAGCATCAACGCTTTTGGTGGCTGGAGCAGACTGCGTCAGTGGTTAACTTTAATAGGTCAGCCTCTTTAAGGCAAAGCTTGCCATATGTCAGTGGCAGGCTTAAATAGACTAGGGTAGATTAGAAGAGGTTAGAGTAGATTAGGATAGGTTAGGGCAGGCTAAGGCAAGCTAGGGTGGCTGGAAGGCTTACTTTAGATTTAGCTGTAACTAAAAAAAACAAAAACAAAAAAAAAATCACAAAACAATAATGAAAAAAAAGATATATTATACATACAAAAGGTATATGACGTATTTTTTTTGTATATATATTTTAGTTAAGGTAGGGTTAAGTTGTTTTTAGTTCTAAGCTTTTTTCTAAAAAAAAATATCTGATGCTAAGTTTTTTAAAAAATATCACTTTTCTTAGCCTAAGTTGTTTATTTATTTTAATTATTGCAAATTAATCATAAGGCTGAAAGGCATAGTCTTAATTTTTTCCTTTTTGCTTTAGAGTGTCCGCATAGGGCCAGTAAGGTATTTTATGTTAGTTGTTATGTTAGCTAGTTTTAAGCATTTTTGTTTAGGGTAAGTGTGTTCTTAATATATAAAAACAAAAATGAAATAAAAAAAAATTACCTTTCGGTTAGTGGGCCTTAGAAAGCTGGATGAATATCGACTCTTTATCGAAGAATGGTGTCCAGCGAAGCTTATTTCAGATTTGACGCGTGCGTTAATTAACATATATTTGGTCCAGTCAATACAACAGCTGTCAATGCAACCGAAAAAATGCACTATTACGTGCGGTATAATTAGCCCGTATTATTCACAGATGACCATGAGAACAACGTTGCCGTCAATAGCGTTAACTATCCTTCCATGATTTCGAACTTTTATGTGTTCAAAATACACGAGCTGAACTTGCTCGACAAGTGGTTCTAACAAGACAGCGCAACATGCCACACAGCACCCGATTCGATTGACCAATTGAGAAATGAGTTCAGAGAACAATTATATCTCGTTTTGGACTGGTGAATTTGCCGGCTAGATCGTGCGATTTGTAGCCTTTGACTATTTTTATGGTGATACATCAAAACACTTATATATGTCGATAAGCCAGCTTCAATCGCAGGTTTCGAAGACTACATTACACACGTTATTAAAGAGATGCCAGGTAATATGTCCGAAAAAGTCATTCGACATTGGATTCTCCGTATGTACTACCTAAAACGTAGTCTTTCAATGTTAACATATAATAATCTTTAAAAAGTAAATGGCAAGCATAGGTTTACCAACTTGAATTAAACCTGTATACACTTTTGCAATTTTTCTGCAATTTTATACTACAACAAAAATCAAATGCTTAAAACAAAACATATTATAAATGAGTCGAGTTGTGTATGGTTCATAATACAGAGACTAAAACGATTGCAAAAAGTAGTAACTCTTAAAATGACATAAGTCGAACAATTTAAACGATTATATGGGTGAATATGTTTATAGTTTCTTTCTTTGGATAAATAGAGATGCATGAATGAATGAACAGTACTTTGCTCGTTTCCGTAAAAATAATAATCCAACTCCGAGTTTCGACAAATCGAATTTCAATCAAACACATGTACAACCATTTGTTATTTCTTTTTAGTTAGCCTATAAGAAGTTTTTTTTTTGCTCACAGGGAGTCTATTAAACAATTTGCGAGATATTAACATACATTAAAAGTATCTGAAACGAGTGGTACAAAAGGGTGTATTTCGACAGCTGAAAGTGTGACAAATTCGGCATTTTATACAACCATCCCTTATAAAAAAAATCTTTAAAATCTAAAAAAAATAAAGGTGTCTAAGTGGCGGGATCCATAGTGGCACCATAGCGTTGGTTAAACGACGATCACTATACATTATTCTGAGCGCACATTTTTGCAACGTAGCAAGTGGTTGGACATAGTGAATGTAGACACCCGAGCCACAATTTATACCCAATTGTAACCTTGAATTATAAATTGTGTTGTCAAAGCATTTTTTGAGTCTGTAAAACTACGAATAAACATAAAAAATGTTTTAGTACCGCGATGCCTTCACCCTGGGTATCGTCTATAGTAATATCTATTGTTTTACTTCTTCAACTTCACAACACTGCACATTGCAAGTTAGTTTATCATTATAAATGGTTGTACGTGGACATTTATTTCGGAGTCGGGAGACTCTTGCATGTCTAGGCTGAAATACATAATTTTGACCTTGCTGCTGCCAATTTATCTGGGTTCAGTAAACGAGATTTGTAGTTAATATACATCATGGTGAATATCAGCAGCGAAATCATGACGGTTATTATTTGAATCGTAAACAATGGCAAGGTCGTTTGTAAGAACAACAACTTTTCCTACAAAAAGTTGATCAAAAAGACAAAAGAGGATGGAGCCAAGAATAGACCCTTGTGGTACATCCAATGAAATTAATTTGGGGTCGCTAAGACAATTACCTACTCTAACTCTTTGTCAAACGATATCATAGGCAATATTCTAAAGGGTTATATCAGAAATGCCATTGTTAGCATACGATTTTGTATTATTAAGATATTTTATAATACTTAAAATCTAAAATCCAGTGATTTGCTAACAATATAAACTATTTCTGCAGTATGCTTTTTCCCCTATAACAACAAAATATTTGCAATATAAAGGACAATCACTGACAGTCGACATTTACCTAATTGCAGAAATAAGTCAATAGGAGCATTGGCTCTTGTATTAGGATCAGTTATTTCAACATCTTTATCTCTCAAATAGGAAGCATTTCGAAAAAAAAGCTTTGAAAATCTCCTTTTCAGGCCGAATTTTGTATGCTCCATCATAATTAAGGTTATTTGGTCATTTAGTTATTCTAATGTACGTTTCTACGTATTCCTTGGAACTGAGCTCTCTCATATCCTCGATTTCAATAATGAATTCCCGCTCATTTTGAATTCACTCAGATATTATATTTTGAATTAAACATAAAAATAACTTGGTAAAGAGAAGATGTTGACTAGAGTCAATATATCGACTGCAACTTCTTCACAGATTTGCATATTTGGGATGTATGCATTCGTTTGTTCTTTGGATCCACGGCGGCTTGATCTGCTTGATCTGGTCTTGTTAGTTCGTAAAATGTAGGTATCGTATTTTCAATTTGAAAATAAAGAACCCATTGATCATTGTCCTGTGTCGTCAAGCTCAATTATCTTCATCGTACTTATTGTCACCCATTAAAACGTGGTTGATTTAATTTTATCGCAATTCAAGGACTCTACCCCATTGACCAAAAAATAACCATCGGCCACAAGGACACCAATGTCCCTTTGGGATTACAATGAAATATCTTTACACGCGACCTGAATATTGATTCCTGTATATTGCGACCTGTACAATATAAGGCAAAGACAATGTCACACTCAGAAGAGTTGAAAACCAGTTTAAGACTCATAAGTTTTTCGAAATTCCCTCTATTCTTGGTCGTAACTAGGGCTAGGATTTTCATGCACTTAAAAATGCAAAATATGCGCTTCAAATATGCTCTTAAATATGGGAAATATGCACTTTAAATATGCATATCGAAGTCGCCTGTAATGACGTGGCTTATAACGCACAGTCGTTTTTAACGACGATTTTCCCCACGTGGTTGGTTTTTAACAAGTAATCTTTCTATTTTTGAAAAGTCGGATAAAACGGCGACCAGTTCAACTGTACGACTGTAATTTAAAATTTGCATTTTTATAATGAAAAACAAAAAAAAATCATTTTATCCAGTTTTTAAAAAAAATCAGTTTTTTTTTATTTTAAGAACTAAAAAGCAATAATGTTAATTAAATAAATGAAAAGGTTAAAAAAAAAACATAAAGATCTTCATTTGAAAAATTAAATAATAGAAGTAGCATTATTTTAACATCTAATTTAGGTTTTCAAATTGAAAAACGATATAAGAAGTTTAATGGTGCGTGAGCATTTTTATAGTTTTTTTTTTTTTTTTTTTAATTTTGAGTTAATTTTTTCAGAAATATGCACAATATATGCATTTATTATTAGAAATATGCAAAAATATGCAAAATATGCAATTCATGATTCGGAAAGATAACTTATTCTATTGCTTCTAAGGTGTCTCAAAAAAAATATGCAAATGCATCCAAATCCAAATATAATTTGGGACACATCTGTTGGAGTTGAGTTGAGTGCTGGACTAAGATCTGGTGTCCCCCTGTTTAGAAGAAAGTTTCCTAGTTACGAATGCATCTAACGAGCATCCAGATGATTATGATATTTCCTATCAAAAACTTAATAATGCTAGTCATCGCAGTGCCTTGGGTTTCTTTATTTTAATTCTTAATCAACTCAACATTGATTTCCCATCTACGCTCGAATTAGGAGTACTTAAGAGGGACTTGAAGCCCACAGTATTCTGCTTAAGTATAATTAACTCTAAATGTAGCTGTCACCATATTTCGAGGCTAAGCTGTGTTAAACGGTCCACAGCAAATAGAGAGTATAGTCCACACTCACCATAAAATAATATCTTTACACGTTGCCTATGATACGCACATTGCATGCACCTTTATTACCAGAGGCGAGTTCGAAAGTCTACCCACGGACGTGATCCTCTCAATCGACTTTCGATCTTCCTGAAGCATCACCTCGAAACCCACATTCGACAACGACCTTCAGTGTTCAATCCAAAATAACAGGCTCCCCTTTCTCCTTACAACTTGTCATATTCAATAGCAGGTACCAATCAGTTCCACATCATACGTTCATTTCATTTGCATGCTCCTTGTTGCACGAGGCGACCCAAAAACTTTCGATGTCTATGAGTATCTACAGTATGTATCTATGCCAATGACACCGCAATTGAAATAACTATCAATCCAAAGTTAACAAATTATCTTTGCGAGTGCCGTGTCTTCATTAGAAAGCCACCATCCGACTGGTTCGACTCGGTTTCGATTGCAACCACCGGACGTCAGTCAAGGTGTGTTCCACAACCACAGGCACAGAGCTATCAGCTGTTGCCCATTTCTACATAAAGACATTAAAATCGAGGTAAACTCATTACAGTTAGTTCATGGTGTACTCACTGCCAGTACCGTCAGTACCGGTGCCGCGATATATGTA
Source organism: Merodon equestris (assembly GCA_958301585.1). Lineage (NCBI taxonomy): Eukaryota > Metazoa > Arthropoda > Insecta > Diptera > Syrphidae > Merodon > Merodon equestris. The sequence goes on along the minus strand of OY284417.1, from coordinate 71,780,736 downwards.
GCTAATCGCCTACGAGGCAAGTTGGATAGATATGACTCGGGAGTACATACAGCACATGTGCTCGTATCTGCGACCATTGTTCGAGTAAAGTACAGGCCGAAATAATTACTATTGGTGAGGGCAAAGACTGTGCGTAGTGTCGAGGTGATCGGTTTTTCTAGTTCCCCTGTTAATTTATTGATGTCGGGAACTGGAATGTGCTGACTGGTCATCGGGTAGCGGTACAGATGCAGCGCAGGTGAAGTAACCATTGATGAAGAATATTCTAATGCCATGCGATTGTTCTGATGGTATAAGGTGTATCTTTGAGATATGATCTTTGAAGAATAAAATGTTGAATGGAGTAATTAAGGCCAACATTTGTGGTAGTCTTGTTCGAAGGTCTGAAGGCAATTATGTATCTCGAACTGCAGTGATCCCTAGAAATATTCTATGTTACGTGCAGTCACAGTTGTGTCATGCGGTTGTGATGTATTTTTTCGTTGATTAATCAATTTTCTTGACAACGCGATCAATGAAAACAGCGACAAGTAAGAGCAATGACCTATCTCATTGCATGTGCCTTTCGCTACAACATTGTACTTAGAGGTAGAAAGTCGGCATAGGGAACAGCAGTACGTCTCGTTGCTGTTCGACTCTAGCAATTACTAGTACCTTCAAATGACGGATTGTCTTTTTCACAATTCGTTTTACAGGTAATTAAATTTTAGATGAGCTCGTCGCTTGTTCCTTAAATCAATTAGCAACACTGATCTTCTGCCAGGGCTTTAGCTTTCTAATTCGAAAAAAATCCATCTAATGATTTTGTAGTTATGCAGTTGAAGTACTGCTTAAAGAATGACATCATTCGCGGGGAGACTATTGAAAATTACCTCAGACGACCATGGCTAGATAATTTCTCTTGTAATATCACGAATAATGACGATGGAACAATGAGTCATCAACTGGTGTTTTGTGTGAAGTTCACACGTCGAGACTGTCGTCGTCAACTTGTGAATTATGTCCGGATAACGAGACTGTTGAGCTGGTGGATCTTTTTTGCCTCTTCATTACTAAGTCATAAAAAAAGCAAGCTTCAAGGGTTAGTCCTATTTGTTATTTTATTTTATTTCGAAAAGAAATCATATCCGAGTGTGCTCAGAAAAAAAATTTAGCACAATCCGAGGAATTCTATTGTATCATATAAACTTTGCCTAGAACAACCGATGTAATTTTAGCTAAATAAATGAATAAATTTATGTTCTATTGTCATTTGAGTTTTAACAACATTTATAACGAAAACATGTCAGTTTGGAGAAAATATGGTCAAGGTAAAGAATTTATTTGCTATCAGGAACTTTTGTCATGTAGAACCCTAAATTACTTTTACTGACGAGCAGAAAGCCCTTAAAAAGCTTACTCGAAAATTGTAGACAAACGATTGGTTCTGGAAAACAGCAAATGTATCAAACTGGGTCATAAACAAACATTGACAGTCTTGGACCGAATCGAAAAAACGTTACAATCAGCTCAAAGTAATTTTCAAAAGTGTTTGAAATGACTTATCTTATATGATATAATCTCCATGAACTTCTATACATTTGTTTCAGTGATCTGCTAGGCTATGGATTCCGTCCCTGAAGTGAGACTCCGGCAGATTCTCACAATACGCTCCCACGGCTCTTCGTTTGATGAAAATTGTTTTCCACCCATATTTTTTTTTTTTGAGATGTGAGAATAGTTAGCAGTCTGGATCCAAGTGGTTCCGAATAGGGTGGTTGTTGCTGTGTGAGAATATGGTTATCTTGATGAAAAATATCTTTTTTTTCTCCCGATTTTTTCACAATTTTTTTTATCCAGTTTATCCAAAAGCTTACAATAATAATCTGCGTTTATTGTTTTATGCGTTTGGAAGTAATCAACCAACAAAGTTCTGATTGCATCCCAAGAGACTGACGTTAAAATCTTCTTGGCCAATTTCTGGACTCTTATTTAGAACCGAAGTATCGGGTTCACTATATTCCTTAGCCTCTTGTTTTGATTAAGGATCATGATGCTGAGTGATAAAACAACAAAATCATTTTTATCTTTTCTAAGCTCCAGATCATGTTGAGATTACCGCATACGAGTATGTTTTCGTTCCATACACATCTGTAACCCAAAACTTCGGCCAAAATATTGCTCACACCACCTAATGAGATGCCATTAAGCTTCTGCTTAATCTGTCTCGGTTAACGACTATCATATCTCGTAATTTTAAATATATTAAAATAATATTCAAAAGTGTGGCAAATTTCATTGAGTCGTAAAAAATCTTTAAAACACGCAACTCAGCCAGTCATGTATAACAGTATTGAAAAATATTGATGTGATCAGCTAAGCAATATGTAAAACTTGCTCTGAAATTGCCATGAAATAAACATGCTCAGAGTACTCGGATTTGTTTATGATACATACTTAATGAAGGTTAGTATTCAAAATATGTATATAAGTTGAAGCTTATTTTGCTCATTTAAAAAAATTAGTGAACATAACGTTATTATTATTATTATTATTACAGGACTGAGCTTCGTTGACATCAATTTCATGCTTTGATGTTTTGCTTCATCTCTTCTAGAACCATCCTTATAATGTCTCCCACATGCGGCCTTCCTGGTAGTATTTTTTCTTCGGGTTTCCTACACATTTTTGTTTTGACTATTCGTCCAATAGCAACTAGTTTGGCAGCTGATATCAGCCATGCTTTGGTGTTTTTAGCTAACCCAAGTAAATCGAATGTTTTATTCAAGTGCATTTTTTTTTCTTTTTAAGACCCTTATCCTGGCATCGTGTTAGCCTCATCTGAAACATATCAAAGATATTTGCAAGATTTCGTTCATTTTTACATCTTTACTCGGTTTTCCTATATGCAATCTTATTTCGATTAAATTATCTTTTGAAATTCAATTGGAATGTTATTTTTAAAATTCACATTTTTGATTTGAAGTGACCACCATGGTATCTGTCGCAAATGGAAGAACGGTTGATTACATCGGGTTGAGAGCATAGGGCAATGGTCTCACTTATAAGGCACTGGACAGATAAAACTCATCTAGCTGGCTAATTGTTATATTCATTACTATGCCCCGAAATATTTCTCGTAAGAGATTTAACATAACGAATTTATAAATTTTTAGACACAGCCCAGTCTTATTAGAAACAAACGTACTCGAGATCCATATCGCCATGTTCCTGGCATAACGCAGAAAAGATACATATATAAAAAAGCTACACACAGTTAGTAGATTTTCGCTCACCAAATGCATGAGACCGAGACCGAACAAAGTTTTAAGATGCCTTGCCATTCGGGCAATTATAGCATTTGCAATCGGTGAATATACAGCGGTACTGATGGTCGATAAGCTTATACAAACCAGGCTTCCATAAATTTATCTTTATTGGTAGCCTTTGGACTTCTATCAGATCTAGCGCCTAGATGTGTTCAGTTCTAATTTCGATCAAAGATCTAGAATTTTTTTTTGTACTTCTTTCAAATATATCGGGATAAATGTGTATCAATCAAAATTCTTTCTAAATTTTATTACATTTATTTTATTTATTTTCATTACAATTTGCATATTAAATTCATTCCTTTGTGTCTGATAATAATCGTAATTTCGCATACTTTTGGCCAAGCTCACTATTCGAATACGTCGTGAGGGACCAATCTTCCAAATAAATTTAATCCTGCAAAGCATTTGTCGTATTTATAATGACTTACAGAAATGTTGGCATTACACAATCTTTTATTTATTTGTTGCGCGGAATTTATGACATCCCTTAAAGAAAGAAGTATGAAAAGGAACGCTACTCCTAAAAAAGTAATACTGCTAAATAATGGAATCCTTTCCGAAGAAATTGGGCTAGAAATAACAACTATCAGCGGTTTTGACATGGTTTAAGATGAATTAAAGTTTACTTGTTTTTTGGAAACACAATTCAAATTGACAATTTTACCTTATAGTATGGAGCATCCACCCTGGAAAATGAGATTGATGCCGCCTGAGTTTTATTTCAAATTTAGAAATTTGTGCAAATCGGTATCCAAATCTGGTGTTACAAGCAACGATTGATCCTTATGCTGTGTGGTTTTATATTTCTGAGAGCTCACGCATAATTCATGTGTCAAATGTCATGTGCCAAAATCAGTGATGCTCAGTTAGCATTATTCCGTCGTGGAAGGACTTACACTCGAACAACGCTTTCAAATTATTGAAATTCCTGCAGGTTGAAAAAAAGTTTTTATTGTTTTTCGTGATTTCAAGCTGTTGCATCAGCCAATGTTAATGAAGACTTGGATTGATCCAATCGTCGCCGTCTGCAGCAATGCCCGCAATAATGAGCTGCCAGTATACCCGAAACGTGCACCCTTTGGTGCGAGTTGGGGTTCAACATAGGTTAGGTTAGGTTAGAAAAGGGGAGTGTGATGGTTAAACATCACTTCCACTCGGGGGCCAAGAGGCCCATTGTGATTCCCTTCATTTGTGTGGGTACACATAAAATTAACCTGTCCTATCACGTGGTGGCTGAAACCACCCCGTGCTCTTGATGAATCTTAGAAGATCCGATATATCTGCGTTAGCCACGTCCGCAATCTCTGTAAAGAATCTTTGACCTAGCGCCACTAGGCGTCGATTCTGGAGAGCTGGGCAGTGGCAAGGCAGATGTTGGATCGTCTCAGTTTCTGCCTCATCGCCGCAGCTCCGGCAGAGATCGCTGGATCCCGAGTCCCATTTCCGGAGCATTGCTCCAATGGGACAGTGTCCTGTGATCACTCCGACGAGCATACGGATCGAGTTACGGTCCAGCGCCAGGAGCTTCTTTGTTTTTCCGACATTGGCCACGATGATCTTGTCGTGTAGCTGTCGTTTCTTGTAAGCCAAGATGAGTTGGCCTCTTTGATGATTATGTCGTTCATGATCCAGTATAATGCGCTGATCGGTGGTTGCAATGACGTGTCCGCTTCGCTGATGTCCATTTCAGACCCTTGCCTGGCCTATTCGTCTGCTCTTTCGTTCCCTGCGATTGAGCTGTGGCCCGGGACCCAGCAGAGTTTAACTTTGTGGTGACATTTCTTGACAGCCTTTGATTTCGTTATACAGGATTCTATTGACTTCAGTGCAGCCTGGCTGTCTACGAAGATAGTGATATCAGAAGGTGGGATATCGGCTACCTGTAGGTGTTTGACTGCTTTCTCTATTGCCAGGATTTCTGCTTGAAAAACGCTGCACAGATCAGGGAGTCTGAATGATTCCTGTTTGTGTAGGGTATCAGAGTAAAACCCGGCCCCAGTGCCTATGTCCATTTTCGATCCGTCGGTGAAAAGGGGGATCTCATGGTCGTTGATTACGGCGTTTGATAGCCACTCTTCTCTGTCGGGGAAAAGGATAGGTATACTGAGAGAGTAGTCATTTTTGGGGGGAATATAGTCGGTCGTAGCTGCGAGGCTACTAAAACCATGTTTCCTTCCCAGGTCGTCTATTATTTTAAGTATGGCCGCATGTCCATAGTTTGCTTGCTTCCACAGAGAGGACTCCCTTAGTCTGAGAGCGCTCTTTGCAGCGCAGCCCTTTTTTGAATAGATCCAGGGGGAGAAGATGAAGAATCATGTCCAACCCTGCTTGCGGCGTGCTTCTCATGGCTCCCGTTGTACAAACAGCGGCTGACCTTTGTACTTTGTTGAGCATGTTGAGCAGTCCACCAGACTGGGGCCCCATAAGTTAAAATGGGTCTGATGATTGCTGTGTACATCCAATGAATGATGTACGGTTGCAAGCCCCATCTTTTTCCGAAGGTCTTTTTGCATGCATAAAAAGCGTTCAATCCATTTTTCATCCTTTCCTCCAGGTTCCTTTTCCAGGAGAGTTTTGAGTCAAGAATGATGCCTAGATTTTGGCTTCCGCTTTGAGTTTGAGTGGAGTGCCCTCTAACTTTGGGGGAGCAAATATCGGAATTTTCCTTTTCCTGGTGAACAAGACCAGCTCGGTTTCCTGGGGGTTTATTCTCAGACCGTTCTGTTACTCGCCCACGAGGAGAGTTCTCTTAGCGCAGATTCCATTAGTTCACTGATAGTTGGTAGAAATGTACCTTTTATCAAGATAACCAGGTCATCCGCGTACGCTTTGATCTTTGTGTCTTTCTCCATAAAGAATTAGAGGATTTCGTTAACTGTAAGAAGCCACAGTAGGGGGAGAGAGGTTCAGCATAACTATTGACTAATTTATTCTAAGATGGCGATGAATACAACGCTGTCGTATATACATAGGTCCCGCTATTGCTCAACGCTTTCGACTTTTTTTTGTTTTGTCCAAAATTAACGAGCTGAACCAGTTCGACAAGGAGTTTCAGCAAGACGGAGCTAAAAATGAGTTTGGTGAGCAGTCTATCTCCTCTTTTGGGCCCATGAATTAACCGCCCTTATACTAATTTTTATGAGAATATGTCATTTCAATCCTTGATACTGATAAGCCAGTGGCAGCCCTAGAAGACAACATTACACGTGTTATTATCGAGTGACTCAAAATTGGACACTATTCTTTGACAAGCATTGATTTATCAACCCAAATAAAAATTGTATACGAATTCTCGATCTGCGTACATACCTTTGTGCATGTTTAAGGAAGACATTTGAATGATATTATATGATAGGAAAACAATATAAGGGTGGATCTAGAAGAGATGGAACAGAATAGCGAAGCATTCAGGGAACACAATAAGGTCTTGGTCAACGAGGCTCTGAATGTCCGAGTTCAAAATGCGATTACCTACTTCATTGGAAAGGTGTGACATCTGTCAACAATAATTAGTGTGCATCAGCGTCTGTTTCTGACAACAACATTGTTTCTTGCCTCTTCGAAAATGTCCGGATTTGTCTTAAATAAACAGCATTTGCGGGAAGTTTTGATTTTCTTTTTTAATTGGAAGAAAAGTGCAGCTGAAGCCCATCGAATGCTTGTAGAAGTTTATGGTGAATCTGCTCCGACCGATAAATCATGCAGAAAGTTTCGACGCTTCAAAAGTGGTGATTTTAGCGTCGAAGACAAAGAACGTCTTCGCCAGCCCAAAAAGTTTGAAGATGAGGAATTGGAGGCTTCATTGGATCAAGATCGGTGCCAAACGCAAAGTGAACTCGTAGAATCGTTGGGAGTGATTCAGCAAACAATTTCCGTTCGGTTAAAGAAATTTGGATTTATTCAAAAGCAAGGAAATTGGGTGCCGTACGAGTTGAAACCGAGAAATGTCGAAACGCGATTTTTCACCTCGGAACTGCTTCTTGAAAGACATCAAAGGAAGGGACTTTTGCACCGGATCGTGACTGGAGATGAAAAGTGGATATACCCCAAGAAGAAAAAATATTATGCAAAGCCTGGTGAACCCGTTCCATCATCGTCTACATCGACGCCAAAAAAAAACATCCACGGTTCAAAGGTCATGCTCTGCATATGGTGGGACCAGACGGGTGTGGTGTACTATGAGCTGCTAAAACCAGGCGAACCATTGATGGGAAACGCTACCGACTACAACTAATGCGTTTGAGCCGTGCACTGCGTGAAAAACGGCCAGAAACGACCGAAAGGCATGACAAGGTGATTTTGCAACATGACAACGCTCGGCCCCACGTGGCTGTAGCGGTTAAAAACTACCTGGAAACGCTGAAATGGGAGGTCTTACCCCGTAAGACCGTATTCTCCAGACTTTGCTCCTTCCGACTACTGGCTTTTTCGACGGATGGAAAACGATTTGGGGGGTCACCGGTTCGGGTCTTTTGAAGAAATCGAAGAATGGCTCAATGATTGGATCGATGCCAGAGAGGACTCATTTTTTAGAGATGGTATTCGAAAATTACCAGAGAGATGGGAAAAAGTAGTCGCTTCCGACGGACAATACTTTGAGTGATGTATTTTTTACATTTTTTTCAATAAAAACAATTTTTTTGAACACAAAAAAACGGACCGAATTAATTTGTACTCCAATACATACATATATTCATCCTCGGTCGTACAGCATCAGTTGAGTTCTGGTCGTCAAAATAGGATAACCAAATACAATAGATGAACAACCAAACGGGATTACTTCTTCTTTAAGAGCTCAAACTTGGTCACAACGCAGCGGAGTCAGGCAAAAACATCAAGAGAGCGTTTGCAAATCAAACGAATCCTATATCAATGGTTCGAACAATTTCGATTGGGTGACATGACCCTTAAAAGAATGCGGATACTAGCACCAGTCATTAATAACAACGAGCTTCAAGCTCAAGTGGAGTCTAACCTTAGCTAAACTGTAAGTAATATTGCAGATAAATTCGTTGAGCACTATTCGACTGCTTCCCATGGCTTATAAGCGCTTAGGAAAAAAGGAGAAATTTGACAAATTGGTCACTCATGGTGGCTTAGCAGGTGAGATAATGTAATGCTTCGGCTGGACGTCTGTAAATCAATGCTTTTCCGGAACAGCAGAGATATATTTCTGCACAGACTGGTGGGATATGTATGTATAATGAAAAGTTCATTCTTTACGACAATCGCCGCCGATCTGCACAATGGCTCAATGCAGATGAGGTACCGAAACACATGTAAAAACCGCGTATTCCTTCTTGAAGAGACGTGAAACTATCCTGGGCTGTTGAAAAGTACTCAGAGCAACTGGAAGATATGCATCAGAAACTAAATCGACAGGAATCGATGCCACGGAGAATGAGCTACTGAAATGTGACCTAAAAAGCCGGACACAAATTGTATCGATCACTAGTGCACGAAAGGGAAGTCGGCTATGGACTTTTTTTTGCATTTCTTTGTACTACGTGATGAAGAATGGTGGCAATTAAGGTTAATCATAGCCTATAATCACCACGAATAAAATAGTCCAAATAAGCTTAATAAGTTACTGAACAAAGACATCCGATCGATTATCAAATCGGTAATGTTCATTCATATCCATAGAGAGACCAATTTTTGAAAGCACGAAAGACCATAAAAAGAACAAATAACGAACACGGATTAACAACTAACAGACAACTAACAACAGTCGACGTTGTGGTATTCTTCCAATTCATTATCTGATTCGAGCGTTCCTAAAGCACTACACTTTCGTCGCGGACCGCAACATTTCTCCTTCGCAGAAATTCTTCGCTAACACTCGTGCCAATAAGCGTGTAATCGACATAGTCAGCATTCCACAGATCCCACACCCCCTCTCCGACTCTTATTGTGTTTTCATTCAGCTTATATTTTATCCAGAAATAGCAACTGGATGCAAATCATATAAGGGAATAAACTGAAAAAGCAAATGCAAAACCGAGCCGCCAGCAATTACAAGCCGCTCGTCCACACCTTCGCAGAGCCATACACAGAAAACCGCTTAGTACTGCGAAAATAATTTTAGCAATTTTCCACCTGAACTAATTTAAAGACACACGCACACCCACCTGGCGCTGTGAACACCCATAACGACCTCTGGGCGCCCCACCTTCCCCCACGCATGCACATCGCTTCCAAAGACCAAGCGTCAAGCTGCAAATCAATTAACGAAACCTCCACTCGCTGTCCCCCATGGAGCGCCGTGCTGAAGACCACACGTGTGCAGAACAGCGAATTTGTGGATTCCTTGTCCGCAATATCAGTACCAACATCTCTCCAACAGTTAGCCGCAATAAATGGGAAATTTTCTTTCTATCACAACAAAAATCACCAAAACAATTCCGCAAATTCCAAATCTCACAAATCCACACCGAATACTACCACATCAGGCCGGGCTGCTCATCTTTCGTTGATGCCCGAGCTCGGTCTCTGTAACCAATCCACCTGCAGTCACAGCCGCTGTCACCACAGGTCGCAGTCAAAGCCATTGAATTACGTCGGAAGCAACAAAAAAAAACAATAACAAAACAAAAAAAAAGCAGAAAAGCAGCGAAAACACAAACTAACAAATAACTCCGAATCCAACCGGTCTTCCAAAAGCCCGCTCATGCCCGCCCCATCATCCGCCACCCGCCGCGTCGTCCATCGACCTCTCATCATCACGTCGCGTATCTCTCCCATCACAGCTGTACGTATTGCGAGTATAGCTGCGACGAGCAAGTGTGGTCAACACTCAATGTCCATTCGCGCGCGTAGTCTTCCGTAGACTCTCTATCGCAGCACACAAGCGCTCTCGTACTGCATCTCTTCTCCAGTTGTTCAGGTGGACTCTTTGACGTTTCTCAGCAAAAAAAAAAAAACAAAAATTTCGTTGAATTTTCGCGTGTGGTCCACCGCGTGCATCTCATGCAACTCCATTGTTTGCAAACTTTCTTCCGGTGTTGTATGCCCCGTGAGATACAAAGATACTCCCGTACGAGTACAATAGTGCAATCTTCACGTCGCCATCCGACGCTGTGGAGTGCATTCGCGCTGCGGTTGCGAAAGGGGAGCAAGTTCGCGTTCACATTGTTCCAATAGCGGTCGTCGCTAGTCGCTTGTCTCGGTCGTTGGTCGTTGTTTGTTGTTCGCTACCGTACGCTACCGCGTCGTCAGCGTCAGTCAGTGTTTCGTGGTCATACTCGTTGTAGTTTATTGTTTACAGTGTTGTCACCGAGTGCATAGTACGTAGATACAAATATTTTGTAATTGTTTTGTGGTGTCTACCGACGACAACACGTAATGGAGCAAATAAGACACCAACTGGAGTAACCTGGAAGCACATGTGTACCTGCAACTATTTCGCTGGATACACTTCGGAACACAATCAGGTCAGTAGGCGCATTCACCCAAGGGCTCTCTACTATTGTCTCCATTGTACGATCGTGTCACCGTAATCCCATCCAACGTCCAGCTTATCCCTGGCCCTCGCCGTGCTCAAAGTGGTACACAAATCATTGCCAAAGCGGAACTTTTCGAGTGATGTGTAAAGTTTATTGCTCTTATTCCGTCTGTTAATTGCAACAGGTTTCGAATTGGATTGTTATCGTGATGGAGCTGTTAAATATTTAACAGCAACGGTTGTGTCGTAAATGATTACAGGGAGGTGACAAGAGGACGGGAAGCAAACAGAAAGCAGATAGGAGGCGAAGAGTTTTGACTTTGCATTTGCATGCCTAATTTGCGATAAATTTGGGATAGAGTTGAATGTCTTGTCACTGACGTGAAGTGGTTTAAGCTCGGTCCATCCATCCATCGAGGTAACATGTTTTTAAGTGGTCACAGTCGGGGAATAAGTTGATGTTTCGCACGTGCTCTCTTGCGCTGTCCTTTTAGGTTTATATTGCTGTGAATTAGTTATTTTAGTGGTATGCTGTTGTGCTGTGTTTACACTGCTTTTATTTCTGGCCTTAAATAAGACTTAAAATTGAAGTTAAATCTTCGAATTTGGTTCAATTATTTTTCCTCTTCATTTCTAGATGGTTAAACGTCTAACTCAATGGCCTTTATTAGAATTAATTGCAAATGACAGGCTTCCTTCATTCAATGTTGTGTGTGATTTATTTTTACCACAGATGACTATTGTCGACTTCTAATTTCGAGGGCTTTGTACTTGCCCTCCTGAGGAAAAACACAGCCGCGGAACAGGAATGACAAAGATTATTCGCTTCACGTTTTCACGACAACGACATCATAAGACGAAGCTATAAAAGAAGTTCAATGGCCTACAACTGATGCCTTGAGTCTCAAATCCTTTTCAAGAATGAGAATTGACAAGTCAACTTGACGTCGAAAGCCTTGCAATCGAAAGTTATAAGAAATCAATCCATACTTGGACGTGGTTTTACCTATTTTTAATTTTACTTTCTATTTGCTGTAGATTGCCACTTACTGAGCTTATGGCATACAAAGAGTGTTCAAAAAGTATCGGGAAATTTGAATTTTCATGGCCGTTCTTAGGTCGATTTATTTTCTTTGTTGTGTTGATAAACACGATTAAAAAGTATATGTGCTATGCTAACCAACCCGACTTTTTAGTCTGTTGTCAACGGTCGAATGACAGCTTTTTTGGAATAAGGAACAGCGACGATTAAGACATAACAAATATTGCATCTGATGAGATTACAAGTGGTTTAAGTAGTTTCAAAAATATAATATATCAAGACTGGATACGATGAGCACCTTTGATGCCCCAACAAATCACCAACCAGTGAAAACAACCTCGGAAAAGTGAACGAAATGATTAAAACGAAAATGATTAAAAACTGCGGGATCATTCTAAAAAAAACACATTTGTGGGAATTACTGATAGTGATAGGTTTCGACTTCTACACCATCACAGCCCTGCGAGCATTTAATTGCGATTTAGTAAATATTTGGGTTAAGAAAACAGTAGGATTCTGCATAGTTTTGACATTGTTCTGTTAATTTTTTTCCTCGAAGCTAAAGAGAAGGGAATGTTTAATATTGTTTTGTCTTCTATTTTATCCTATCTGCACTTTTTGGCGTAGCCTTGAGCCCTTCGAGCGAAGAGGTCTTTATTTCCTCAATCGTGCCAAATCTCCGTCTTTTCTATCGCAAGAGGCCATGTCCGGTGAAGATGGTAGCTAAGGCTTGACTAGGGTATTGTGGGTAGGTATTGTACATTATCGTGATGCAACAGCCATGAGTTTTTTTTTCCCACAAATCCGTACATTTTTTTCGTATTACTTCACGCAAATGGCTTTAAGACACGAACTCATGCCGTTGTAATCGAAGAAAACAGTGATCAAAACTATTAGCGTGCTTTTTCGGACTTGGCTCCTCTGATCGCTTCCATTGCGATGACCGGGCTCATGTTTCGTCACCAGTGATGACAGTGATGACCCTTTTCAGCAAACCTGGATTGTCATTCAGGTCATTCAACAACTCCTGAGCAATGCTCATACGACGGTCTTTTTGTCAAATTGAGCAATGTCGAAACAAACTTCGTTTCATGCCCAACTTATCAGGAAAAAGGACATGGCATGATAGACCAATATCCTCAGCAACTTCTCCGATAGTGATTCGGCGACTCTACATAACAATTTTCTTTCTTCCAGGGTGGGCATCGGTATTAACATCTTAAGAGCCTTTTCTCTTTTTTTGGCTCAGAGTAGACACGTCTAACCCTAATATCTGTGAAAAACAAATTAAATTTCCGAAATGGATGACAATATCAAGATATGTTAGGGGAGGTACTCGTTCATATGTACCAACATAAAAAATAAAATTTAAACTCGAATGTACTTTACCCGCGAAATTTAGAGTCTCCTTAATTTCTGAACAAGTTTAGCATATCCGTCGATGATACAGATTATGTCTTTAATGCACCCATCTTTGTTCTTTTAATAAGCGATGAGTGCATAAGAAGTTCATTTCTATGAATACATCCCCATTCGAATAAACGTTGCCTATTCTCAGGCAACGCTTCACTTATTGCAGCCTACAGCCTTGGAGTGCGGTCTTAAAAAAATCGTAGAAGTTGTTGGATTACGCACAGTCTAAAACGGAAACTGAAGGATATCATGCTCCCTAAGTATTCCACTACCATTCCTTTGATGAAGGGGGGCAATAGCTCTTCGTCGCCACTTTCCACTGGGTTTGGTTACCTTCTCTTAGATTTAGTTATTGGGTATTATACGTGAATGGGAGTTCGGAATTAAATACCGGAATTACGCTCATATTATTGCATTAAACCTGTAGTCCTAGTCTATAAAACTTCGTCTTCTTTTTTTTCCCAATGAATTACAAAGTGGTAGGCATTTCTAGAGCCTCAGGCGCAAGAAAGTGACTATCATGGCACTGACTAACAGCGGAATTGAACATCAGCCGAACTTCCTATTCCGTTTTCATGACGTGCAATAAAATTGAAACCACAAATCCAACTAGTCTTTGAGTGCTTCTCAGATCCCAAACATAAAAGTTATCAGAAACTACAACAAGACCTCCTGCCACCATTGTTTGCAAGCGAAAGTATGAAACCAAAAGGCAAAACAGATTTCATTCAATAATTCCCAGTCATGATACTCGCATGAAGAGCACCTTTATAAGCCGCCTGTGCGTGCGGTGAAACCTCGTTAACTTGGTTTCAAGTACATTCGCGAGAGTTGGCAGTTTAAAGTCGTCCATGGTGCCGGTTCTGATTGCGCTAAAATTCGTCCGGTTTACGATTGTGTTATTATAGTATTATCATCAGCACGCACGATTGTGCCATCGTAGTCACGAATGCTGAATCACATTTGATTGGTGACAGTGCTATTCCACGGAGGATATAATGGTAATGTGGCCTAAGAAATTTCCGATGTGAGTTCACACATTCGGTGAGTGTGTGGTTGATCTCATTTGGCAAGTGATCATCATGAATTATGCTTGCTTCTTCGACACATCAGGTCTTAAGTGGGTGTGCTTTAATTTCTCGCGATCTGGAGATTACGAGTATTTGTAGTCCCCTTTTGAGGCGGACGATCTCGCATGTCTTTTATTGTGCTTTTATGATTGGATCTTAGTTTCTTAGGTTGAGAGTGTTGAGAAGATTAGCACTTTATGGCCTAACATAAAATGAATACAGAATGAGTAGATCGTAAATAGATTTGTTCCAATTTCTTCAAGAAAGTTACATTTTTACAGAGTTCTATAGTTAAAAATGGTGAAAGAGTTAGGGTTAAGACAGACAAAAATAGACCACACTTGTCCATATTAAATTAATTGAGCTGGATTTTTGTTAAACCGGTGGCATAGGGTTCAAATCCCGGTAACAGCCAAGCTCTGGAATCATTTTTCGGCAATAGGTATGAGGTCCTTTTTATGATACAAATCACACCCAACATACTATGGTCGTCAATAGTAACTTGCAATTAGATATGTCAAATATAACATTTCATAACTCTTTATGGTATGTGGTCGTACTTCTAAACTTTATTGTGATGAACCTCTATTAGTAGGATGATATGATGCTATGCCAAAGCATCGAGTAGTTTTTAAAATTGTGTGTTCTCGTTTCAATTGTGGCAGAATTACCTCAGAGGATAGAACGGGTCGTCTTATTGCCTGGTAAAAGAGTTTTCCTGAATTATCCCCAGAGTGCTTTCCCCTTTTCAGCGCACATGTTAGTTTCCTTCTTGTCGCTCATCTCCCCACCTTGCCACGATACTTTATGACTAAATAAACCCATTAGAGTACGGAAATTGAGCTCTGGACTATATTGTATACATCTCAGGAATATGTTTTCACGAAGAGTCTTAACCTACGTCTCATACCCGAAGAACCGCTTATCTATGCAAAAATTAGATGTATCAGGACAAACATAATCAATCAAACCTAAGTTTCCAGCGTATATAGCCGTTTTGCAACATGAAGCAAGGGAATAGACAATTAACAACGTGAATTGTTCATACCTCTGGACGGAAAATTCCATCACCGGTTAAAAGTTCATCATACCTCACCGAGCCACACCATCTGCTGGTTAGTCGATAAAACTTTAATGACGTATATGATAGCGCACATGCCATAAAAGCCATCAGGTCTGACCATGCCAAACTTAGTATCCTCCATCTCGCGGTCATCTATCAAGTTCTGTGCAGGGACAGCCGAAACCTTCGTTTCCAGGACTTTAGACAAAAAGGGGCGCCGCGCCGTAGGTAGTGTTCAACTTTCAACACAATGAATTCGATTTTCCAAATCAAAAATGTTGATAGATATCAAACTTTCAAAGTCACTAGAACTGGAGTCAGCAATTTCGAACTATTTTTCGTATCTCAGAGAAATAAATGATACGACTTTGGATCACTATTGTGCGACGTACAATTGCAAAGTGAACATGTGATATGGTTTACAAAAACTCAAAAAGTTTGAGTTGCCTGTTTTATTTTTATATCTGGAAATTACTATAAAGTTGTTGTAAAATGTTCTCCTTTCTTCTTCCTTAAGAATGGAAAATGTAAAACTATTTTTTTTAGTCTGGAAGTAACACACTGCTTACCATTCAATTTAGCTTTGCCGCTCACACATGATTAAATGAGCATCAAAAAATGCCAAGTGCGTGGCGCTAGTGCATAGTTCAAAGGCGTGACATATCCTGCTGCGCTAGAAGTATTACTGCCTTGGAGCCAATGCTGTTTTTTGTAACAGCAATTATACTGCAGGTGACAAAAAGCTGAGGCAGTTGACAAAGGAGTGCAAAGTACCAATGCTAAGAAATGGAAAGGACTTCAGGCCACATTTTCCCAAAATAATTTGTGAGAACTGATCGCATGACTTGTCCCAAGTCTGCGTCATTCGATTTTGTTGTATTGGTAAATATTCTATTTTTATAAAATACTTCGATATTTTTACATTTTATGGCCTCTAGAGTTCGAATCTTTTGTTTTTGCACTAATCTCTCCGTGTACGTATACACACTTGATATTATATTCCATAACTGTGTATGAATGACTTGTATAACAATCATCGGTGTCGATAGCTTTGAGTAACTTATTTTCATCGATAATCGACATTTGAACTGATCTAAACATACATATACATATATCTCTTTCAATAAATATTCGTATGTAATTTCTCTACTTGTTGTCTTCATTGTTTTCGAAGGTATTGCTCTTTGTGCAGTATGAAAACGATTTATCATGGCTTGCAGTTGGCGCCTATTCTATTGAACTGCAACAATCACTTGTCACACAAAAATCTGCAAGATAGAAAGTTTGGGTATCTTGAACATTCTTTTGCAACATTTTTTTTTTGTTTCCAAATTCTGAAGGTCTCTTACATAAAATGCCGGTACGTGGAAAGTTCAATTTCCGATTCACATAGTTTACGTAGGTATTCTATTTTTTTTTTAAATGTTCGTGCCATTCGCACTATGGGCTGAAACTCATTCTCTGTTTTTGCGCGCAAAGTTTTTACCATGCTCTTGAAAATTAATTACACAATAAGATATGGAAATTAAGAGTCTCAAATAACAATCTGGTCACACCTCGGGTCCTGCAGGAGTAAGATCAAGGCTATGGTAATTTAATATTGACAGAGAACAATGAGCATGCCGAGTAATTTCCTCTGGACGGATCAAAAATGGACACAGGCACTGGAGCCGGGTTCTACTCTGACACTCTGCACAAACAAGAATCATTTAGACTCCCTGATTTGTGCAGCATCTTCAAAGCAGAAATTGTAGCAATAGAGAAAGCAGCCAAACAACTACAAGTAACGATATCCCACCATCGGATATCACCATCTTTGTAGACAGCCAGGCTGCACTGGAGTCAATAGGATCCTGTATAACGAGATCAAAGGCTGTCATGAAATGTCGCGACTCACTGAAGTCCATCAGACACCACAAAGTCAAACTCTGCTGGGTCCCGGGCCACAGCTCAATCGCTGAGAACTAGAGAGCGGACGAATTGGACAAGAAGGGTCTGAAATGGACATCAGCGAAGCGCTGCAAACACCGATCAGTGCATTATACCGGATCATAAATGACACAATAATAAAATAAGCCAACTCGTCTTGGCTTGCAAGAAACGACAGTCCCATGACAAGATCATCGTGACCAGAGTTCAATATCGGAAAAAACAAAGAAGCTCTTGGCGCTGGACCGTAACTCGATCCGTATGCTCGTCAGAGTGATGACAGGACACTGTCCCATCGGAGCAATGCTCCGCAAAAGGAACTCAGGATCCAGCGATCACTGCCGGAACTACGGCGATGAGAAAGAAACCGATACGATCCAACATCTGCTTTGCCACTGCCCAGCTCTCCAGAATCGGCACCTAGCTTCGCTGGGCCAAAGATTCTTTACAGAGATTGCGGTCATAGTAAATGCAGATATATCGGATCTTCTAAAATTCATAAAGAGCACAGGATGGTTTCAGCCACCACCACGTAATAGGACAGGTTTAATTGTATGTGTACTCCACAATGAAGGGCCTCCGAGTGTGATGCTTAACCATCACACTCCCCTTCCTTAACCTAACCCAACCTAACCTAACTTCCTCTGGAGGAAAGTTTGAAATCAACATTAAGGTACTCCGTAGCAGAAAATGACCACAGGTGACAAAAAATTTTATATGGTAGGCCTAAATCAAATGCCTCGTTCTAAAATGGGTGTTAACTTAAGGACTCAGCTTACCTTGGCTCAAACGTCATCAAACTCAGTGGCCATGTTAGCCACATGTTAGATTGCAGGCTTTCTTGAAACAATTTACGAATCAATTGGGCTGGATCCGGAATCCTTCGAAACAACATAACAAAGAGCTAATAAGATCCAGCATAACTGGAATGAATCTGTTTAAAGCGCTGTCAGTAAAGGCCTGAGGTTATTGTTTTTCTAGTTGGTACATTTGTGTTAGGCCCATTGTTGGGAGTTGTAATATAGATTCCAGGATCCACGGCATTTGTACGGAAGGGCTATGTGCAGGGTTTGATGCTCCAACTTCTCTGGAATTTACTAAGTTCTTGCAACCCGCCAGACGGACAACGCTGATTTTTAAACTTTGATGGGATTAGAAAATTCCGTATCAGACTGGACGACACATTTGTATTTGAAAAGTTCTCGCATTATTAATTTATAGTTTTATCCAACAAGGAATCCCTTTCACAAATCAGTCAATTGGCTCTCCTATTGAACTGATTAGTATAGCATCATTCAACAAGAGATGACATTTTAAATCAAAGGAGAGATGCAAAATTTCTTTTTAATTTAAACTGAAACTTTGAAGTAAGAAGTGGAGTAAAATATCTATCAATGTTTCTATCGACAAATAATCGTCCTTTTGATGGAGTCTTTCAACACCTTTGCCCATATATACGGCTGAATTTCGCGAATAAATTGTTGGTTCATAAATAGCTGCTGGAGCGATTGGGTAGACTTTATGGTTAACATAGCCTAAAAGGAAAAATTCGAATGCTGTTAAGTCGCTCGTCCGTTTGAAGTTTTCCTTATGCAAGATCACTCGTTCCGGAAGTTGGTCATGCATCGTTTACCATTGTAGCACGTGGCATCGTTTTGTTGAAAATTAATATCTTTCAGATCAATGACACCACCAGCCCAAAAACCTCGGCAAAACTGCCGCTGATTTTGGATGGAGAGGTTGTTCCACGATTTTTGGAGGTCACGCAGAATAATTTTGTTTAAGAAACCATGATTTGTTTATTCATTTTTAGCAAACCTGAAGCTTAACAGCAGGTAAGCTGTTATCCAAAAATGGATAGCCCAATTCCTGTGATCGTCTTGCAATTACCACATCAGCTTTCAGCTGCTGCGGTTATATTTTCAGGTGACTTTACTGGTCGAACCCGAGCTGAATTCCTCACATCACTAGTCTGTTGGAGTCATTCGAATCTTTTCATTGATGACAGAAAGTACGAGTTTATGAAAAGTTTTCGCGATATTTTCACTGTTTTTATAGTGAATTTTCACCCTTTAAAGACGTTGCGGAAGTGTGTATCAGCCATTTTTATTAACATTGCAAAGTGTACCTATCAAAACTCTTTGGAACAATAGCTGAAAGTTGATAGAAGAAAACTACCCAAAACTTACAATGAAAGCTCTTAGATAGCACTGTATAGAAAAATGCGAATGCGTCTAAAAATGAGCTCTGCTGCCTTAAACATCGTAATGTTCACCTCTTTTCTGTAAAATCGAAACCAACAAAACTATTGCCGTTTTATGTTCGCGTTATTTTGCTGCATTTGCCAAATTATCTGCTAACAAAAGCTCGCTCAAAGGCTTGGGCTCCCACCATATGCTCTACTAATTCAAATGAACGTTAATCGCTACTAATTAAATCAAACACAAACCCGTACTCGCCAAGCGGTTCAAGGTTGAAATTTCGCTAATTTCTTTAAAGCCAACAATCATTCATTCGAAGCTTGGCATCGATTCCTTTGTTAGATAGCAACAAACTTATTCCAAGCTATTCACGTACGATTAGTTTAGTTTTCTTTTATGGATTTTATCTTTTATAATGAGAGATTGTTCACCTGTGTTCAACTGTAACGAGTTCCACAATTGAAACGTGAGTATTTTGCTTAATCCGTATCTGTACAGCTGTATTTGAATGTGCAGTACGTTTAGTGAGCATTTAGAGATTGGATTTGTAATATGAGAATCGGTTAATCAATGGTTCTGAGTGCGACGTTGCCCTCTGCCGGATATGATTCAATGTGCGAGTTGGTAATTTAAGCGCCGGTTATTTATGGCTGAGTTAAGGAAATCCGCACTACGTGATGGAAACGAGATTTGGTTGTCTTAAGCACCTGGTGATGAATAAGTTTGACTTGGAATGGTGGCGAGCTGGGAAACAGTTTATTTAGTAGGTTTTCTTCCTCTTCTTCCCATACCTCCATTGGTTATTTTAAGACAAGACAATGACATAACAGGTGAGGAGCTGTTGTTGTCGACTAATACAATTTAACAACTAATTCTGCAGTTTCTACTGAATTTTGGGGAAAACCTCCACATAAATTCAGGTGCCTGCCCAACCTCTTTTCTGTAACTTGTTCGTTAATCGTCGATAACTATCACGTTGTAACTGCAAATAAAACACATAATTACTCGTTCACGTTCTGCTTATCAAATCGAGGCCAAAGTATCGTAGTCGATTGTGATCAAACTGCCAAACCATGTCACTCGTTGGGCAATTTCCTCGAAGGTCAGTCGCAGTTGTATGGAAATATTTTACCATTCGCTTCGCGATAATGTTGTTCCAGAAACGCTAAACAGTTACCAGGTAATTTGAAATTCCCAAAACGTACCTTCACGATAAGTAACAATCGCATAAGAATCGCAATACATAGGGCATACCGACTTGGCTTATTTAATGTTGCTGTCAAGCGAGGTTCTAATTTAATGTTCCTCTATGCTTACAAGTAGCTATTTGGATATGCAGTACCTTTTGTGTTAGGCAGTACTTTTACGGAATATTACCGTAAAATTGTATAATGATGTTCGATGTAACACATTTGATAAATGGGCAAGCGTAATAACTAGAATCTTTCCAGAATATACAGGGTGATCCAAGCGGAATGAAACTTTTCATACCTTTCATCAAAAAAAAATTGGAACACAATTTTGTTTTTAGAGTTTATTTCAAATTTTCGACAGGGCCGCCGTTAGTGCAAATCATAGTTTACATCGTTCAACAGACCTGTCTTACGCTGCCAGCGGAATCTTCTTCTATCCTTTAAGACGGACTTTTTTGAGCGCAATGCATTTTTGATATTATTACAACCTTAGGTTGTATAAAATCTGTAAAGTTTGATGTATGTGAAGGTCATTATGTAGACGAAATGAAGAAAAGGACATTGTTTTTGATTGAGACGTGTTGTGTGTGCTGGTATGAGAAATGTTTGTTTGCCAAAGGCTTCAAAGCCGCTTCCCAAATCACTTTCGTGGTTAACATTTGATTTCACCCTTTCGTCACCTAATCGACATCAAAGCCGCTAAGCCACATAAAAGGTCCAACGGAAGGTTAAATGTTTCATGTGGCCTTTCCGCTAAATAATCACAATTGTTTTGCTTCTTCACGAATTATTCGAAATTGTTTTGATCATACAACAACTCGAAAACTCACCAGGTACTTTCCAGCCCAACAGCTTCTGATGGAGCCATCATGCGTCACTAGTTTTGAGCACCGGTAAGATTTTGTTTTTTCTGAACTTCCAAGCCTTTTATTTGAGCTGATTTTATAATATCCGTTGCATGTTTGTATTTGATATCTTCATTCTCAAAAGCTCATTCTATCGAGGATTCCTTCACTTTCCGTAATGCTGATGCATTTTTTCCGACCACCATAGTAGCATTTCGCAATACTGCTAGTATTGTTGTAACATGCTATTTAAATATAGCGCTATGACACACGTTTGAAAAAGGGTAAGTAATGAACCCAACTGTCAATTAATGCTACTTTCATACAGTTTTAGCAACTGCTTGGGAAGTTACAACTTACAACCTCGTGAAGTTGGTTGTAGTCCAATTTTTCTTGTGTACATTTTAAGAGAAAATGTTATTGTGAAATTTTGTATTAAGATAAATCGGCCTATTTAAAGACTGGTGTCTTCTAAAAATAATTTCATTTTTCTATAAAGAATATTTTTAGTAAAATTTTTGAATTTGTTAATAACCCTTGTAGTGACAATGTAATAATTCTAGGAGATTTCAATCTTAGTAATATTAACTGGAGTAAGACGGATAACATGAATTTCCTTTTACCTCATAATATTTCCCATGCCCATGAATCTCTTTTAATCGACTTTATAAATTCCTTAAATCTAAGATAGATCAATCCAGTAGTTAATTCACTTTCTAAAATTTTAGATTTGATATTTTTATGTTGTGATGAACTCAACTCGAATGTAAGACAAGCTCCTATACGTTTGTTAAATGAATCTATTAATCACAAAGAAATTTTTATTGAATTATCTCTGCTCTACTACCTGATACCTAAATTTCATCATAACGTGAAATATTTAAATTTTTCCAAGGCAAATTACATTGAACTGAATATTTTTTTAATACTATTAACTGGCAAAGGTATCGTCAATCTGTTTCTAAAGTACTTATGAAATACTTTAATAAGTTAATATGTACAAACATTCAAGCTTACAGAAATAAGGAGTGGAATAGTAAGTTAAAAAATCTCGACAAGGCCGCCAATCCTTTTTGGAATATAATTAAAGTTGTCAGGAACAAAAACAGTCAGATACCCTGTCTGAACGATGGTTCCAACATAATCTACACCGACACCGAAAAAGCCAATATTTTTGCTTTAAAATTTTCAGAAAATAATTTAGTATCGCAACATCTACGCACTAACACACTTGTGGAGAATGCAATGGAAACTTTTAATCTGGCTCTCACAGAAACTCCGTTAGACGAATTTGTATCTGAAACGGAACTAAAAATTCTTCTAAAGAACTTAAAGACACGGAAAACTTGCGGTATTGATAATATTGAAAATGTTTACCTTCAAAAGTTACCTAAAGAGGGCATATAATTTCTAACGTACATTATCAATGCTTGTCTTAAATTGCAATATTTCCCAGATTCGTGGAAACTAGCGAAGGTAATTCCATTACCAAAGGCATCAAAACAGCGAAACGATCCTCGTAGCTATAGACCAATAAGCCTGCTCAGTAATATAAGTAAAATCTTTGAAAAAGTCGTTAAGGCTAAAATTGTAAAAATTATAGAAAGTCGGAAAATATATCCCGATGAGCAGTTTGGGTTCAGACGTAATCACGGCACCGCCCATCAAGTAGCAAGAATTTTGTAGTAATATTAAAAAAAGCAGATTAGAAGGAAAATCAA
Source organism: Merodon equestris (assembly GCA_958301585.1). Lineage (NCBI taxonomy): Eukaryota > Metazoa > Arthropoda > Insecta > Diptera > Syrphidae > Merodon > Merodon equestris. The sequence goes on along the minus strand of OY284417.1, from coordinate 71,757,504 downwards.
GTGGCTTGATACTATTGGACATCGAAAAAGCTTTTGATTCTGTGTGGCATAATGGTCTCATATACAAAATGTTAAATAAAAATTTCCCTCTGTTTCTCTGTAAAATTGTTCAAAGTTTCTTATTAAATCGTCGTTTCAAAGTACTTGTCAATGGTTGCGTGTCGGATATAATTCATTTTCATACAGGTTTACCCCAAGGTTCGGTTCTCGGTCCAGTCTTATATAATCTATATGCCTGTGACTTACCAAATCTTTCACATTGCGACGTTGCGATTTACGCAGATGATACCGCTATATTAGCTACGCATGAATTTGGTCTTAATATCGAGACGAATTTAAAACATGCAGCTGAGAGGCTAAACAAATATTATGTGAAATGGAAAATTAAACTTAATACTGAAAAAACTCAAGCTATCTTTTTCACCAGAAAAAGAAAACCTTGTTTTCTTCCATCTAGTCAGATTAATATCAACAGTCACACAATACCATGGAAGTCGTCTGTAAAATACTTGGGCATATATCTCGACCAAAGATTGACTTTCAAGAACCACCTCATGGAAACACTTAAAAAAGTAAACATTGGAATACGTACATTATATCCGTTTATTAACAGAAAGTCATTCCTTTCATTGGAAAACAAAATAATAATTCATAAGAGTATATTTCAACCAATTTTGCTATACGGTTGCCAGGTTTGGGGCAACTGCGCAAAATGCCACATTAAAAAGCTACAACGAATGCAAAATAAGATATTAAAAATGATGTTAAACCTTCCCTGGCATCATTCAACAATACAACTACACACTAGAGCTAATGTTGAATTGATCTCATTCAGGATATGCAAACTTAATGACAATTTTATGACTAAATGTGACATGTCAGACAATCCTTTAATCAATCAGCTGAATTTGACATGATACATTACTTCAGTTTTTGGCCACCTCTGAAGTACAATTACTTGTTTATTTATTTATTTTATTTATTAATTTATGTTATTTATTTATTTATTCATTTATCTATATATTTATTTATTTATTTATCTACTACTTATTTATTTATTTATTTACATTTTATTATTATTTATTTATTTTTATTATCTACATATTTATTTATTTATTTATTCAACAAATCATTTATTTATCATTTATTTATTTATTTGTTTATTTGTTTATTTATTTATCTATTTATTTATTTATTTATTTATTTATTTATTCATTTATTTATTTATTTATTTATTTATTTATTTATTTATTTTTTTTTTTTTTATTAATTTACTTATTTATTAATATTTTAATAGTATTTAATACTTCTTATATAATGCTACAGTAGAAAGATCGAATATATCACATCTCTGTAAACTGACTTTGTAAATTGTGCGATAACACTTTTGTAAATTTAAATGAAATAAAATATATACCTACCTACCTACTATTAACTGGATCGACGAAATGTCCAATTTAAACTTAAAGTCTATGTATACACTCTTTATTGATATATTAACAGATGGGTTCTCGAGAATGGGTTGTACCACTTTCCTCCTATCGTAATTCGAATAAGCCCTGTTGGCACAATAGACATCTAGCTACTCTAAAAAATCTAAAAACTAAAGCTTTTAAGGCATTTAAAAAATCCAATTCTAGCACAGATTATGCAACTTTTAGCAAACTACGTAAAGATTTTAATGTTCTCAAAAAATTCCTCTACAAAAGTTCTATCATGCGTATCGAAAGTAATATCAAATATGAGAGTAGGACATTCTGGCACTTTTTCAATTCAAAAAGAAAGTCAACGGGGATTCCAAATTCAATGCATTTTAGAAATTTAGAGTCTAACAATATGGAATCCACCCTCGAACTCTTTGCAAATTTTTTTCAGTCAGTGTATACTAAACATAATCAAAATAGTACACTTCCTGTCTACTCCTCTAATTGTGTCGACATCGGATCTTTAACTTTAACTCATAATGATGTTCTAATCGCTCTTCAATCCTTAAAGCCTAATTTAAGCAGTGGATCAGATTGTATTCCTCCCCTCCTACTGAATAAATGCTGCGAACCCCTCTCCTTTCGCCCTGCTTCATATTTTCAACCGTTCCCTCTCGGGTGGCCTATTTCTCGATACTTGGAAGACATCATTCTTGGTTCCCATTCACAAATCTGGATCTAAAAGTAACATTGAAAATTACAGAGGAATTTGTAAGCTCTCCGCAATTCCCAAATTATTTGAAAGCATAATAAAAACTAAAATTGAATTTTTTATTAAAGAACATTTGCCGGATGAGCAACACGGTTTTGTGTCGGGTCGTTCCACTACCTCAAATTTGGCAGTGTTTTCATCTTATGTCTTAAAACGTTTGGAGACAAGGAACCAAATAGACACCATTTATACTGATTTCAGCAAAGCGTTTGATTCTGTTAATCACGCTCAGCTAATCCATAAACTTGAATCCTTCGGTTTCCATTCCCAATTCCTTCGCTGGATGTCCTCTTTTCTTCTTGGCAGAATTCAACAGGTCAAAATCGGTAACTCTATTTCTAGAGAAATAACTTGCAGTTCTGGGGTTCCACAAGGGAGCCATTTGGGCCCACTGCTTTTCGTCATCTTTATTCGTGACATTGTCCAAGTGGTGAAACATGGGCATTGTTTACTGTTTGCCGACGACCTAAAACTATTTAAAGCCGTTAGGAACATTACTGACTGCCAACTTCTACAATCAAACATAAATAGAATCTCGGAATGGTGCAATGCTAATGCTTTAAAGCTGAAATGCAACTTCATATCCTTTTCGAAGTCCCTCTCCATAATCAACTTTGATTATCTCATTGGTTCTCAACCTATATCCCGTATTACCGAAGTTAAAGATTTGGGTGTAGTGTTAGACACTATGCTGTTGGACACTATTCAATGCTAACTCGATTATGGGGTTTATTAAGAGGAATTGTAGAGGGTTCTCTGATCCTTTTTCTCTCCTGTCATTGTACATCTCCCTCGTTAGGCTTCATCTTGAGTACGCAGTTATAATATGGAATACTGACTCCGATCGAATCGAACGTGTCCAGAGGCGTTTCACAAGATTTATTTTTCACAAAATGCATTGGAATTTTTGCCCCAAATATGAAGCCAGATGTTTATTTCTTGGCATAAAATCATTGAAAACTAGGCGTACTTTACATGATATAATGTTTGTTAGAGATTTACTCTGTTATCATATAAGATGCCCTACTCTCTTGTCAAAAATACGACTTTATGTCCCTGCAAGGCCTTTGAGAATAAGACATCTTCTTTTTGTCGACTATCATAGGACTAATTATGGTACAAATGAGCCTCTTACACGCACTGCTAAAGTTTTTAACGAAGTCAGTAATCTTGCGGGCATTCATTTAGATCGAGGTCAATTTAAAATCTTAGCTTTAAGCCTTTTTCGTATTTAAAAGAGTTGATCAATTATAATATTTATATGTACATATGTATCATATTTCTATATCTGTTAGCACTTAAGTGATTGTAGATAAATAAAATCAAATAAAATAAAAAAAAAATATTTATTTATATATCAAACAACTCCAGATACAATAGGCTTGCGCCAGCGCTGTTTTCTTTTCAGCGTCTTTTCGGCGAAAAAAGTCACAGGAGATCAAGTCCGATGTACACAGTGAATATGATATGATTGCGGTATTATTTTAGGCCGAAAAATTAAGGCCGAGTAATAATGCACTTTTCCCCACAAATTCAATTGTTTTCTTCTGCTTGACGCATACGGCGTATAACTCCAAAGTACGACCTACCGACAAGAACTCCCGAAGAACCACTCTATGTAATCGAAGAATACAGTGAGCAAAACTTTCACATTTGACCGAAGTTGGCGTGCTTCTTTCGATCTTGGCTCCTATGGTGGCCTCCATTGGGATGATTGGGCTTTGGTTTCGATGTCATAACCATGTATCCATGGTTTGACCCTTTTCAGAAAATCTGTCATACAGGTTATTTAGCAATTTCGAAACAAACTTCGTTAGAACACGTTTCATACCCAAAATTTTTGAAAAGAAATTCATGGGATGCCAATATCCTTAGCAACTTCTCTAACAGTAATTCGACTATTCTCCATAACATTTGTTTTCATTGCTTCAACATTTTCTTCCGTTGAGTATCGTCATCAATATCTGTGAAGAGTTTGTGACACTTACAATTTTTTTTCTTTGCTCAGAGTAGACTCGTCCAATGCCATAGTGAACATTTATATTTTTTCATATATTTCATATACATATTTATTCGTATAGACTTATACAATAAGATACAATATCTTCTGAGATAGTATAAGCTTAATTATTTAACGTACATGATGTGTTATAAGTAACAACAAAGATAACAATATGAAAGCAAATTAAGAAAGAAAGAAAAAGAGAAATAAAAAAAAAATAATAATAATAATGATAATAATGTATATAAATATTTTAGTTTTGATGAATATAAGTACAAAAACAAAGAATAAAAAACGAAAAGAAAATCATCACTAGCTTAATGTCTTCAAATACTCCTTGAGCTTCATCCGAAATAGCCCACTACAGCTTATCATCCTTAAAGATCGGGGTAGAGAGTTCCACAGACGTATCACCTTTATAAAAAATTGGCGCTCAGATATTAGAAACGCATAACGAAATGGTACGAGATTCAAAGATCTAGTAGAACGCGAAAAACGTATCTTATTATAAAGGTAAGGTGTCTGACGTGTTTGCAAGATATTGTTCAGCAGGGTTAACGTTCTAACTTTGAACAGATTTTCAAGAGTTAGGCCATATATTGATTTGGAAAATACAAAAATGTGGTCGTATCTTCTTAATCCAAAGATATACCTAGATATACTATTATAAGCAACATTAAGTTTACGCTTGTGTTCATAGTCACAATTGTAGAAAAGTTCACAGCCATAGAGCATGATAGGGATAAGTAATGTTTTGGCCAAGATAATGCGTGTTTTTAAGGGTGTTATTTTATGATTGCTCCACAGTAGACGAAGCCCTCCATAAACCCTCCCGATTGTCAATCTGATGTGGTAATTCCAAGAAAGCGTCTTTGTAAAGGTTATACCTAAGTTTTTAACAGATTCGACAAATTCTATTTGCTTATTATTTAAGTATATTTTGGGAAAGTCAGAGGTGTCAATGGACTTTCTTGAAATTACCAAACATTTAGATTTGCGTATGTTTACACAAAGTGCATTTTTCTGTGACCAACTATGAACATTAGTTAAATCCTCATTTACTTCAACTGCTGCATTTTCAACCAGACCAAGGGGAAAGCTTTTCCGTATCTGAACATCATCAGCGTACATATCTACCTGACAATTTTGGAGGCAAAGAGGTAGATCATTAATGTACATTGAGAACAATAACGGACCCAGTATAGAACCCTGTGGAACCCCTCTGCTCAACATGAGAAATTCAGACACGGATCGATTTGCCACAACTGCCTGAGATCTGAAATTCAGATATGACTGTATTAACATTGCCGAAGGGAAAGAGAAATTAAATTGATTAATAAGCTTGCTACACAGAACTTTATGGCTGAACATGTCAAACGCCTTAGAAAAGTCTAAGAGAATGAGGAAAGTAACATTGTCACGGTCAACAGATTGCCTTATATTTTCAACAACATTTATAAGAGTTGTAGTACAGCTGTATTTCGGACGGAAACTAGACTGATTTATACATAACAAGTTGTTGTCAGTTAAATATTTTCTTATCTGGGCATTCATTATTTTCTCCAAGACCTTGGAAAGAAATGGTAGAATGGCAATAGGTCTAAACTCATTTTGACTTTTTGGAATTGGTATAATCTTTGCTAGTTTCCAAGCAGAAGGAAAGATATTCGACGAAAGAATCGTATTAAAAAGTGCGTTATGTATTTTAGAATGTATGGAAGTATAACTTTAATGAAAACCGGATGAATTTCATCGAGTCCAGTTGAATTTGATTTTATACGAATAAAATAGTAGCTTCGTCTACTGGTGAAAAACTAAAACATGGGAACGAAAACAAGTTGTTCTCATATGATAGGGCGGTTGCATCATCGATGACTTCTGGGCTTGGAAGAGATAAAAATGTCCTATTGAGTTCATTGCAGTCAATATTGTCAAAGGTGCTATTATTTTGTTTGCCAACACCAATGTCCCGTTTTTCCAGAGTGTGTGTCCAGCTTGAGAGGGGTCCAGTCGCGGTGCAAAATAGCGTATCTTTGCTTCGCGTGCCTCACTTGTCACCTTATTTCTCAACCTTTTAAATACACTGTATAACACATTTAATCGAAAACGTTTCCAACATTTATAAGCCTGGTCACGTTCAAAAATCAGTTTTTTTATATGAGTGTTGAACCATGGAATGTTTTTTCTTGTAATATTCTTTGTAATTAATGGAACGTGTGATTCAAATAAGCTTTTTACGTTTTCTTGAATGAAAGAGACTTGATCGTCAACAGCATGCAATCCATATACCAAACCATTCTATTTTCTTTAAATCATCTTCCAACGGACGCAAATTTATATGTTTGAAATCGCGAAAACTTATGGTTCTACTTAAAATCAGAGGATCACATTTAAAAGTCATATGGATTAAATCGTGACGCGAAAAAACAGGAACTGAGATTTGATTAAAATTTAGAACTTTGTACAGATTTCCTGACAAAAAATACATCAAGAAGACTACTGCTATGACTAGTGAAATGAGTCGGTAATGATGTATTTACCGGAAAAAGATTTAAGGTACTCATATTGTAGACTAGAGACGAATCATTAAGTATGTTGCAGTTAAAGTCGCCAACAACGATAACAAAAGGTGATATGAAAGATAATTCATCTATGACTCTTATAATCATTCTTGTATCTATATTGTTCTTCGGTCTGTACACTGTGCCCAGTAAGATTTTGTTTCCATTACATAATATTTCTACAAATACATAGTCAATCTCACTTCCAAGTTCCGCCTTCTTTACAAATTTGCAATTTATTTCCCTGCGGACGAATATAGCAGCACCTCCCCCCCATCTTCCAACCCTATCAGAACGAATAGGCTTATGAAACCCATTCAAGGAGCATACAATATCACTAACATCACTTGACAGCCAAGTCTCTGAGACACAAACCACGTCCACCTTTGAACCTTCGAATAAGTACCTAAATTCATCAAACTTTGGTAAGATACTTTATGAACAACATGCAAACCAGTTCGCTGGCTACATAAAACATTAACCATTGCGCGCTTTGTGTGATTTTGGCTGAAACCATCTGTGGAGTTTCTGTATGGTTCATTGGAATCAACCATTCTCAAAGACTAAGAGAAGGAGGTTCCAAATCAACCTCTGTTCAAACAGAATGTATAAGCTGCAAGTACCATTGAAGAAGAAGAGCAATAGACAGGAAGATAAGCAGTGTGATGATAATAGGTATTTATAGTATACAAATGTAAAAAAAAAAATATACAAGCTTTTAAATTCAAATGAAAATGCAATAACTAAAATAATGTACTTATGTTCTGTTGTCATCTTTTAGAGCTGTTTTTGTTGTTGTTCGTGACGTTGTGGCATAAATACTTAATTTTATTTTTTACACAAAACTGTATGCAGATTCTTTGATCCATTTTTTTTCATAGCTGACAATGTCAACCTATGTTTAATGTATTTAGACCGCGGAATCACCTTGTTCTCTGAGCAAACTCCGTATTTAACATTTTTTTCAATTCCTCTTTGGAAAACCTGCATCTGCTTTAGGCAACTCAGGAAACGAAACAATTTTCGGCTTTTTCGAAAGATCGGAAAGCTGGTTAACCAAGCCATGCGTCATCGATTGGAATATGTGATAGTCGAAAGGAGCGATAGGTGACGGATACAAAGGTAAAGTAGGACTTTCCATTTCAGTGTTTCCTGATAGATTTTAGAGACTTGAGAGGTAAAGGCTTGTGATGTTGAAAATTCATGAGTGCTTGGCTTAGCTGTTAATGTTAATGCAATCCACTGTGGCAAATAGTTCGGCTTCTTTCGCTTCGGGCTATCGTAGTGGAAATTCAGCTGCATTTCAGTTGATGATAGACGAAGTATTTTGTGTTTTACTTTTACGGCTAAGTCAAATACATTCCATGCCATCAAGCTAAAGCAGTGTATATTGGAACCATCTTACTTACTAAACATGCGGTGAGCCTGGACTTCATTCAGCAAACTTCTCTAAACAACACGATCTATGGTCACCGACTTTTAGGATCATTACCTTATTTCGGTTCCTAAGGAATTAAAGAGTTTTCGGATCGGAATGTCGGTGGAAATGTCCGATTTTTTAGTCTGCTTTGTATACATGCCCTTGCGTCGCATGAGAAGATTGGAGAAGGAACATTATTAACTTAGGCGAGAGTTCTAAATGGTCATTGCAGAGCTGTCGATAATTATGTATGTCGACTTGAACTTTCTGTGTCTTCTAGACTTGCCACAGTGTGAATATTGGATCTTTCCTTATGAGTTGATCAAAAGATTTATTTTTCATATCATATATTTTTTTTGTTATTAGCTAAAATAGTGAATTGAGCTGATAATCTATTTCCAGTAGCGTTAACCTCGTCTATATTACTGTCGACACGGCCTGTATAAAATCGCCTCTATTGTGTGTGATCGTCTTCCACCTCATACTAGTGTTGGGTAGGACACACATTTTTATTGAGTTTGTATGAGGTACTCATTTGGGGGAGTGAAGTGGTACATTGTCCCACCTCATTTGAGGTAAAGGTTGTTTTTTATAGAGGTATAGAACTTTGAAATGGAATAAAACAAATATGATTTTTTTAAATTGACATGAAATTGACTGTATTCGAAAGATAATCTTCTATCATTATAATTTAAATATAACTTCTGGCATATGACTGCCACCGCTTGTTCGGACGTAGTCTAATCTGAAGGTCAAATTTTCTATGATTTTTTCCAACATTTGTGGCCGTATATCGGCGCGAATGTTCTCCTCCAAATGGTCAATCGTTTCGGGTTTATCGGCGTAGACTAGCGACTTCACATATCCCCACAGAAAATAGTCAAGCGGCGTTAAATCGCACGATCAATTCACGGGTCTGTAACCTTAAATAATGCGCTTACCAAACGTTTCCTTCAATAAATCAATTGTGGGACGAGCTGTGTGACATGTTGCGCCGTCTTGTTGAAACCACAGCTCCTACACATCATGGTTGTTCAATTGATGGACGAAAAAGTCAGTAATCATGGCTCTATAGCGGTCACCATTGACTGTAACGTTCTGGCCAGCATCGTTTATAAAGAAGTACGGACCAACCCATAAAGCACACCAAACAGTCAGTTTTTGTGGATGTAACGGTGCCTCAACATACACTTGAGGATTATCATCACTCTAAATACGGCAGTTTTGTTTATTGACGTATTCATTCAACCAAAAGTGAGCTTCATCGCTAAACAAAATTTGCTTATGAAAATTGGGATCAACGGCAATCTTGTTTTGGGCGGTCATATGCCAGAAATTATTTTTAAATTATAATGTTAGAAGATTATTTTTCGAATAAAGTCAATTTCATGTCAATTTAAAAAAATCATATTTGTTTTATTCCATTTCAAAGTTCTATACCTCTATAAAATACACCCTTTACATCTTGTCACATGTCCCATTGATAGCTTGCAATATATACTAATGTAAAAGTCGTGAGGTGCCTCTGACTATGACAAGAATTGAAGTGGGACAAATCATTGTTTTGAGGTGTTGGGACATTTTTGTAGTGTTGTATGGGACATGAGGACGTGAGGTGCTTCTGACCATGACAAGAATTGAAGTGGGACAAATCATTGTTTTGAGGCGTTGGGACATTTTTGTAGTGATGTATGGGACGTTTGTAGTGCATCTTGTATGAGTAACGCAACACTACCTCATACTCATTATTTCGTACTCTAAATGGCAAATTTCTAGTGCCTTTCTAGACCGGTGATTTTGTCAAGACCCCACTGACTTTTGACTATTGTTGGGTCTCGATTCCAAGTGATATGTGTCAGAATCCAATGATATTTTTATTTTGTTGCCATGCCGAAGTGGTTATCCCATATAGTTAGCGTAGCAAAATTCGAATCTCCAAATATCCTCTCTGAATTTGTAGTATTGGTATTCTCCTTTGACCTTTGGCTAGATCACAGTTCTTTCTATTTCATTACTATGGACTTCGCATACCCATTCTCAGAAGCTGTTTGATGTTCTATTATTAACTACATTAAACTGCTAACATTTGTTTTTGGATTTAAGACGTTCGAAGAGGAGCTTTGGGACTTAGACCCTAAGAAACAATAATCCTGGGTATTTTTGGCTTGTGCAGACAGTGCAAGATTTCGCAAGAGTTGAAACTAGAAGCAGTGGGCAAAGAAATTTTAGAATTAGAATTTTAGTACTCAATCGTTGCGTGAAGATTATGTTAAAATCTTTCTTATTTCTCAGCCCTTATATAACAATATGACAATAGATTGAAGCATATTTCATAATGTTTAGCCTTTGGTCATATATTATAGAAAGTTCACATAGTAGCCCATGGACGACCATAACCGACGTTTTTCTCAATCCTTAATTTGTGTGTGATTAATCTTTTTCCAATTGGTGAAAGGGAACTACTGCTTCATGCCAACTCCGAATAGCGAATTTCGGGAAGCTTTTTCTAGGCAAACGTACAACACGGCTAAACACAATTTCGTTGATTTGTATGTTATGGAATTTGGTACCTTGTCAATGGCGTCAGAACCTAACACCCCAACTTATAAGTCACGGTGGCCTTTAACGTTTTTTTATCCAATACAATCCCTTCAAATTTTATAAAGTAAAGGGCTAAGCAGTTCGATTCACTAATATTGTCGTTTCCGGAATTCGATCTCGCGTCATAATTAACATGATTTACTGAAGTCTGGCGTTTTGTTTTTTGTTTTTTTGAATAAAAGAGAAATTTCATAAGAAGCTTAGCATTTGTTTCTGCCACTGTTTTTCTAAACTCACTTTCAATTTCACTTTCTTCATGTTTAAAACAACAAAAAAGACAAATATGTTATGTCTCCGAAGAGCAATTCATTCTCAATCGAGCCACGCTCAGATAACTTTGTATCTCTATTGGTCTGTTACGACCAATTTTTTTTGGCAACGTTTCTCATTTGCATAAGCAGTCTACAGTGGACAAATGAAGTTTCCCCAATCTAATTTGGATAATCCAGTCATAAAAACCGTCGATGAAAGAGTTGAAGACATACGAGAAACGACCTAGCGAGTCATTGACACTGTAAGGCGCATAAGATACCGTGGTTAATATGTATTCACCACTTCCTCTGTTTGTTGTCTTATTTTCGGTTGCCAGAACAGGTGGATGGTGAACGTGTTGAACGCGTAAGGCATCACGCCAATGATGAAATGCCAAATGAGAAGTGGAAACTTTGAAACGCCTGTGGTGTTGCTAGACTAACCATGAAAACAGTGCTAATTGGCCAGACATAAACGAATTTATGGTATACTGGTAACATTTATCTTTATTGTGGTTCCTCCAGATCCATGACACACGAGTAATCCGGGGAATGCACCTCAGCGCTGCTATATCATACCACCTGCTTTGGTCAACTGATTTGCATAGAATTCATGTTAACTTTGATTGGGCTGCTGCATTATGGAAGAACTACAACAGTTGACGCAACTTCGCTTCGCAACCATGAAGCGATAAGCAGTTCCTATATCGTAAGACCCCTATAGCTGGCTCCCATCCCAGACGTATACTCATTTACAGAAAGTCGATGGATATGGGCAACCAGTTCTTGTAGTCCTATACATCCATTAATGGCTAGAGAAATGAAAAAAAAAACGTTACGAGACAGGTTCCAAGATTCCCTTTTGGGAGCGTTAATTCCAATAAACTATCGATTTTATTACATAAATTGCTTCTTTCCCTCGAAGAGCGATCATTTTTGGAAGTATTTATAGCTCAACAAATTATTGATTATGTATCGATGCGGATGGCTTCAAAGACAGCTTCAAAAAAAGGTTGAAGTTATTTGAGATTAGGCGTCTTTGGGACCCGGAAAATCGAATGAGTTTAACAACGGTGCATGAGGACAAAATTTAATTTGTATGCTGCTTGGCTTCTTTTGGAATTTGGCTTAAATGAAAGCTAAACTATATAGAGAAATAGCGTCTACATTTATGGGTGCATTGGATAACAAGTCTTAGCAAAAACACTTATAATTTGCCATTAAAAGCTTTTAGCGAAACTATGAATGTTTAGCTTCAGATGTTTTCTTTGCAATATGTCTAAATCTGGGATGGCTAGGCACAAACTTGTAAAAGAATGGCTTTTGCAGATCTGATTTCGTTCGCACTGATGTAATATCTTTATTCCTTCTATCTGATCTTTCTGAGCCTATCTTGTCTTCTGGAACCCATATGTGAATATCACCTAGGTTTTTAGTAAGTAGTATGGGCAGCCCAAACTGTGTTACATGACAATTGAAGCTAAATTCCAATTTAAATCGTTTCATTTTATAGTAATAAAACATGCATTCAACCAAGACTAATATGCTAACAGTTTTTTTGTTAGCAGCGAACTTGTTAGCAGAAAGTTACAAATAAACAGATATGGCGAACTGTCTTCCCCCTATACGAGACTTGTGCAGGAAATAAGGGGACTTTTTTTTTTTTTGAAAAATATCTATCATTCAATATTTGCTTCATCTCCTCCAAAGAAAACCTTCTTAGATATAATATGATTGTGCCAGCGCTTTTTCCAATCCTCGAACCATTTCTGATATGCAAATTTTGGTATAGCCTTGAGCTCTTCCAGCGATGTAGTCTTTATCTTTTCAATCGTGGCAGTCTTTTCAGTTTCGAAAAGAGAAAGACAAGTAAACACCGTGGCTGAGATAACATTACGATATTGTTTTGTGTAAATTACGGACGAGACACGAGCAGGTCCATTACCGTGATACAACAGCTATGTATTTTTGTCCACAAATACGAACGTTTTCTTCATATTACTTCATGCAAAGGTCGTATAACTTCAAGGTAATAGGTATTCCTTATTGACTTTTGACGATCTTCGGGCAAAAACTCGTGATGAACAACGCCGTTGTAATCGAAGCAAACGGTGAGCAAGGCTTTCGCATTTGACCGAACTTGGTGCTTCTTTCGGTCTTGGCTCTTCTGGTCGCTTTCATTGAGACGATTGGGATTTAGTTTCGACGTCATAACCACATACCCATATTTTGTCACCAGTAATGACCCTTTTCAACAAACCTTGATGGTTATTCATGTCATTCAACAGCTCCTGAGTGATGCTCACGCGAGGGTTCTTTTGGTCAGAAGTTAGGAATTTCGGAACAAACTTCACTGACACGTTTCATACGAAAAATATCCGAAAAAATTGCATAGCATGAGCCAACCTATATGCCAATATCCTCAACGACTTCTCTGATATTGATTTGACGATTCTCCATAACAATGTTGACGTGCTAGGGCATCAAGGCCAGGCATCGTCATTAACATCTTCCTTCTGTGAAGAGCTTATAAACATTTTTTTTTTTGTTCAAAGTAGACTCGCCAAATGCCACAGTCAACATTTCAAGTGCGTTAGACTAGTTAGTTCTATTTTTCACTCAAAATGTAATACAGGTTCCTATATTCATTTTTTCGATTGCAAAAACTCGCCAAGCATAAAAAAACACATCTAACCTGAATATCTATATATCTGAAATGGCTGACTATGTCAACATAGCTTCAGGGTGCCATCATATAAAAAAAAAAGCCGATAATCGCATGTACTTAACTCGTGAATGTCACCTTATTCTTTCAACAAACCTCCTCAACAGTGCGGAACTGATCAGATTTATTTGATTATGAAGTTTGAATCTCATACTTTATTATTATATTAATAATTAACAATTATACTTAAAACTAAGTACATATTTTACTCTACTCAATTTTGGACTACATTTTTGATGGATTGAAACTCTTTTTCAAGAATAGCTCGAGCAATATCCTGCTGGGGCCTTAGCCCACACAAAGTCAATTCAACAGTTTCTGAAGAATCAAAAACCAGATCAAACAAACATATTCGGAAATTGTCACCTTAACCACTGAAATAAAAATGGGCCTCATCTGAGGAGATGAGCAATACCGGTGTCAGTTTTCAGATGTTCCAAAGCCAAAACAGACCGCAATCCGGTTGTTGATTTTACTTTACTTGTAATGTTTAAGTTAAAACCTTGTAATCGAATAGTTCGAGGTCTTTTTGGAGCTCAGACTTGTATTGTATTGTTCAGTTGCTAAGTTGCTGTGCCGATTATCGGGCTTAAATGCACACTTTCAGGTAAAGCAATATTATTTGAACTTAGCGTGATGGTCGAGAACGACGCGACAACAATCATATGAACTTTCTATACAATCGTGCATACAGTCACCACGGAAATTGCATTAGTTCGATCGAAATTTCTTTTAAACATTCATTCCGGGAACATAACACTCACTTTGAAGATACGTTTTCAATATTTCTCATCCCTTTTCAAGTGTCCGAGTCTCGAGAAATCGATTGATTTCATACCGCTGGATTTAATATTCGATAATAATCAAATATTTTGAACAAATCAGTGCCAACAATGTGATGTAATATGTAATCAAAAGGTTCACTCTTTATGACTTGTCATCGCCCAATTTACTATGTCGTTACATCTTTCTAAATAATAAATCAATTACTTGTGGATGACATACATATTAAGAATAGAAGATAAAGAAATTCAAAAATAAAAATGACCAGCCTTTGCGATAAATGGCAAACGACGGTATCATTGAAAATGGCTTACAAAATTTTATGGTGGAATGAGAATAATAAACTTATTTATTATTTCAAATATTTGATATTAGATTTTTACTGTTTTTTACATTACATAACATTTTTTATTACATTCTTTTTCTGCTCGGCCAATACTGAACAGAATTAGAAATATTTCTATCTAGCAAATCTTTCATAAATTCATGATTATTTGTTTCCGGTCTAATAATATTTTTTACATCTAATGAATCATGATTTTTAAATATTAACCGATAACCCTCAATAAACGCATAATTTTAGCAGCCATAAGCAGCATATCGGGTTTTACTCCTCGACGATCCAAACGGCGTATTTCACTTAAAGCAACAGAGTAGGTCGTAGCACGTATCTTAAAATTCCTCTCTTCCCCATAATAAATTCATGGGAAAGAATTTTCGTTCCTCTGCATACTCATCGAACGAAAGTGCTAGTAGTTGTTTACCCATTGTTGGAAATAAAATCAGCATCATCTCTTCTCCCCAAACCATCGTGTGTTGATTCATGCTAAGTATTGTATTTTTTTCTGTTTCTAATGTTAATTCACACTGGTTTTCTTCGATATCGACATATTTATCATTATTGCAGTTATATAGCATTATCAATTTGGATATTATATTTTTCCTGTAAAGGCATCTCTATCAGATATTTTAACCACGATTTAATTGTGGTTTTTTGACACACCCTTCCAAATATCCAGATTTATGGAGTTTATAATCATCATCTACTCGTAATTGTCTTGGTAAAGCATTACCATATTATTAACATCGACCGGGACATTTATTATCTGCCCCACCAACTTTTTCGCCATAGAAAACGAACGTATTTGACGAGTTGTTAAAAAAGGCAACCGGGGCGAAATCAATCTTTCTCTAATCGGATCGAGCAATGGGAAATCTTTTGGCATCGGCAAATATGTATTTGGATCGGTTTTTTTTTTCATCAGCTGAATTTTGTGCAATTTATATTCGGCGTAACATGACATTGTTTTATACACGATGTAACGTTTATTTACGGTTTCAACTAGTCAATTTAAGAAGATCATACTTTCCTTTGGACTAGTCGCGTGAACGATATCGGATTTCCACCGGAATCGGTCACAAACATCATAAACACAATTCAACTTGTTGCCGTAAAATTGCGCTTCAAAATAATTTTGCAACGAAGTTTTGGGATTTTGTGACAATAATTGTAACTCTTAGAAATAAAAAGACAAGTTCTTAGTTCAACGTATATATAATTCAAGAGTGGTTTAAAATTGTCATGTACATAAGATAAGACAACAGATATTTCAGTGTTGCCATTTAAGGATAATATAATGAGAGCTTAATATGTATTTAATTTGTACTTCAATTTATTTGAGTTTTAACAGTAACCAATATTGTTTTTTTTCTTTCGGCAAGGGTCCATCGTCTCTGATATTTTGGGACACTAACCGCACTGACTGAAATCCCAACGGATTTGAGTTGCTTTCGGAAATCTTCTTATCGATATAAAGATCCAATTCGTAACCATCCTTGGTTACCAAAATAAAGAAAGTAGAAGATGATTACTCAGGAGAAATACAGCGAAACATGAATTTGATGACTAAAGGGTTAACCATAATAAGCAGAAGCTTGTCAGAACCGAACGAAATTCTCCCCTCTGTTTCAACGAAAAGTCAAGATACCCACAATGAACAGATTCAAGCAGATGGATAGGAACTGTCAAATTGTTTTCATTCGATTTGTTTATTTTCATTGTGGCTTTGGCTTTTTCATTTTTGTTGAAATAAAAGCCATGCTTTATCATAGAGGCACATATTGTCCTGCACAATTGAAATCAACTTGTTAACAAACTCGTACTCCATATTTATTTTTATCTTTTTTATCTTTCCTGACCTCAAATGTCACTTCTTTCATAAAGACCTTCCGTCTGCTCCCATCAGTCAATGAACATTTAACGAAAGTTCGTACATTCCCATTGTGGGCATATCATATGCTTTGCATGTAAGAAGACATTCCCCTCTGCTTGCATATGCTTGCTCCTGCCTATTATGGTTGGGCCTTTAGGATTCGATACGATTCGCTCTTTGAGATGGTACCTAGGTCTTGCGGTTTTCGTTGTCTTCAATTACAGGTCTGTTGTTGTGACTTCTTGTCCCGGTTGTTGTTGATCGTGAAATGTGTTGACGGTGTGCCACCATTGTTCGTTTCTAACAAGATCTTGCCAGATTATTCTTCGAATGAACATATTTCCAACAGCATGGTTAATCCACGCCAATGTAATTTTGGAATCACATCAAACAAACGTTTGTGCAGCTGGGAGTTCCACAAACAGGTTAACAGCTGAGCTTCACACAACTCTAATCGGTCAAAAACTTGTACTGGCTCAACTCTGATTTTCGCGCCAATAAAATGATAACCCTTAGTGAACTCAGTTCACTAGAGCTGAAGTTTCAAATTTTGTTACGATGCGACAATGATAGATAATAGTTCGTCGTCCCACATCTGCTTCTCTTTCCATTGTTGCGTGAGGAACTTACCCAAAATGACACCAGAAGAAATCGGATATTGGTTCTCCATACGCTGTAACGCTAGAAATATATGAGATGTGTTCAAAAATAAAGCGAATACTGTAAACTATTTTAGTTTAAATTAAATAAACAAAACACGCTCAACTTTGAATATAAGTACCTTTATTCTTCTACAGACTACGCACGAATGAATCGTTTATCACTTCGTCTTCCTCTTCCACTGGTAGTTCCTTTCCTTTACATGGTTTTCCTTTTTTTTTTTTTTGTAAATTCATTTTTATTTATAGTTTCTTAGATCTATCTTATCCTAGACAAAAATGCTTAAAACTAGCTTAACTATCCTTACAAATTTAAGAATCTTACTGGTCCTAGGCGGACACTCTAAAACAAACTGTATGACCGATCTACAGAACCTGAGGCGCTCGGGATGACTGAGCGCGCGCGACATCGGGTCCGTAGAGGAATTGCCGTTCCACGGAATTGCGACCCACGTGGAAGATTAGCGGCACCGCGAATCTATCCTGGATCAGCCCACATCTATCTAAATAGAGGAATGCTTCTGGCGGGACAAAGCCGTTAAGGCGCACTCTCTCGTGATATAAATCATTGGGGTAGTAAGCCCCGGAGATTAGGCTATTGACCGAAGCCATTGCTCTCGCAACGTGGCCTCGAATCAGTTTGATTAGGAAGTTATCCACCCGTACAATCCTGGCCCTATTGTATAGGACCTCGTTCGGGTAAAATTTCGTGTAATCAGTTTCGGGTGTCCTATGTAACTCGAGACAAGTCCTGAGACATTGTCTCTCAAACACCCGAATCATTTCCATTAAGCTGGCTCTCATATTGAACCAGACGGGACATCCATAGGCAACCATGGGCTTGATTAAGGTCATGTAGCAGATTACCTTCACCCTGGAATCAAGTTGGCTGCAATGAAACAGCCATCTTGTCAGAGCGAAAGCGCCTCGGGCCCTTGCCAGAGCAGCATCTACATGTTTGTCAAAATGTAGATACTGGTCTAGCCAGATCCCAAGGTATCTGACTACACTTTGTTTCGCCAGTGGGCGCCCGTCCTGCCCAAGGATTGAGAACCCGCCCCAATGTTTCCTAGTGTCTCGAGAGGCCCTAGACAAAGGCGTTCTGAACAAAATAGTTTCTGATTTCTGGCAGTTGATTTTCAACTTCCAGTCATCACAATACTGCTGAATTTTTTCGAAGTCACGCTGCAAGAGAGTGACAATGACGCCGATCGTTGGACCTGATCTGTACGCGATTAAATCGTCCGCATACGCTATTGAATGGTGAAGAGAAGCTATCAAATCACTGAAATAAATGCTGAAAAGGATCGGCGAGTTCACCGTACCCTGTTGCAGTCCGTTGTTAATATCAAATGTTTGGGTAGAAGTCACGTTTGCAATTTTCACTACGAACTTTCTACCTGTTAACATGTCAAAAATCATATATAGCAGAGGTTTACTTATGCCCAGCCAACTGAGCTTGTAATAAAGACCTTCTAGCTATACGGTGTCAAAGGCTTTTTCCAAGTCAATCAGACAGGCACCCGTGCATTGGTTCTTGCATTTATTCCATTGGACATACGAGTTTCGACGCGGCATGACTAGTGTCATGCCCTGCTCTGAAACCGAATTGGTTATCCGGGATGATTTTATTGTCCTCAACCCATTTAGACAGGGCCCTATAGACCACCTTCTCGAATACCTTGCTGATACTCGGAAGGAGACTTATCGACCGGAGATTTGCCGAGTTAGAAGTGTTCTTACCCCTCTTGGGGATTGGTTGCACTACCGCTGTCTTCCAGTGCACTGGATAATATGCATTATTCAGTGCATTATTGAACAGGATGGTGTACCTCTCTACAGCTACTGGTGGAAGGTGCCTAAGCACAACATTGAATATACCGTCGATACCCGCGGATTTTTTCCTTTTCAATGACTGAGAGAACATCTGAAGATCTTATATCACTTCTAAGGTAGGAGTCATGAAGTAGAACTCTGTTTTCCAATTCGTGATTTGGACGAATGCTATTATTCACCTTGTACACTTCCGGGAAGACAGCTCCCACTGTTCTCCTGAGGATCACATTGTTTTCCTATTCTCAGAACAGTGTTCGAATTCATAACTAAGCCTACTACAATACCAATATATATTTTTCAAATTCTTTGATTTACTCACCTTTAGCGATGAATATTACAATATATGTACATATGTACTTGTGTACTGAAGACATCGATTCTTCCAAAACTTGAAACTCAGTCTTTAGGTTAGTTAGGTTCGTCTATCATTCCGATATGACAGCTCTTTCTTTCTGTGAAAGAAGAGAGCACTAAGCCATAGCTAAGGCATCGGAATTTATTTCGTTGTTTCGCTGCCGTTACAAATTTTATACCCAAAATAAGTATAAGTTTTAGCAGATAATTAACTTAAAATAAACTATAACTATAGAAAACGACTCAGGAAACAGTGGAGGGCGGCTGCATAAGACACTGGATTTATTGAAGTATTTATAAGTCGGAAAGTGCGGAGCTCTGTTTGCGCAGTATTCTTTTCTTCGGCTGATGTTACGAGTATATGTTATATATCATTCTATGGGAATCAATACGGAAGACGGTCATGGAACGAAGGTTCCGTGAATTAGTGTTGAGAGAAACTATATTACCGCTAAGTAGGTCCTGGATAAAGAGTATGTCTGCAATTCCGCAATGTTCTTCTATGGATTGTAGGTTGATTTGCTGACTTTAAGCGTGAGATGATTTTTTTTTAATTAAAAGTGAACTTGTTTAGGACGGACTGGGAGGGGAAAATTGGAGATGTTCATATCATCAGCATATAAAGAAAAGTAAAAGATCAGGGGCATCATTATGGTTAAGGATAAATGTAAAAGGGCCAAGATGGCTACCTTGAGGGGCGCTGGAAGTGGCATTAATTAGATAAGTAGAAGATATTCTAAAACAATATTATACTGTGTATTGTAATGGCCTTTAATTCCCAAAAACAAACCAATGTCGACACCAAGAGCAGTGAATTATGAATATACATAATTAAATGCAAAATTATGTCAGAGCCAATACTGAGGTAGAATACCATTTTGGGTAGACTCGAAAGATACATGGAAGTTTAGCAATGGAACGGTAGTTGCTGAGCAAAAAGCCCCTGTGAAGCGGAGCTGTAAAATAAGTCAGTGAGAAATAAAACCAGAAGGTTTGGGTCTTGAAACCTATGCCAGGGCGGCTTTTGAAGCCAGGCAAACCATTCCGGCTGATTTTGTAGAAAAATGAATAATCGTCATTCGTACAAACACTCATTTAACTTTTTTCAAAGCTGAAAGCTGATTGAACAATAAGTTGCCTCGTAATGTGTTTAGGAACCATTTATTTGCTCTATTTTGTTATAAAAGAAAAGTATACAAATTATTTACTTTAACTATTAATAGAATTAGTGCATAAAACAGGAGTAGCAGATATTAACGCCAAAGCGTTATCTCTAAAACTAGTGGGACAAGCATTGAGCAGTGACAATAATTTTGCTACTTAGTCTACATAGACAGTTTCCAGACATCTTTACTAATTTAACAACAAACTTGGTACTTTTTAACTTGTATTTTGTTTTTAGCCAAACTCAGTTATTTCATTAATAACTGCTTCAAACTGATTAAGAGCGCTTTATTTACGTCCATAATGGTATTAAGATATTATTGCACAGTCCCATGTGGTCCACCTACCCTCAAAGTGCCAGTAGTTCATTAATCAACATTTCCTACTTGCATTTCTTCCCCTTATTCGTTATTAAAAATCTCCCTACATCAAGAATTTTCCTTAAAGTATATTCTTTATACCCTACAGGTATTCTGAGTTTGAAACTAGCATTAACATTTTTACTAAGGAATGGCTGTATAAATTAGCCCTTAACGAAATCTACGTGAACATATGTTTATGCATCAATTTTTTATATTGCGCTATATGAAAGTGTTTCCATTGTTTAAAATAATTCTATTCGAATTTTACTTTCCCAACCTGTCTGAATGACACTCTGTGATACAATGTCATGAACCAGTTAATTCACCATAACTAGTTGCCCCTGTATTCCATCTCTGCATCTTCCGCCTTATGCGCATAATTCATCATCTTATTCCGAAAGTAATTTGTATAATTTCTGTAGGTTAACAAGAAACGAAAGACTGTGAACAGCTCCCTAAATCAGAATACATGTCCGAGATTAACATAAATACATCATCTCTATCCGATCCCCAGGCTAACCTTAATATTACATAAGCTTTTCCGAGTTATGCCGTGAATGCGTAATTAAATGGATTAAAATCGTTTCATCTTCTCGACCATGAAGTACCGCAGTAAGCTTCTCTATGAGATGAGATAACTTCTAAATTTATCGTAATTAAGCAATTATTACCTTTTCGAGCCACAACATTGATATCATAATTGTGGCCAATTAATGGTTTAACCTTGACTGCTAACTAGGTAAAAGCAAGTGATGTGCGGCAGTCTCGCGACTCTGTTGTGCTTCTTTATAGCAAACACTTTTTTTATAATTGATTTTGAGCACTGTATAGGACCAAGGAGTAGGTCCTTAAGACAAAAATCGGCTTGCTCTTCAGCGACTATCAAGTGTACTTTATCCATGCTACAAAATACCTGTCTGAAAGAGAAAGTGTGTATTTCTCTCAAACTTGTGGCACACTTTGAATCGCCTTGATTGACGTTGAACGAATGATGAAAGCTATTTTTTAAAATAGTCAAGACCTGGCGGTGCTTAAAGTCGAGTTTTACGCATTTGCTTAATTATGCGATGCCAGGATGATGATGTTATCTTGAATAGAGTTTCGTTTGAAATTCAAATTACTTTGTTCTACACTTAAATGGAAAGCTTTATGGAACGTCCATCATCACATGTAAGTTTATGTCTGATATGGGATTTTTAAAGTGACCATCATTTTATGACTTATTAGTAAAACGTTTGTCTGTTAAATTTCATGGATTATTCTAATGATTTATGAGTTGATTAAAACTAAAGTAGTAAGGTAATAAAATTAGACCATTTAAACTAGGGGTGGCTAGCAAATTCCAAGAGGCTCTATGAACCAGAAAAATTGCACAATAATTCGTCAGCGATTTCGGCGCACCGTGGATTTCGGCACAGATTTTCCGACCATCCTAAGCCAACTCAAACACCAAAGCGTGTACCGCTCGCCTCAGAAAGACTAGTAAAATACGTGCAGAGGCACTGGAATGCCGCTGTCACTGAAGATAAAGCCATCAACGTCAACCAGATGTTATTCCATGCCACTGGCCATAATAAGTTTCATTCTTTACAAGCCATTTCGTTGAAAGACTTAAAAGTGTTTCTTTTCAAATGCAAACAGTCTATTATCTGTTACCGGCAGAATATGAATCGCTCATGAACTATGCTCAAGCTTTCGATCGAAATTCATCATGAGCGAAGAGTACCATTTCCACATTACATTTGATGTGTAAACAAACACACATTCCGTTTTTGGGGCACTTACTATGCACGCATCATTCACAAGAAGTCACTAAGCACGAGATTTAAAAAAAAGGTGGCTGTACTCTCGAAAAATATTTATATATTCATCAATAACTATTTCGTCCCTTTCAAAGTAATACCCTTTTACAAATGGCAAATATCCGTCCTTTCATGAGTCTTTTCAGTTTTACAAATAGAAAAACATCGCAAGGGACCAAGCGGCAAATACAGAAGCTGAGGCATGATTACACACAAATTCGGACGTTTTCTTCATACTTCACGCAAACGACGCATAACTTCTAGGCAATATTCCTTATTGACCTTATGACCGACCTTCCGGCAACGCCTCATGATGAACCATACCATTGTAATCGAAGAAAACAGCGAGCAACACTTCCACATTTGACCGAATTTCTCGCGCTTGTTTTGGACTTGACTGTCTTGCTCTTGAGATGAGTGGGGTTTGCTTTTGACATATATTCTATATATTCATTTTTGTTACCAATGATGACTCTTGTCCTTCGGTTATTTTGGGTAAAATGTAACAATTCGGGAACAAACTTTCGAACAAAATCCTCATGATAGTGATTTGATGATCCTCAATAATAATTATCTTCATTGCTTCAATGTTTTCAACCCTTGTTGAGGTGCTGGGGACGTCCAGGGCGGCATTGTCATCAACATCTTCGCGCTCTTCCGTGAAGAGCTTGTACAACTTATAAACTGTTTTTTTTTTAGCGCAGAGTACGCTCGCCAAATACCACAGTTAACACTTTAACTATATTGAGGCGCTTTATTTCACACAAAGTTTAATGCAAATTCTTCGATCCATTTTTTCAATCACAAAAAAAGTATTGTAGTAACCCTTATATCTATGAGAAACAAACTAAATATTTAAATGTACCAATATAACGAAAAAAAAAATAAATTTAAACATCCAATGAGTATGTACTTCGAAATTCAAAAAGTTATCGGTGTATGGTGTAGTCATTTATGCTAAAGGCATTCTCAGGTCTTATTTCCTCCATGACGCCATGAGCCGAGACAAAACTACCTCGTGGTATTTTTGGACAACCCTATATGTTTCCAGATGACGAGATAGATCGTTAATTTGGTCCTGATAACATGACGATAACAAATTTGTAGTAAAAATTTGAAACTCATATTAAAAATTAAAATTTTCTTATCACGCTTGATATAAAGTTTATTTAAATCAGATGGCGACTTCATACTTAATTTTTTTTCATTTCTTATTTAAAGCGAAAAATTGTAAAAGATTTGAGTATCTCTGTTTTGACCATATCGGAAGTTGTCTTTGGAAAAGATCGCCAAACAAATGGCACATCTTTCATAACCGCCGGCTTAGAGCTTCAAAGAAAGTAAAAGATTGTTTTGCATATATATAACATACTTCTAGCGGATCGAAATCACGTCCAGTCATTGAATTCTAACTCGGAATATGTTTCTATTTTCTCCAAAACTTCTGGGACTTTCTTAGAGTGAACCAGGCAGAATGGATATATCACGGAACTGGGTTTACCCCATCATTGATAAATGTCTTCTAATGGAGCTGAATTGTTTAACGTGTTGGATGTCATTAAATGTCTCCAAGGAGAGGGTAGTCGCAATTAAGTCGAACAATCAAACTGCAAAATGAATCCTTGAATACACCTCTAACTCAAAGTTCTTAATCACAACTTTTAGTCAATCAAGGAGAGAATGGTTTTGTGCCATCAACACTCTCCAACCATAATTAGACAGAGAAAAGTCGCAAAACCTTGTCTGCCTGAAGTCGTTCATTTACAATCTGGAAGGTTCATATTTTACGGTGGTTTCCCAGTCAGAAAAAAACGTACAAAATGTAATTAAAAAATACGAGTGGCACGATGTACTTTCATTCTATACAATTGCCCACATTGCCTGCATTTACCATTGCTGTTGCAGTTTAAATAGGTCTGATGACCAAACTCAGTATAAGCATAGCTTACAAGGCCCAGGTCTCAGCCTCTTCCAAGCACTATGGTTTAATCGTGAATATTTTCCGAACATTGTTTTGGATTGTATTTCACATCATTGGAAACCACTACAAAAAATATGATTTCAGTTGTGATCATCAAGGGTACATCACACGCCCTAATTACGTCGTCACTAATCTTAGATGTATGCGAAAAGCGATTATGGCAGACATTAAGCATAGCAGCAACAGCCAAACATTACTATTTGCTAGAAGTCTTCAATCAAATAAGAAAAACCAAGCGCCGACGAGCATGGATGTATTTTTATACCTCGGCTCAAACAAGGAAAACCAGACTCCTTCACGTTAAGCTTTTGGTATCTCCACCAATTAAATTTCACGTTGGCCTAATGAAGTCTCAGTTAGTCATTCAATCAAGTAGGACCTAAAGACTATCAGTCGCTCATTCAGTCAATGTGTGTTTATAAAAAAAAGATATAAGTTTGAACGACCATATTAGGCTATTAAGATCCATCAAAATGGCATATGCGAGTAATATCCCTTATAAATAATGATTATTATGAATGATATAGAGAAAACTTTTCTTGGAATCTTGCTCTGAGCAGTTTGGGGTTAACCTACTCACCTAAAACCCCTGATAACAAACTCCGTCTATTAGAAACGCAGATCAATATCATGAAAGAAACCACTTCGTATCCCTTTGTGCATCAAGATTAATGAACCGCTTGCTTCAGGACAAAAATATCTGCCATTTATTTACCTAGATCCCATTCATTTATCTTCCAACTCCATCATCACCTACTGCCATCATTCATCATATGAACTCAGACCGATCACCCCCATTCCACCCGAGATAACCGGGTCAACACCGGCGAGTCTTTTCTTTCCAGCAATGAGAGGCTGGAACATCATTTTGCCAATCTTAACTTGGAATCTCCATAACGTCATGTCGCATTCATTAACATCACCCGAACGCGTTCCCATACTTTCCATCTCAAGATCATTAACTGTTCATGCTCCTATGGATTCGTACACATGATCATGTGCATTTGACTTCGTGCTGACCACAGTTGATGCCGAAACCGCCTACGGTAAATTGGAACCTACCTTCTTCGCTCCTGGCACCTCAAAAACACACATTCACTTTGTATGTCAAAGAAACTGAGAATTTCATTCCGCCTTCGACCATACCAACCATGGATCATCGACATCATATCTCATCGTTATCGATGGTGCCATTGGAGTCACTGGAGTCGCTAGCGTATCTGTCGTGAGTTTTCTGCGTCGTCGTGTGAAGCAATTCCGATGGGATGTACCTCGATGGCAAATTGTATAACTAATTGGCAAGCCGTCAAGTGTTTGGAAAAGGAATGTGAAGTTTAGTAACCGCGGGGGACGTAATCGCAAGGCATACCCTCGGTGTGGTGGTGGGGTTTTTCAGCGTTTTGATGAATGAACGGGTTCTGAGAAGTACAGAAGTATCATAAATGATCAGATTGAGTCTGGTTAGTAGGAATAAAGCTCTACAAACGAGTGGTTAGACGGTATTCATTGGTGCTAGTAGTGGCTTTGAGCTAGGTAAGAGGTTTTATGTCGGTTATGTGAGGAGGCCGGAAGTGGTGCTTAAAGTCATTTGCAAACAAAATTTAACGAGTTTCTGGCAAATTGGTGGAAGCTTAACTTCCATTCCAAAACAAATGGATAGAAACAATGTTAATGGACAGCCGAGGTGAAGGAAGGTGTTGAAACAAGGCGCCCATTGTATTTTATTACCATCCCATTATGGTAATGAGATACAGTTATGTTGCCATTTAAGTTATTTACTTTTACTTTTGCTTCCTGTCATATCTTCATGGTTACGAGGATTACATTAAAAACTTGTTTTTTTTCGTTTTTTGTTTTGTTTCACTACCGATAGCAAGGGCTTCAAATAATATTATTATTCCGATGAGACCGATAGAAAGACAAGGAACCTGATAGGTTACCAAAGTATCAACTGTGCGGTTATTATCAATGAATCAATATTTTCAACGATCTCAAGGTGGTTTCCCCCAAATAGAGCAGTCGACACTTTCTTCTAGTCAGCCTAACATTCTTATACAACCAAGTAGACAATCTTTGTTCTATTGAGTCGTTCTTCTATTCATGCCGCGTCGAAACTTGTATCGGATATCCAATGGAATAAATGCAAGAACTAGTAAATGGGTGCCTGTCTGATTGACGTGGGAAAAGCTTCCGACACCGTATGGTTGGAAGGTCTTCATTACAAGCTCATTGCCAACGTGACTTCTACGCAAACATTTGAAATTAAAAATGGACTGCAACAGGACACAGTAAATTCGTCAATCCTTTTCAGCACTTACCTAAGCGATCTTCTAGTTTTTCTTCACCATACATAATAGAAATGCAGACGGCTTAATCGCGTACAGATCAGGTCCCACGATCGACGTCGTTATTACTCTTCTGCAGCGTGACTTCGAAAAAAATTCGGCAGTATTGTGATGACTGGAAGTTGAAATCAATTTCCAAAAATCAGTATCTATAATATATTGTTCAGTACGGCTTTGTCTAGGGTCCCTCGGGACACTACAATTTTTGGACCAGACGGGTGCCCACTGGCGAGGCAGAGTGTAGTCAGATACCTTGGCATCGTGCTGGATAAGTATCTATATTTTGACAAACAAGTAGATGCTGCTTTGGCAAGCGCCCGCTCTGACAAGATGGCTATTTCATAGCAGCCAATTTGATTCCAGGGTGAAGGTAATCTGCTACATGGCCTTAATTAGGCCCACGGTTGCCTATGGATGTCCCGTCTGGTTCAATGTGAGAGCCATGTTAATTGACAGGATTCGAGTGTTTGAAAGACAATGTCTCAAGCCTTGTCTCGGGCTACATAGGACACCCGAATCTGATTACACGAAATTTTACCCGAACGAGGTCCTATACAATAGGATTAGGATTGTACGGGTGGATAACTTTCTGATAACGCTGATTCGAAGCCACGTTGCAAGAGCAATGACTTCGGTCAATAACCTGATCTCTGGGGCTTACTTCCCTAATTACATGTACCACGAGAAAGTTCGCCTTAGCGGCTTTGTCCCCCCAGAGGCATTCCTCTATTTTGATCAATGTGGGCTGATCCAGGATAGTTCAGCGGTACCGCAAATCTTAAACGTGGCCCGTAAATCTATGGAGCGGCGGCTCCTCTACGAACATGATGTTGCGCTCTGCGAGCCCGAGCGCCTCAGGTTTAGTAAATCAGTGTCGCACCAAGATCGGGGAGACGTCGCCCGACACCATCAACGCTTTTGGTGGCTGGAGCAGACTGCGTCAGTGGTTAACTTTAATAGGTCAGCCTCTTTAAGGGAAAGCTTGCCATATGCCAGTGGCAGGCTTACATAGACTAGGGTAGATTAGAAGAGGTTAGAGTATGTTAAGGGCTAAGGCAAGCTAGGGTGGCTGGAAGGCTTACTTTAGATGTAGCTGTAATTAAAAAAACAAAAAAAAATCACAAAACAATAATGAAAAAAAGATATATTATACATACAAAAGGTATATGACGTATGTATTTTTGTATATATATTTTAGTTAAGGTAGGGTTAAGTTGTTTTTAGTTATAAGCTTTTTTATAAAAAAATGATCTGATGCTAAGTTTTTAAAAAATATCACTTTTCTTAGCCTAAGTTGTTTATTTATTTTAACTATTTCAAGTGTCCGTATAGGGCCAGTAAGGTATTTTATGTTAGTTGTTATGTAAGCTAGTTTTAAGCATTTTTGTCTAGGGTAAGTGTGTTCTTAATAAAAAAAAAATATTAGATGAAAAAAAAAAAACAAAAGAGAATCTTTAAGTGATTCCCTACCAGCGTATCCGTTACGACTGTAGGTGCGCATGCTCATGGACCTGTTGTTGGAGCTGGCCGATCTATCCCTGGATGGCGAGCAAGATCGGGCGCAGGTCCGCCTCGGCCTCCGGTGCGTTAGTAACGGGCACTTGGGCTTCAGTAACAGGCTTTTGTACCGTCTGCCTCAATTGGCGTGTGGCGGCTAATGTTTGTGACTTTGTCCTTCTGCTTTTGAGCCAGATTTGGCAAACGGCTTTACTCCCTCGAACTGGAGGTCATCGCTCTCGAAAACATTGAGCTCTGAGAGCATTTCCTCGGGTTCCATGATCGAGTACACACCTTTGAGAAGCATCGTCTGCCACCTCTCGGTTGTGATCTCCTTTAATAAGTTCTTGATCCGCCTATGCTGCTCCAGTGTATGGCACTGGACTGCATAGCGGCTTTGGCATACTTACATAAATCGATGGTCTCTCGTAGGCCCGTGATATGGGTAAATATGGGTGGCACCTTCTCCTTGCTGCTTGATTGTTGCTGCTTTTTTCGCTGAGGCTGCTGCTAAGGCTGCTTCATTTGCTGCAGCTGTCTTTGTTGCTACTGTTGATGTGACTAAAGCTGTGCGGCTGTTGACACCTCTTTCTCCTTCTACCGCATCCCATGTAATGTTTCAACTACGTCCTTTAGGCACTTAGGACACGTTCCTGCTCCTCAAGTGATTCCGATTCCTTCAGACGTACGAGTCTTCACCGTCGGCCAGGTTCAGCTCGTGCATTTTCAGCAAAAAACTAACGGGTAACGTTTTGAACGGTCATCTTTGAAAAAATGTGGGCCAATGATTCCACCGGACCATGAACCGCATCAAACAGCAATTGTTTCGGGGTGCATTGACAGGTCAGGCGTTTCTTGAGGTTTTTTGGACCGTATTCGGCAGCTTCATTTATTAACATACCCATTCAACCAGAGATGAAGCTCATCATCACTAAAGACAATTTTTCGTTAAAAAAGTGGATTTTCCTCTAATTTTTCTAAGACTCACTCAGCGAAAATTCGACGTTGTGGCAAGTCGTTCGGCTTCAGTTCTTGCTCGAACAATGATTCGTAAGGTAATACACCAAGCTCCTTGCGTCAAGTCTTCCTTCTGGTCGAGTAACACAATCACGGTCTTCATTAACACTGGCGGATACAGCAGTAATATTGGTAGGTGGCTTGATTTTCAATATCGTGAATAGCTTGCTCAGTAAGTCGATCATGAAAACCAAACAGCAAAAAAGTTACACTTTATAACTCGCCGGACTCCCATCTTTGCATATATTAAAGCGTCGTTAAAACAATGTCCACAAAGATTTGAAATCATGAACTGTAGTTAGTTTTTCTCGTGGTCTACACTAAATTCATGTCGTTATTGTTTTCTCTATGAAAGACCTGAGTCAATGCCAGTTCCCCGTGTAATAGGTAGCAAACCAAAAGGGCCAAAGGACCACCTGTTTGCATAGTGAACTTTTAGCATCCATTTAAAGGTGGCTATTCCTATAAAATGAACACCCAATATGGATGCGGGCTCGAAAATATACATTAAAAATAATAGGTGATCAAATTCGAGGTTCCTGCATTTTCAACCACGTAAACTAAGCACATGTCAATAAAATGTCAGTTGTTTGAGTGGTCAGATATAAGTCTAAGGAAACACACATCGTTTAAGCACCTTTCAGTATATTCTAGAGAAGTGATCTGTACGAATTGTGGATTTACGTTTAACGATGGCCAATTAATTTAATCGTCTGCCGAACGAACAAGTCGTAAGGTACATCATAAAAGTTGGGGAAAGTGAAAGAAATGTGACCGAATAAGCTTTGTGCATCATCGTTAATTCTTTCTTAGCGTGTTTTATATAAAGAAGTCGATGCTAAATTTTCAACGAAAGTTTTCTTCACTGATGAAGCAGCAACACCTGTGTGATACACTCAGGTGGCGTAATTGTTCATTCGTTTTAGAAAACCGTGAAGGTTAGTCAAGTTAGGCTAATGTTAATCAATTACTTTTGGCACAAATTGGAAAGTATTAGTGTTGAACACATGTGGTTTTGGATGATACCTTACATCGTTTCATTATTTCACATTGCAGTTATCAGGTCAAAGAAAAGATCAGATGAATCAATGTTATGATATTTTTTCAAACTAAATTAACGTCTACAAAGTTGATCCCTAAAATGTTCGAAAAGCTTCTAGAAATACGAAAGTTACCCTAAACGAATCGGCTGCGACAAGAGGTTCAGAGGGAACTATATAACTGCATTCTTTTTTACAAATATGGAATAATAGGAAACATTAATAAAGAGTAGCATAATGTATGTTTTCATGTTTTAAAGTGAAGAAACTTAAGTTGGATAATCCTGTAGAAAGCAAAAAAGATTATCTCCACACCTCGATTCAAACAAAATGAATGAACAGGTCTGATCCGAGTCTATTTCCCCGTTTACGACTGATGTCACGGGCACTATGGAAATCCCAGATTTCTGTGCCAAATAAAGACTTTCTACTTCAAGCAATCAACGCGCTGCCATACCTCCAAACGAGGACTTAAATTCGATTGGACATACAAACACCGGTCGTATGCCGCAAAAAAGAATATGAACTCGAGTCAGACATTCAAGTCGTAATTACGACCGCATCCACAGGATTCTCGAGCTAGGGTAATAACATTTTTTAGTTGATTATTAAGAGGATTGCCAACCCGCCAACTTGTTTCGTTCCATCCGGCGCGAAGTGTAAAACAAACGCAATAGCACTTTAATGGTTTGGTAATGCCATTAATTGACGTGTGGCTTAATGTTGGTGCAGACAACACCTTTGCGGTGTGTTAAACTTTTTTTCCACTATGCTTTCAGTTTTTTACTACCGCTAATCTATGTCTAGGTACGAGTATGAACATCTGTGTGCAAGGTCACCACTCTTTCCAAGCGTGAAGATCAAAATAGATACTGCCATCAAGTGAATACAATGTTTTACGTAAATGATTATTTCAGATGTGGTGATTAACAATAATTGTTCGGTAATGATTTATGGTTTTTAAAGTCGGGATGGGATGGGAGGTTTCATGGGTTGTTAGGGGACAAGCTTGCCTTGTAAACGCTTCGGAAAAGGCTCTCATCATCAAGCACATGGAGTTTTCATACCTTCCTCATTATCATCAGTCATGAGAGGTTGTAATAAGTACTTACTAAAGAAATTAGATAATCAGTTGATCCAAAATTAGCTGTCCACATCCATCTGATATAAGCAGAGGATAACTTACAGCATACTCAGCACTTACTGAACTACTGTTGCTTTGCCAGCCATGAGTTGTCAATCAATCATTAAAATTAAGACCTTTCAATTGTGATCAAGACATTAAATGTAACTCGATAATCAAGGGTGGTTGTAACCACTGGAATTAATGGCGCCAAATAAATTTTACAATGTTGTCAATGAAGAAAGATTTGATTTGAAATTCAAGCAGAGCTTGTGACAGCACCTTGTTTGGCATTATATGGATAAATTACATTTCATGGATCACTATTCAAAAGTCAGACGGACTTTTTCTCTCACTATGTCCCCATTGGATTCCTTAAGTCGAGTTAAGGAAGGAGGTAATACACTTTAAAGTAATTATTTCTGGAGATAAGCACCAGAAATAATCTTTAAGTCTGTAGGACATATGGATGGAAAGATTTTGAAGTAGCCGTCTTAATCAGCAGTTCTTTTACTAGACGGTTGATGAGGGAAGACACTCTGTCGATAGGATCCTACTCTTAAGATCTATTAAGTGATTGCTAGAGGTTGATCACTATTGTTTCCATATTTTTTATATAAAGGGCCTAATCAATAAAGAATGTTCCTCTTAGTATTCTGTGTAGAAGGGTCGCAAATGGCCGCACACAATTACACGACATAAAATAATGGTTTTATTCGTAAGCAATCTATTTGGTTATCTATTAAGAAAAATGCGGGAACCACGTTTGCTGAGTGGTTACCGAATCCTCTATATACGACTGGTAGATCGAAACTGGAGCTCCGATAAACTTCAGCCTGGTGAAGATCCTTCTGGTCTTTTATGTTCGCTAGATTCCATGTGATCCCAGTTCATGTATCAAATGTGATTCCAAATCTATGTCATAGAACCTAATACGACCAGAAGCGTTCGTTCCCACAAAAATAGTAATAAAAATACTTACAGTTTGATTTAAACAGTTCAATAAGTTGCAAAGTTAGGAGAACTTTTTCGAAGAAATAAAACCAACATTTATTGTATTATTGTAATTCAATTAATAATATAGTATTAGTATATATATTGGTGATTAAAACGACATATTTAAAAACTCAGTCATAAGCGTTGCTCTTAAAATATGGCGTTTTACAATGGAGCATTTTCTGTTTTTGATTGGATACTATAAGGCACGGCAACGTGGTCGCAGGAAGACCAGCGCAGTCTGGTGGACCACAGAGCTAAAGCAACTCAGGACCAGGACCCGAACTCTATTCAATAGAGCCAACATCTCAAAAAGAACCGAAGACTGGGATAATTACAAATCCAGCTTCAACGAATACAAGAGCAAAACAAGAGCAGCAAAATCTAAATCCTGGCGGGAGTTCTGCGAATCAATAGAGGATCTCAACGAAGCCGCAAGGCTCAGGAAGATCCTATCCAAGGACCCCTGCGTCCCGGGATTTATCCTTAAACCAGATGGTTCTTGGACAGAATCCAGTCGGGAATCCCTAGAACTGCTGACTGAAACCCACTTCCCAGGCTGTTAAACCCCTGAAACCACAGTCTCCTTCGAGACGACGGTTCCTACGGTTCACACATCCGAAGAAGTAATAAACAAGATTATCAAAACGGATAAAGTATCATGGGCAATAAATTCGTTCAAATCCTTTAAATCTCCGGGGCCGGACGATATCTTGCCAGCGATGCTTCAAAAAACACAGACCCACACTGTACCCCATCTCGTAAGCATTTTTTCCAATTGCCTGCGCGCGGGGTAAATCCCAACACAGTGGGAAGAAATAAAGGTAATTTTCATACCTAAGGCAGGTAAACCATCCCATACTGCCGCAAAGGACTATAGGCCAATTAGTCTCTCGTCATTTCTATTAAAAACCTTGGAGAGACTCCTTGACCTATACATCAGAGGACTCACAAATTCACGAAACTTATGCAACACTCAACACGCCTACCTCAAAGGCAGATCAGTGGAAAGCGCTCTGCATAGTGTTGTCCGTGAAATTGAGGGCTCGCTGAACTTAAAAGAGTTTACAATGGCAGCCTTCCTCAACATAGAGGGGGCCTTCAACAATGTAAACACAGAGGCCATAATAACAGCTCTTGAGGATATAAAAGTAGATAAATCCATTGTAACCTGGATTGAAAATATGTTGAAGAACAGAATTATCAATGCAGACATTTGACACAGTTCTACAAGGAAAGTGACAACTAGAGGCACACCACAAGGAGGAGTTCCCTCCCCCCTACTATGGCTTCTTACAGTCAACAAAATCCTCAAATTCTTTATGGAGAAAGACACAAAGATCATAGCGTACGCGGATGAATGGTTATCTTGATAAAAGGTAAATTTCTACCAACTATCAGTGAACTAATGGAATCTGCGCTGAGTGAACTCTCCTCGTGGGCAAGACAGAACGGTCTGAGAATAAACCACCAGAAAACCGAGCTGGTCTTGTTCACCAGGAAAAGGAAAATTCCGATATTTGTATTTGTTCCTCCAAAGTTAGACACTCCACTCAAACTCAAAGCGGAAGCAAAATATCTAGACATCATTCTTGACTCAAAACTCTCCTGGAAAAGGAACCTGGAGGAAAGGATGAAAAAAGGATTGAACGCTTTTTATGCATGCAAAAAGCCCTTCGGGAAAAGATGGGGCTTGCAACCGTACATCATTCATTGGCTGTACACAGCAATCATCAGACCCATTTTAACTTATGGGGCCCTAGTCTGGTGGACTTCTAGCAGCACGAAAAGCTATATGAACATGCTCAACAAAGTACAAAGGTCAGCCGCTGTTTGTACGGGAGTCATGAGAAGCACGCCGCAAACTGGGTTGGAAATGATTCTTCATCTCCTCCCCCTGGATCTATTCATAAAAGGCTGCGCTGCAAAGAGCGCTCTCAGACTAAGGGAGTCCTCTCTGTGGAAGCAAGCCAACTATGGACATGCGGCCATACTTAAGATAATAGACAAACTGGGAAGGAAATACGGTTTTAGTAGCCTCGCAGCTACGACCGACTATATTTCCCCCCAAAATGACTTCCCTCTCAGTATACCTATCCTTTTCCCCGACATAGAAGAGTGGCTGTCAAACGCCGTAATTAACGACCATGAGATCACCCTCTTCACCGACGGATCGAAAATGGACACAGGCACTGGGGCCGGGTTCTACTCTGATACCCTCCACAAACAGGAATCATTCAGACTCCCTGATCTGTGCAGCGTTTTTCAAGCAGAAATCCTGGCAATAGAGAAAGCAGCCAAACACCTACAGGTAGCCGATATCCCACCATCTGATATCACTATCTTCGTAGACAGCCAGGCTGCACTGAAGTCAATAGAATCCTGTATAACGAGATCAAAGGCTGTCATGAAATGTCGCGACTCACTGAGGTCCATCAGACACCACAAAGTTAAACTCTGCTGGGTCCCGGGCCACAGCTAAATCGCAGGGAACGAAAGAGCAGATGAACTGGCCAGGCAAGGTTCTGAAATGGACATCAGCGAAGCGGACACGTCATTGCAACCACCGATCAGAGCATTATACCGGATCATAAACGACACAATCATCAAAGAGGCCAACTCGTCTTGGCTTACAAGAAACGACAGCTACACGACAAGATCATCGTGGCCAGAGCTCAATGTCGGAAAAACAAAGAAGCTCCTAGCGCTGGACCGTAACTCGATCCGTATGCTCGTCGGAGTGATCACAGGGCACTGTCCCATTGGAGCAATGCTTCGGAAATGGGACTCGGGATCCAGCGATCTCTGCCGGAGTTGCGGCGATGAGGAAGAGACTGAAACGATCCAACATCTGCTTTGCCACTGCCCAGCTCTCCAGAATCGACGCCAAGTGTCGCTAGGCCAAAGATTCTTTACAGAGATTGCGGACGTGGCTAATGCAGATATATCGGATCTTCTAAGATTCATCAAGAGCACGGGGTGGTTTCAGCCACCCCATGGTAGGACAGGTTAATTTTATGTGTACCCACACAAACGAAGGGAATCGCAATGGGCCTCTTGGTCTCCGAGTGGAAGTAATGTCTAACCATCACACTCCTCTTCTTTAACCTAACCTAACAATAAGTCACGGCATATTTAATTTTTATTTAATTATAATTATAACTTTGACCAATCTTTGGTAAATGCACGAGCAGATTCTGTGGCATCCTCAGTTATTAAAAATTACGGCTGGCCAACATTTTTGTGAGCATTCTTAAAGCTCGTATTGAAATCAAAACTATAGGCATTTTTTTAAAAACAACTTTCTGTTTCAGTAAAAGTTTTACCGAAGTTCCGAAGTCCTTCTAGGGATATGATATTTTGACGGTAAAGTATGCTCTTTTGCTTTTCAGGCAGGCTTCAACAGATAGCACTGCCAAAAAAATTTCTTTAAAAAGGGTCTCGTTGCTTTGAAACGCACGTTAAATGTGTGATTATTTCCTAGCTTCACAACGTGAAAAGTCTTGGTAAAACATAAAATAACTCATTATTCATATGGCTCCCGTTTATGGTTTTTTCTCAGCCTGGATGCTATACGAGTATGTCAACGTGTTTGTTGTCGGTAGCCAAAACTCTCTATTGCTTTGGACTAATGGTTTTTTTGTATTGCATGGCAGTTAATGAAGAAAACATCAACCCAGTGAAAAACTGAACTTTCACGAACCAGTTCGCCACTTTGTTCCGAATTTTCTTTAAATGAATTATCGCAAAAGAATTGCTGCAGACATATTAGAAAGAGTTAACTACGACGCCTATTCTTGGAAAGCATGATTACATGTGACGAGACTTGGATTTACAAGTATGATATCCAATCAATCCAATAGGCATCAAATCGATGCCATGTAGCGATGAGCCAAAATCGAAAAAAACACGTATCCTAGTCGTTCAATGTGTTTTTTTTTTTTATATTTGTGATGGTGTTTCCTCGGAACTTCTTCAAGTGGGTCGATCTGTGAATAAACAACATTATTTAACCGTTTCAAGGCATTTGAGTAAGAAAAAAACACGAATTACGGATTTTGCACCACAATAATGCACCATCTCAAAAATCCGTCCTCATGAGCGACTTTTGGACCAAAAAAGCTACCGACATGATAATACATGTGCCATATTGCCACCCTATTTTTTTCCTATTTTCGAAACTCAAATTACCACTTCGTAGGACCGTTTTGAGTCGAAATTCCAATCGTAAATTCATGGATTGGAAAACTGCAAGAGGTGAGAGTAAATTATCAGTGGAATGGAAAATTTTGAACGTCAAACCTAAAAAAAGAGAAAAAAAAAAGAAGAATGTGTTTTTCTTTAGAGTCTTAACAGCAACATCTGTTTGTAAGATGTTCAAAAAATCTTTTTTTTTGAAAGTAGTTTTGCAAAAAACTTCTAAATTCTTTGCTATTTCGTAAATCGTAAATTTTCACAGATATTCGTAGAAATTCGCTGTGACGTGGGGATGTGCAAAGAGACCTGTTATTTTCACATTTATTCCTCTTGGTGTCAAATATGCATTGAACGTTATCCGGTTTTTGCAGTGGAAGGAAAAATATGTTTTCTCGTCAAGCATACTTAGTGTAGAGATTCTTTTCTAAATAAAACTTTATGTTTGGATCTTATTAACCCTTTCTTAAAGCTTTGGTAGTTTCTTCAACCCTTTAGCAATTTTTCACCATTGCGAAAGCATACAATGTGCGTTAAAATAAGTAAAGAGACTGCCATAACTGAAATATGTGATACGCTTCCAGTACAAGTTACATTACCATTTGCTGGAGTCTTTATTTGCCTGTAGCAATTGTTTTCGTGAAACATATTTTGCAAGTATGTACATTCTAAAAATGAATAACTTCAATTTTGAGCTATCAGCTTTAAAATCAGACGGTCACAGTGCATCCGAATGCCTACTGAGACAGTATTTTGTCAAGTCTTGGTTTTTCGGTAGTTTTAAACATTTGCGCAAGGATGAGAGTACACGGAAGATGAACTATGTAGTGGATGGTTAACTGTTAGAATGATCGGTAAGTAGTTGAATTGGGGATGAGAAAAATCTGTTCAAAAATTGTTTCAAAAAACCGTCCGCAGAATCAAATGGACGTCGGGGGAGAAAAGTGCCTTGACTTTTTGGAATCGATCAAAAATTATCCCCATTTCTTGGAACGTGTCATTACGGGTGCCGAGAGTTGAGTGTTTGAGTACGATCCAGAATCTACCTGCCAGAATATGGGATGGCACACTCTCAGTCTCTCCAAAGCAAAGAAAAGCAACAATGAGTGATTCAAAAATCAAAATCATTGTTGATTTGCTTCTTTAATAGCCAGATAATCATCCACAAGGAAATTGTGCCTGAAGGCCTATAGTCAATCGACACTTTTACCGAGAAATTCTTGAAAAACATGGCAACTGCTAGAAACAACTGGGTATTGCATCCCTACACTTGTCACACAGCATTTTCAATAAACAAATTTTTGGCCAGAAAAAATATTGTTTTAAACTTCTGGATCTCAAGACATAAGGTACCAGCCAACCGAAAAATGAAAAAAATTCCCCAAACGTATGATGTTCCAGTGTATCAAGCTCTGGTAGTCAAGGGCCTATATTTTGGATAGCTTGACTTTGCCAAATGATTGCATCTGATTGCAGCCAATCTGCCATTTTCGTAAGTCCTTTTATTTACAAGTCATACCAGAGTATTGCATTCAAGTTATGAGAAACATCTTCTAAGACACATCTTATGGTCCTAGCATGTCATAGTCTCTTGCAGCCGTTGCATCCCTTTCCTTTTGCGTTTGCCTCTGTTAAGACGACAGGGATGGGTTGCCAACGAGATGACTTAGTGAAGGTCAACGACTGTTTTTCCCTTGATGATTTCCAACAATAAATACCGAACAATTCTTTATTTCCCATTTACCATAATGCAATATCGCAAAAACAAGTCGTACGATGAACCTTAAATAGAATGAACTTAAATCGAACTTAATTCCTCATAAACAGAGAACTTAACTTTGTCATCCCATATTAAAACGGAAACACACCCGCCCTAATTGACACTACAACTCCAAGCATGCTATTCTTCTATTGACAAAAGTGTTTACCCACCCAATACCGGCAATTAATGAGGAGCGACAGAAAGCAACAACAACGGAATGGGAAGAAAAGATACACACCTGCGGAATAATTAGGAAAGCATTCAATTTCCATGAATAAATTAACTCACAATTCATCGGACGCGATTGTAGCAATGATGCCTACCCCTTCCACCTCCATCCCGACCGTGGGTGAGCGCACACCATAAGCCGAATCATCATCACCATGGCCATCATTGTCATCGTCGTCTTGACTACGGTGTGCCTCCTCCTCCTATACAGAGATGCCAGCGCATCCTACTGTTTATTCTATTTTGGGGGATACAACCACCTTAAGCTAGTTTCAATACTGCAGTTGTGCTGTAATCGTCC
Organism: Merodon equestris; assembly: GCA_958301585.1. Classification (NCBI taxonomy): domain Eukaryota; kingdom Metazoa; phylum Arthropoda; class Insecta; order Diptera; family Syrphidae; genus Merodon; species Merodon equestris. The sequence goes on along the minus strand of OY284417.1, from coordinate 71,718,091 downwards.
CTAAGCACACGATTTATTGTATTGTTTCATATATTTCTGAGATTGTTTTCGTTTTGTGCTGCAAGGTATGGGAACTGTTAGATGCAATAATTCGTATCTGTCTGTTTTGTGTACTCTCAAGTTCAGCTCAGTTGTGCAGTAACTATGTGTCATTGCGCTCTAGTGTGTGGGAACAGATGCTTTTGTAATTACACATTTTTAATCACTCGATTTACAATACACCTAGTCTCTTATATCTTTTTATCTTTCAGGTGACACTGAACCTAGTTGTTCATAAAACGGCAAAGGAGATTTTAGTCAGTGCTTGTGTATTAGTGCGACGCTGAGGCTGATAACATAACGCAGCAACGATTTTTATCTAAAATGACGAGAAAAAACGAACTATTCTGATAACGAACTAAAACAACAACAACCCGGAGAGTCTACACAAGACACTCAGAAATACATATCTACTGGTGGGGAACGTAAAAGCAAGAGATAAAAACTTCAAAAAAAAAAAACTCTGAAAAAAATTCAAATTTTCATTCAAATGAGCTTGAAATCGAAAACCAACTTCACGTGTGAATGGACGCAAAAGATTGTCTGAATGCTACAAGTTGACCGTTCTTAAAAATATTTGCTTAACAATTAATTGAGTGAAATAGAGTGGAAATAAATAGACAATTTGAGTGATGTCGGAGGTGGAGACCAGTGTTGTGGACTGCAGTGTGGACAGTGGAATTTGTGTTGAATTGAAGAAGGACAATCTGAAGAAGAAACTGCAGGAGTTTAAGCTGATATTATTCATACTAGAAAGGGATAGAGAAGCCAAAAGGTTACTGCGGGAAAGATTGAGGTGAGTTTGTTTTTATCTCATGGAATTTTGTTTTTGTTTTTTTGTTGTTGAAGATATGAGTAAGTGAAAATTGTTTATCTTTCGTGCTTCAGTTAAGTCGGTGGGCATATGCATAGAGGTGATAATACGAATATCAACAGTAAGGTGCACAGGGAAACTGCCGAATCGTTATTTGTTTGCTACTCGTTTTAGCTAAATGTTAATTGCTGGGATCATAGCTCATAGCATTGAAGGCTCTTAAGCCTACCTTAATCACTTTTCATGGGTGGAAGAAAACGGCTTTCTTGGCCGATTCTGATTAATGAGATTTGGCACATTAACGAAATACACATCTGATGCCTATTCTGCCGCCATAATCTAGCAAGCTGTTGTTATTACTCTAATTACGTGTTTCTTTTTGTATCACCCACTAGTTATCCATAATTTAACAATGAAGTCATTACTTTTAATAGTTTTCGGGCGTTACGACATTAATAAAAATGGAAGTGTATTCATGTAATGTACTGGAATTGTTGAAATTCAAATGACACTAACATAGCGCAATTCAGTAGTATAGTAATTTATGGCATGACGTACCATACAACCAGGTTAATGCGAAAAAGGGAATTAAAAATGAAAGGCTTTATACAGGGTGTCCCACGAGCAGTGTGCCAAAAAGCTAGAGCGTGTAGGTCTGGTCAAGACAAGAAAAAAATCGTATGGGAGGGGGGGTCTATTCCCCCCCGTTTAGACGGTAGGGGCAATTTTCTAAAAAATTGACTTAATTTGGGAAAAAAATATTAAAAATCAACAGTTACAGCCACAATGCCGTGATATACTTTTTTGTAAAGCCAGAAAAAATTAATTTCTCAAAAACTAAAAGACATTTTTGCATCCGGTTTTCAGTTTTTAACTAAAAACTAATTAGAGAATTGAATTCTTGGAAAAAAAATAGTACTTAATTACATACAATTTTGGAAAAAAGTAGTTCGAAATTTTTTTTTCCCAATTTTTTTTCAAAATTTTGAGTTTGAAAATTAATTTCTCAAAAACTATTCCTTAAAACAGCTTCGTTTAAAAACAGGACGAAAGAAGAGGTTTCTGGCTTTACAAGAAAGTACATAACGGCATTGTGGATGTAACTGTTGATTTTTAATATTTTTTTTTCCAAATTAAGTCAATTTTTTAGAAAATTGCCCCTCCCGGCTAAACGGGGGGAAATGGAAACCCCCCCCCCCCCCCCCCCTCCCATACGATTTTTTTCTTGTCTTGACCAGACCTACACGCTCTAGCTTTTTGGCACACTGCTCGTGGGACACCCTGTATAAAAAAAATAATTAAATTATTACACTGGAAACAAAAAAATAACATTTTTTTGAAAGATCCATATTTTTCAACGTACCTATATCCTAGAATACAATATTAAAAAACAACACTTGTTATTTTTACGAAACGTTAATTACCATTCTAAACAAAAAATTGCGCTTCCTTAGAAGGGGGTGAATTCGATTGGGTACAGCAGCGTAATATTATTTTTATTTATACGAGGGCAAGGTGAAAAGTTCTCAGCCTGATAATGAAAGACTGCGATCTTCCGACAGTTTTTTTCCAACACCAGTATTCCTTCCTGGATTTTGGAAAGCTATGAAATTATTTATCTAGGGCCATTTCAACTTCTTCATTGGATGCGAAATAGATTCTCCTTAAAATCTTGTTTTTAAAGATCCGACATCTGTTTTTCCCCCTTTTTATTTAAGGACCAGGAATTATACCTAATTTTTTTTTCACACCCTGTGTTTGAGGTAATTTATAGGATAGTATCCTATACGTTCTAAAGGCAAGTCTGGGACAAATGAAGATGAAGGTCGATCATTATTTTTTGTTTTTTTTGGCATAAGTTTTGCAACTAATCCAAACTTCCACTGTAACTCATAATAAGCCAATTGTTATAGCTGTATCTACCATGTTGGCAAACTATAAAGTTAAATTGACTGATCCAACTCATCCACTTCGCCATATTTTTATTATAAATTTAAATCAATTAAACCACATTGGTTTTCCTCGGATAAATTACAAAGCAGGATGATGACCGAAATATTTTAACATCGATTCATCAATTGAAATAGTGTAAATAGCAGTCTGATCGAATTCTCTTTGCTTTTTCAGCCAAAGCCTCATCCTCGCTGCTGTCGTCATCATCCCTTGAAATTGTGGTTGCGTTTCTCCGAAATACCCTTTTATTACCAGATTCTTCCCATGGTAAACAGACAAACCATGCCTTTGTCGGCACCATCCCCTTCATCCGTCACGACGCTTACTAGAGCTAAGCTAAAAAGTCGTAATTAGCCTCATTGACACTATTTTCCAAAGTGGTATTATCTGCTTCCCCTATGCAGTTGTAATAGTTTGAAACGTTAAAATGTTTTTAAATCATTATAGCAAAAATATGAAGAAAAAGTGTACAAAGCACGCCTGCCTTGTAAATACATCATAAGTTGTAAACACCAGTTTATAATTTATCTTATAAATACGGACAAAAGCTGCAAGGCAAACACACATATTCGCAAAAAAAAAATTGCCATTTGTAAACACTTGGAAATGGAAAATTATTATTTAAATGCCTTGTGTAAAGCAGGTTGCCTTTTTCATGGCCTGAAAATAATCTCAAAAATATGAAATGCCAGAAAAGGCTTTTAAGCTATCCAGCATTAGGTAGCTGCAAGCGGCAGCTCAAGCCCTTGAATGACGTAAATTGGAATGCACTAAACTCCATCTTCATTTCTCTGTTACCCTTATACCTTATTCAACAAGAAGTCTCTATGGAAGAAGCGCCTATCTCATCCTCCCTTGGACTGCTCAACTTGACCATATTTACCGACACTAATCAAATGCCGTTGCACTTGATGGAATTCGGCTTAACATTATAAAGCTGGCCCTCTCTTTTACACTGTGTATATAACTTACATATATTTTCTCACCACCACTATTTTTCAGGTAATTTTTTTCCTGCTTCCAAAAAAAACCAATTGCAGTACAGAGTATCAACCCATAGCGATTGAGCCCTACTTATCATGAGTGTTCGAAAAAGATTTCATCTCTTACATACTAATACTGCTTAATGGCAACCAGTCAGGTTTTTGGTCGAAATGTAACTGCAAAACGGCCTTGTTGTCTATGAAATCAGAAGAGCTTTAGATAAAAAAGAGGTAACTAGTCGTATCCTCTGTTCGATTTGTCAAGTCTTTGATACTTTGAATAACTCTGTTCCATATAATAAGTTATTGAATGCTTTTAAATTCTCACGTCAAACAACAATGCCCACAGACTGCTGACCGTGGCTTTCTTCCTACCAAAACAAGCGAACCGCAAGGCTTTATTTTAGATCCCATTTTTTTCCTCTTCTACGTCGACGAACTACCCAACATCGTGGAACATTACTGCGTACCTACGTAGGTAGGTAGGCTGCACAGCCTACGTGCAGCTAAAAATATCACTCATACTCGACACAGCAGTAAATTTCCAAAATGAATGAGGATCACCAGAATATCCTTAACTGAGCAAAAACAAACAATTTCTAAGCATTTGTTGTTACCAATTTCATTCTAGAGCCCCGCAATTGTCTGCAAAGATATCTAATCAAACAAGTACTCATATCGCGGTATATCATCTGGAAGACTGAGTATCCACATACGAGTACATCATCTGTACAGTTGACCATATATGTACAGTGCTACTGAAAACATTCCGAATTCTTTTCCTAAAAACATGTTTTCTAATTTTAAGAATATAGCTATAAAAGTTTTGAAGAATGAGTGGGAAAATATTCCTGTTAATATCATCGATAATCTGGTGGCCTCAATGCCTCGTTAAGTATAATTAAATAATAAAGGTTATTAGACAAAACCTAATAATTAAAACATTCAGGAAAAAAATCCGGTTAGTTTTGCACAGACAAAATTTTAAAATTGAGTTTAATTCTAATTTTTTAAAATTTTTCTTTTCTTCATTAAATAATTTTAATATAAAATAAAATTTACATATTACAAAAAAATCAATTTGGCTAATACACTTTACTCAATATAAATGATTTAAGAAATCCGGAATTATAAAATGTAACTATTGCTTTTCTATGAGAAAATATTATAAGCAGGCTCTTTCATGTGGTTAAAGTGATATTGTAAAACTCATTAGAAAACGTGACTGACTAGATCGGCTGCTTGCTCCTTGTCATCGCACACTACCGAGTCCTTCGCAGATCCGTAATATGAACATATCTAACATGTTGCAGAAAAAGGGCAGAATCATTTTTGCCACCGTTGTTTCTATTTTAGGCTCAAGAGCTTTATATTTACTTAATATAAAGTTCAATTCATATGACCCCGTCTTTCTATACGATACAAAAGCATTTCCTCAAAAGTGGTTGAAAAAATCCTTGAGGGACGCGAGAGAAATTCTTCGGAATTCACGAGTCCCTTTTTATTAACAGCGAATGAGGAAGAAATTTTAACTGCAAACTGTGTGGGTTTGAATCCAATGAATCCTGAGCAAACGGACACCAGAGCTCAGGTTATACAGAAGAATGGTATCACATAAAGTTGGGCGCACGTGCGCCGCACACGTGCAAAGGCCACGACCAACCTGTAGCATAGCTTGCTAGCCAGAGATTTGACGAGACTTAAATCCCAGCGCTATACCTACAGATAGAAAAAAAGGAACAACGGATAGACACCAGAGGTTGGGATTAGACCAATTGTAGGGTTAATATTACAATTGAGCTAGCTACACACCTCTAATATAGAAGCAGAAAAAATTATCGGAGCTGTGCTTTTATACTCAAATTTTCAAAGCTTTGCACTTTTGTTAGTCTTCTACTTTGCAAAGCTGGGGTAGGAAAGACTTATGCAAAGGCTTTCCGTACGGATATATCATATATCTGTCCGTCCATCTGTCTGAAGTATATATCAAATCAAACTTGCCGAGTACCTATGAGTCTGAAGCTATGTAGGTTGTGTTATAGAGTACTTGATTCGGAGCTTATAGCGACCGGTTTTAGAACCCAGCTACTGTGGTTCCTGATATCCAGGTAAAGGTTAGCAAAATTCAAGGTAAAATACCTGGAATTGTAGTTTGCCCCCGGGCGAGCTGATCCCATCTTATTTTATTTCAAATTTAATTTTTCTGGACTATAAATACAATTTTTGAAAATAATTATATTTTTAAATATTATTTAAGGCATTCAATATTGCAGCTTTTGGCGCGTATAACCATAAATCGGTCGACAAACTTATGTCGCGCTGCCCGAACGTGAACCTGCGGCCATGTTTAGTTAGCGCAGTTCTTAAAATATATTACAAAATACTTTCGCGGTAAACATTCATAATCATCCTGGCGCCACAGCTCAAAAACACAAACCGCGAACATCCTTTCACCAACACAGCTACACAAACTATGGTAAATGGTGGCTCCTGACTTCATGTGGTCAATCGAGGGTTCAATTTTATGCATGACCTTTCTGTTCTGTTTGTTCATAAAGTGGTCGATTGGAACATTTTTCATCGCACCTCACGTTTTTTAGCAACAGTAAGATTTTGTATTTATTGGAAATCATTTAATTCATTAAATATCTGTGTTTGAAGATTTCGGTCAATTCGAGTTTTCGCTTTCCATTGATGGTTTCACCCGGTTTTAGCAGCTCATAATACAGCACACTCTTCTGATCCCACCAAATACAGAGCATTACCTTCGCGCCATGGATATTCGGCGTTGCCGTTGATTTGGCTGGTTGGCCGGGTTTCACATATGATGTTTTTGCGCTTGGGGTTGTCGTAATGGATCCATTTTTCATCACCAGTAACAATCCGATGCAAAAATTATTTCCTTTTGTGGCGTTCCAGCAGCATTTCGGACATGCAAAACTGCCTTTCGACGTCTCTCGGCTTGAGTTCATGTGGAACCCAATTTCCTTGCTTTTGAATATATCCAGCTGCTTTTAAACATTTTGAAATGGCTGCTTGAATGACACCCAAAGATTCTGCGAGCTCTTCTTGTGTTTGGCAACAATCTTCATAGAGTAATGCTTCCAGTTCTTCATCTTCAAACTTTTTTGGCTGCCCAGGACGTTCATCGTCTTCCAAGCCAAAATCACCACTATTAAATCGTGCAAACCATTTTTGGCACGTTCGCTCAGCTAGCGCATGTTCACCATAAACTTCCACCAAAATACGATGACTTTCGGCAGCAGTTTTCTTCATATTAAAGTAATGAAGAAGAACTCCTCGCCAAAAAAACCCTTTTTCAGGCACAAAGTTCGACATATTTGAGTGAAAAAAAATTATTGTTGTTTACGCTTCAAATGAATGACATATACTGAAATGACGTATAATGACAGTAGCTTTCCAACGCATGTTCCAATGAAATAATAATAATAGAATAATACAAGTTACGCCATCTCTTAGCAAACCGCACGAATTAAGTTATAGACCCAATAGAAAGGCTAATTTTGCTGTCCCAGATACTGTAATCCTTTTAGAACTTGTATATATTTGTAATTAATCATCAAGACCCATTGTCGTTGATTGACACCAAACCGCTTCCTTCAAATTCAATATATCAATTTTACATTAAACACTCTAAGCTCATTCGTCATTTATTTTTCCATGACATTGAACCACCACCTGATGCTTCACGGTAAAGGATTAATTGTACACATACCATAGTTCCCTGAAACTTTCGCCATAAAGTATCTAAGTGATTGATTACCTGCCATTAAATCACATGAAAGCGAAAGTTGTATTTGCAGTTGTGTCCCAAAAAAAACTTTCATAGATTTTATGTCGGCAAATTTTACCGTGAAATTCTTGAGACACGGAATGGTAATTAGAAAAATCCATTACGACCTATCATGCATAATAAGCCAAATATTTGTTTAAGTATTCAAAAAGAAAATGATATTAAATTACTTGACTAACGAGGTGAAGGCCACTATTGAAATATTGTTAAGGCCGTATAACGATAAGTTCTGAAGTGATATTATCTCTGCTATTGACAATAATTAGCTCGTGGGAAACTGTATTATAAGTGGCTGATTCCACTTACTTATGAGAAAAGCAGCTTATTAAGTATTCGTGACAAAATTTGTTAGCCTCGAGGAAATGCTCTTAAATAAGCTGTTGCCTTGGAACATCTCCAATCAAAATGCTATTTCATATTCACCAAGAACATTTAATATTTTTAAAGATTTTTTTAAAAGGTTACTTCCATAGTCAATGAGTTTACGACAACCATCTATGCAAATTCCATACCGGAAACAGAGTATTACTTCATGGACTACAAAAAGGTATTTTTGGGGAAGCATTATGAATTCGCAACTTCTTATTGTCGCGGGTGCCAACATGATTTCTTTCATTTTTGGATTATCGTAATGCATCCACTTTTCATCATCTGGCAAAATGGAAAGCAGAAAACCCTTCCTTTCATGACGCTGGAGCAGCAATTCGCTCACGAAAAAACGACGTTCGAACTTTCTCGGTTTACATTCATATAGCACCCAATTTATTTGCTTTTAAATTATCCCCAAGACATTCAAACGAAAATGACTTGTTGAATTACGGTCAACGAATCTGTAAGATCTTATTGGGTTTGACATTTATCTTGGTCTAGTAATGCTTTCAGTTCTATGCCTTTTTCACCTATCCGTGCCGCACTTTTTGAAAATACGTTTCATTGTAGCTGCAACACAATATTCGGTAAACTTTTTCGTCAAAAGAATCTTTATGGTATATTTCTATAATCCTCGATATTTTTACACACAAACGTATAACGCCTATGAAAATCCACAAATGTATATATTAAATCGTTGATAGGTATCCAAGACGGTGGACATCTCCGACCATCATGTACACGGTCCATCTGATAGCATCTATCACATTTATGAACTAGTTGACGCCCGTGTAATCGGTGTAGTTTACTATATTAATTATGTATATATTGTATTACTATCATCACTAGCAGAATTTAGTGTCTGCTCGTGCGATTTATTAATTCTTTAGTAATTATTATACAATAGCAAAATAAATCCTTACAGAAAACTGTTTCACTTTATTGTTGTTCAAGTGGCGCCACCCTTAGCTTCAATACGGGCTTTTAATCGTATTTGCATACTATCGATAAGTGTTTTGCGGAAATATGGGCTTAAAAGTTTTCATTTTCGTTGTAGACCTCACTTAAAGAAGCTTTGCAACTGATAACTGAATTTCGAATGGTTTTTTTTTTAATCTGGGAGGCGAGCGAGCATTAAAAAACAGTCACTTTTTTTTCTAAAGATTAGGTTGCTGTTCTAGTCTTAGGTTGGCTAGCACTCATATATTTTGTTCCGAGTTGTCCCCCTCCTGATTTGGTCTTTCAGCGACTGGGCCCGAGACCTCACCAAACCTAACAGGACTTAGTCAGTCCTCAAGGTCACTTAAGTATGAGGATGCCCAGTCTCCCGATCACCACATTGTTTTTTTTTTCGTCGTTGCCAAATAAGTTAAACTTACTTTCGTCACTAAGAGTAACGATGTTTCAAAAGTACAGAGTTTTGTTAACATATTCTTTGACGAATGTGCGTCTTTTGTCTTCGGTAACTTTGGAAATAAATGGTTTGCGATTTTACTTTAAAACCCGCCTTATTAGATAAAGACTTTTATTTTATGATTCCGGACATCTTGGCGGTCAATAAATTTACTGACGATTTGCTTCAATGCCTTTCCTTTACCTCCTCATTTCTGAACTTATTGACAATATCCCAACAACGAAATCCCAAAAACAACAATATAAGATTTTCCAACAAGTTCACGAACCTCTGGGCAGGTTCTGCCTTCGAAAACCAACTTGAAAATAGGCTTCCGCTCTTCTTTAGAAGTTTCCGATTTTTTTCATCCCCTTATTCTCTTTTTTTCGTTTTCTTTGTTTTATTTTGTCAGAAATTTTCTCTACTAGCATATGTTACGTCGATCAAAGCTTTCAATAGAATTAGCGGAATGGGATATGAACACGTTTTAGGCCGGATAATTTTGTCTGCTTTGCTGTTGCCTTATTCGGTGAAGTCAGGAAAAAAACCTACACAAAAGGGTTTGGTTCGGTTTGAACCATGAATATGACTATATATAGAAGAGATGTATGCTGCAATATGAAAAGAATAGTTACTCCTTAGGTTATCCATAGAAATTATTAAATAAATTCGGCTGTAAGGTATTTGTGCGAAAATCTTGTGAGGATCTGTCGATTTCAAGTGTCGCTCGGTCAATTTTAGTTGGTTAAATGGCTTATGCACATACAAGCATCTGAGAACGTTGTTGATGCCTTATCTGACCAAAGTCTACGCATGCTGAATGAAAGAGTCTCTATCTTGGAAACAAAAGTGCTTCTGTCAGTTAAACCCTGTTACCGTCTTCTGGTAAAATTTATCTGCCAATTTTCAGTCACACGTCAGAAAAGTCTTGAGCCTGTGAATTACCGCGAAGTTATTTATACTCTCATGTTAACTGTCAGACACAATTTCTAAATTTTGGACTATATTTAGAAAGGATGGAAGTGAAACACTTACATCGTCAGTCCTGATACCCTTAGTCAATTCAGGAAATCACGACAAAAGAGAACGGCTATTTTGCCATCACTTTTTTATTTCAGCGAATGTCCTGCATAAGTCGGTCTAAAGCTTCCACGACTCCACCTTACAATTATCTCGAAGAATTGGACAGTAGTCTTAAAATACCTTTCTATCTTAAAAAAAATTGAAAACTGTGTACGCTGTTTTGCCACTAGGCAATCCCGGAAAATGCCACTGCAGGTGTTATTTTTCCTCAGCGTCTCACTTCTGCAAAGAAAGTTTTTTGTTTTCTCCAGTCATATCTAGGAAAAATATATTTCTTTATACTTTGAAAAAGGGTATTGTAGATCCACGTCTGTTCATACGTCGACTTTTGAACACAGTCAATCATTGCGCTTTCGGAACAGCGTTCAAGGACTCCGACAATCGAAGAGATTCATACCGCCCCTGAATAAACACTATCAATATTCACAATTATCATAGAGTCCATATCAGAAGACTGGTCAGCTACCTTTCGGAACACTGTAGTCTAAGATGTTAGTCTGAGATATCATCAAAGAAATTAACCTCTCGTCTGAAACCGAGTGTCGGCTCTGTCTTGACGACGAGAAAACTGCAGAGCACACACTATGCGCCCTCTGTCATCTTAGGAAGCGTATCCTCTTCAGAGAAATCATGACTCCTGAGGGAATCAGCTCAGCACTTATGAAGGGCATCCTCAGCTTTATTAAGAAAGTAGGGGAACTCCTCGTCTAATTAGATAACAGGCACAATATACCTATTCTGTGCTCTATTCGTTAGCAAAAAAAAAAAAAAAGAAATGAAAAACAGTCAGTCATAGTCAGTCATAGTGTCTAAACTGTAGTTTATTGCAGTGGCATACTCACGATTCGCCTAACGTTCACCAAGCAGTTATTTTAAAGTCGGCAATTTGAACTCATTCAATAAACTGCCCCCGAATGAATGAAGACAGACAATTACGCATCAGTTTCCGAAATATTATTTTCTGAATTACGTCTTCGCCCGTGAGGAATCTTCTGACAGCTGATACAATATTTCTACCATAATTCAGGTGGAATCGCCATTCCACGGAACATCAATTTACCAAATGTCTCGATTGGGATTGTCCCTGATACTGTCCTCCCTGAGAGCTTCGTCGACAGTTGATCACAATCAAGTATATTATGCAGTTTGCGTGGAACGTAAGATACGTTATGTCATAGAACGTAAACGAAATTCTTGGTTCGGCAGAACATACTCGTATACTAAAGTTAAAGCGATAAAAAGAAGATTAGCATGGGCCCTGCGCAAGGATGATGAGCGTGAGTCGTTCGTGAAGCATTCCATATTTTTAATTCATTTCTAAAAGCCCGAAACGATACTGCTACCAAAGAAAACTAGAGGAAATTACGTATCTGTCTTGACCAATATCTATGTATGTATATTTAAGTAGACACATAGACGCTTGTCCTATTAGAACTAAGAAGTCCTTCGATATGGCGAGGAATCTGCTTAACAGCAGTCAGGAGGGTGAAAATCATCTGCTACTTGACCCTTATAAAACTCATCATCGCGTATGTTTAATGTGGCGCCAACTCATATGGAAAAGAATCGTGTATTCGAGAGGCAGTGCCTCAGGGTCTGTCATAGAATGTACAGAACGTCGGAGTCTCAGATCATTAAGTATTGCCCTAATAAGGTCCTATACATCGCAAAGGCTATGATCTCAATGGCGGACTGAGATCTTGCCAATGTTACTAAAAGCAGCACCTCGATTTTTGATGGTTGTCGGGTGAAAATTTCCCAGAACGGTGCGTTCGGATGAAATTCTCCTGACTCCTTAGTTACTAAGCTTTTGGAGACCGGGCGCGTCATCATGGTTAGATGAACCAGAGAACTGACTGAGACCTGTGTCTCAGCAACAGCATTATTCTACGTTTTTTAATATGCAAATTTTCCTTCTTCTTCTTTTCCTTTTTCCGGCGTTGTTATGGTCAGAAGTGTAGGACCATAACCTTCCCACTTAACTGCAATCCTACTGGTCCGCTTGTAGGGTCCGCAGGTTTGACCTCAGAAAGTAGCGGCAGGCTTCCAGGTTTGGGATTACTTCATCGCTGAGGCCAATCAAATGCTGGAGTTTTTGCATTTGTTTGCACCAATTGTTTTTCGGCCTGCCTTTTTTTTTTTTTTTTTTTTTTTTTTTGTGACACGGGCATGCTCCAGATTTTTTTGGTTTGATCTTACTTTTACAACACCGGTGATCTCCAGTCGTGTCAACCCACTGATTTGCATGTACACTTGTGGGGCAGTTTAATGGTGGTATATGTGTCCCTAGGCTCACCTTGGTGTTTTCTAAATTGCCTAGATGTGATTTTTGTTTACCTTTGTTTTAGTCGCCTTTTACGACAAGCGAGAGGTATCGCTGCAGGGATATTCTTAACCCGTCCCTGCACGGATAAATATAAAATATGCAAATTTTCCTAAATATTTAAATGTATATATGAAAATAGAAAAAAATAGGTTTAATCCGAAAGGCATTATAAATTAAAGAATTTGGTATAGTTAGACCTAGAGGTCATAAGACACATTAAACATTAGGTTAACGAAGTTGAACCGCACACCGTGTGCAGTGTGCCAACCCAATGCCGCCTTTAAAGTTCTTGGAAAGCCTCTCACTGTTAGCAAAAATGAACTTCCAAATGCATGATTGTTGATTCATGTATAGAGAAAGTCAGAATCCATCAGAATCGTGGTAGTCAATGAAGCTTGGTCGATATTCTTATTTATATATTTTTCTTTCGGTTAAAACTTTATTCGGATTGTTACGCAGATTAAAAAAAACTATCGGTCCATACGTCGAAATGCGCTTATCAACGGTGAGTATTTACTTCTTATAATCATGGAAAGGAAAAATATAGGGTCCGCCAAATAATTTTTTTTTTTTGAAAATGCTATAAAAAAAACGACAGAATATTTTCTCAAATTTCTTTTTTTATTTGAAAGTACAATCCTTCCGGTTAATAATGGAAAATAATTTCATTCAAATGGCTGCCTCGGCTGGCCATGCAGTAGCCTACACGATCGGTCCAATTTTTAAGCACATTATCGATTGTGTACAGCTGTATTTCACCAATGGCTTCACGAATATTGTCCTTTAAAGCGTCAATTGTCTCTGGCTTGTCGGCGTAACACTTATCTTTAACGGCACCCCACAAATAATAGTCCAACGGTGTCAAATCGTAGCTCCGAGGTGGCCAAACGACATCAGCTCTGCGGCTGATAATGCGATCTTCAAAAACAGATCGCAAAACATCGAGTGTTCTCTTCAATTTTTGTGAACAAAAATTCGTTCAACATGGCCCGATAACGATCGCCATTGACTGTAACGGCCACTCCTTGCTCATTTTCGAAGAAAAATGGCCCAATTATGCCTCTGGACCAAAATCCGCACCAAACAGTGGCTCGTTTTGGGTGCACCGGCTTTTCAATGTATGCGTGCGGGTTTTCTGTGCCCCAAATGCGACAATTTTGCTTGTTTACATACCCGCCAAGATCAAAATGAGCTTCATCTGAAAAGATGATTTTTTTGGCAAAATCGGCATCTTCTGTAAGTCGATCGCAGGCCCACTTAGCGAAGCGAAAACGCATTGGATGGTCAGTTGGCTTCAACTCCTGAACCAATTGGACTTTGTATGGCGTCATACCAAGGTCTTTATGCAAAATTCGTCTCAATGATGTCTCCGAAATGTTCAATTGTTGAGAACGACGGTGAATTGATGTTGATGGCGCTTCACGCACACTTTCTGCCGCAGCAGCAATATTCTCGGGTGTACGCACTGTTTTTGGCTTTACACGCTTTGGTTTATCGATGAGGATGCCAGTTTCTTTCACTTTTTTCACAACATAACGAACATACGGAGCTGACGGTGCTTCTCTTCTTCCAAAATCCGTACGCAATTTTCGCACACATTCTGCAACATTACCATGATTTTCAAAGTAATGTCGCAATATTTCCCAGCGTTGTTCAAGCGTATACACAACTATATTCGTTCAGCGGAAGGATAAAACTAATTATCTGTCAAATCAGACATGAGCTAAGTGTAACCATTCACGAAATAAGCACTACTTGAAAAAAAAAAAGTTTGATGGCGGGCCCTTTACAATAGAATATTCAGTTTATGGAATAAGGCTTGATTTAAAGTTTGAAATTAACTTTAAGCCAGTTGAAGCCGGAAAAGATTACGTAATGCACTATCCGAATTAAATACGTGCGTTGACAGACCGCAGAAGAAAAACCGTGGAAATTTATCAACTGTCGAAAGATATATGCGCACGTAGCGCTGTCTACCGGAATTTCTTGGAACAGGAATGATATGTATAACGACATTTGTCGACAGATCGCGAATCGACACCAAAGTAAAAATAAATGCGGTTTAATTTTAGTTGAATATGTTTGTCGTTTTTTTTATTTTCTGACAATATAAAAAGAATTAAGCAAGTCATCGTTCGAATCGTAAGTTAAAGTCGCGAGTTCATTAAAAAAAAACTCATGAAAACGAGTGCTTTCAGTTTTTGCCGAATTTTAAAATTTTCCGTGCAAATCTTATTCGGACGAACGAATCGCTTTTGACGTTCTCAAGTGATTTGCTTACAAACGAACTGCATTTAATTTTTATTTATAGATTGTTTACTAATTAGTACCTATATGATAAATCATCCACTGCTTTGAGCAAAGTGTAGAAATCATCAAATTTTATTTTCAGTGCTTCGTTCTCAAATTATCAGTTTTCTTGTTAAATAAAAAACCAAATCGAAATTAATCATTTTTTTATCAATTCTTCTTTACGTACTGACAAACCGAATAAAAATGGTCCGGAATCGTTCACAAGATATGCTAGCCGAAAAGGACAACAAGTATTGTACATTTTAATTTATAGACCAGTTTCTTGCTATGCCGGACCCAGTAACAGAGTTCCCTTCCTGCTAAGAATGGTGGTCCGCAAGTTTGTCCTCAATCTCAGATGCAATATTCACTCGAATGCATTAGATATGTACACTAAACAACTTCGAAAGTTATTTCGACTCTTGTATATATAAATTAACTATCAGCCGCAATATCTCATAAAACTTTTTTCTTTTTTCTTTTTACATATGGATTATATTAGCCGTTTACCTGAAAATATACCTCTCTTTCTGATAGTGTCACCTGTATCCTCCGCATTAGTCTCATTCCTAGCAACATTATTTTTTAGTCGAATTATTTATCAGATGCTATCCGACAAGTCGATATATGTAGGTGAGGGAGAGGTTTTCATAGTCATAAGGTCCTTATTACGTCATGGCCTTCATATTTCACGCGCAGCTTATCAAGGCTATAACTTTTGGTTCCAACAAGGGTTTTCGGAAGCATCTGCTTTTCTTGACAATCATTTTATCTGAAATTTGTCGATCTAGCTGATATCTATGTCGATCACACTCAACAAGGGAAAAAGGAAAAAAGGACAGTATTTGTATAAGTTTGATTCCTTAACACACATTCGTCTAGGACAGACTAATCCTCAAGCCGTCTAGTTTAACGAAATGTTATATTCCAAAATTCTCGTATCGAGGACGAGAAGTTACCATGTGCAGAATTTTTGTCTTTTAATTGGCCATTTCCCAGACACTAAAGTGGTCCAAGCAAACTACACTTTCCCCTATATCCGAGACAGACTGTTTTACCTCATATTGCATTTCGAAAGGTGTACATTCCTCATCACTATTGCAAAATTCCTAAAGAAATTTTGCTAATAGAACAAACAAGTTTGATAATGCATGTTGTCATTTATTTAGAGTCCGCTATAAAAAGAAATACTCGAATTCAACTCTCTACGCATATTGGTACCTGCTTATAAGCAGTCAACCTTTATGGTGAGCAAGGTTGACAACCACCCTTCATCCTGGTTCAAATACATGTTCCTGTATTTATAATTTTCCTGTCGCAAAGAAAAAGGAAATTTGTAAAATACTAATATTAATAACCTCCCAGGATGTTTAATTGACAAAATCTAACTCATTCAAAAAGTGTTTTTCAACCAGGATGATATCTTACCAGCTCCTGATTAAGATCCTTTTCCATGTATGCAACCTCAAAAGTGATTATCCTTCGCGTGTCTCTCTCTGATACGATAGGCAAAGTTAAAGGCCCTCAATTGTTAACAATATTTGTCTTTTTAAACGTTTGGTTTTCAATTGTAAAAAAAATTAACACGTATAATGTTGTCTTCCGACGCTGCAGTTGACTTATGGTTTATCGACATATACGAGTGAATTGACGTATAATAAAAATAGTTTAAAGACGTCAGAAAGCACGGTTTAGTCGCCCGATTCACCGGTCCAAAACGAGAGATAAATTGCTCACCGAACTCATTTCCCAACAGGTCCATCGATTCGCGCGTATATGGCATGTAGCACCGTCTTACTATCGACCAGCTTCAGCATAAAAAGTAACCATTAAATGCGCGCCATGAACGGTAACTTGGTTTTAAAGATTATCTTTGATAAAATACGGTCTATTGATTCGGCCAGACTATAATTAATAAACTTTGTTCGAGTGTTGTTTACCCATGATGAAATGAAAATTCTAACTGAGCATGTTTGACTTTAATATGTGGCACACTCACGTGGGAGCTGTCCAAAATGGCAAAAAGATCATCCTTTTACTAAAAGTTTCTTCGTCTGTTTCTGAAAAGTTCCATACTTCTTACCACATGAAGTCACCTTGGTTTTCTGAGAGAGGGCATTGCTATTTAATTGCTTTTCCATTCAAAGGAAATATGATGGAGAAGGCGAAGTAAATGAAGTCCTCGATTATCCTCGACTGGTCAAGGCGTCAGCGGTGTTCTCAATTTTTGATTACTGCATATAGAGAACGGGCTGGGCCATTCGGGATTTATTATCTGTCTGTCGATAAGATCCGTCGAAATTTCAAATTTCAGCCCAAACAGACACTCATTGACCGTGTAGAGGTTCTTGAGGGCATTCAATAACGTAGAACCGACAACTTTGTTTATAACGAGTAGCGTCAGTCAGGATAATTTTTTGCTAAATTTATCGTCGATTTGTGCCACAAAATTCGCACGATATAGTCGATTAAACAATGATTTGTATTCCCCGACGATCTGTTCTGATCTCATCGTCTAGTTTGTCGAGGTTTTGCCGGTCTGAAACCACATTGATACGGTTTTCCACGAAAGGAATCACACAGTACAGTCAATAACTTCCTATAGACGATGTTCTTCTTTTACACAGAGTATACAATTCTGAGGTTTTATTCATTAGGAATGCTTGTAGTAGGAATGTTGTGTCGTTAAAACTTAGAAAACCTGTTTGCTCACAGCTAGTGCATAATTACACCGCTCCAAACATTCAATGCTAAAAATATTCCGAAAACAGGAAAGAATAACAAAAATAAGTAAAATGAGGGAGTTTTCTTGTGTTTATACAACGAATATTCGCCCCGAGTAAGGGGCTGTTGAAAACAAGTTTTGAAGCACCACCAACCATTCAAGACAACTAACATAAAATGAATAGAAAACACAGAAGGGAGGCAATACAAAAGACCATAAGTATCGATTACAATAGTCGCATTATAAGCTTTTTGTTCGTATTTACCACCAACCCCTACTGCCATCGACCTCCAGCTGCGACAACAAAAAGCAATTCATTCCATAGTTCCTCTGGCGCACAATACTTCCTAATAACTACTGGTCATCCATTTCGCGAACTGGAACTACTGGAAACAACATTGCCAACCATGTTTCACCTCGAGTTCATGTAGTCTCCCTTAAGTTTTGCAACTAAAGCGCGCACAACCTGTTTTTTTATTAAAATAAAAACAAAAATAAATTTTAAAAAAGTAAAAAGTTGCAAAAAAAATCGTTGGCCAATCTTTTTAATTAGTCGAAGTTAGCGAGTAATTACAAGCACCGCAAGCTTACACAATTAAGCCTCCGCCTAATTGATTCCACCCGATTTGGCTACCTGTACACCTGAGAGAGCAATGAATTAGTTCCCGATTAGTAACAAAAACAAAAAAGTGAACAATCCAAAAGCTCATCATTCTCTCACATGCCAATCACACGGCCGCGATAACGTGCGAATACTTTCTTAATCATAACTCGACTCAATCTTATCTCGCTCACGTCTTACCTGTATCGCCAAGCTTGTCGGTTTTTTTGGGCAAAGTTTCGCCTTAGCCAGAAGCACGGAGGCATCCGCGCCCAGTCAATGCGTTAACACTTGTGGATACACAATCGGCCGGATCGCAGATAATTCCTTGTGTAGTGTGTGTTCGTTCCAAAGGTTTTAGATATGATAAATTGATTTTGTGCCAAGTGTTGCCCTTAGTACCCCTATATCGTCATTGGTGCAATTATTTGTTTGAATCTTGTTAAGCGATTATGTGCAAGTAGTTGTTTCTTGTTTTTTTATTGTTTCTCGAGATACACGCGCATTCGTGCATCAAATGATTGTGTAACAGTGACAGTCGTGCGAAATCGTTTGTTTACATTCGCGTGATACGACTTGAGTGACATGTGATCTCACAAATACGACGAAAACTATCTAAAAGCCATTATTCCAACGGAAAGCATATCTATCATCCTAAGGCGGCAATCCATCAATGTCAGTTTAGCTCATAATGACCGTCTTATCAGCGGTCTACCGTAAATTACTTCATGCACCCGACGACGGCCCAATATTTGTTTTCAAGTTGGACCATATCAGCAGAGTTTCTAGACTTTCTGCGCAACAATTTCGGAAAATGTGTTAAAATATTTCAATAATTAGCGTTAAAGGTCAATTCGGGGAAAAATAAATTTAAAAACATCTCCGAAAGTGTCTGCGAGAAAGAAAAAAACAACTTTCTATTCGCGTACGAGGGTGAAATGTAATCGGCATTCGAGGGTATCTGTAAATTGTTGTCGCTATTTTGGAGTGTTTATGAAATTGATTAGTGGCTCTCGAGAGCTTCGTGAATGTTGACGATGCTATTTGCGCAATTACTTATTAATATAATTCTTATTTTCATCAGATGAAGCCGCAGAATCAACAAAGAGACTTCGAAGGCTTAGACTTAATTAAATTGACTGAAATAGATTATACGTTATCGCTCTAAATATTTTGAGAAAGCATTGGTGACAAAAGCAGCCTGATAGGAACTAGAACTGTATACAATCTGTCTTATCAATATGAGATCACATTTCCTTTATTAAGAGCGCCCCATTAAGGTACTTAATTTTACATCAATTAGGTAGCCTGCATCGATTAAGCTACTTGAAATGTTTTCTATAAGGAAGGCTTTCTTCCCACCAGCCATAGCAAAGCTTCTGGAATGAACTAGCTAATAGTCCAACCGTTCTAACGTACATGCGTATATCACACATCTAAACATGTATAAGTGGCATGAATGCCAGTACCTAACTTTTTCCCAGGCTTAAATTTACTTAATACATATACATATATACAGGGTGGTTCAAGCGAACTGCAGGTTTTAAGTACAAATAAAAAATTGCAAGCAATTCGGTTTTTAGAGTTTAGGTTAAACACTCGGTATGGCCACGAACTATGGCCGTTCAATTCTCGAAGAAAGGATTTCTTGAGCGTATCCACACTATAATATATTTTTGACTTTTAACTCTTTCTGGGCCATACTATTACTAAAAAAAATAGGGAAAACAAACAATTATCCTTGCAAGAGTTTATACAAGAACGTGGAACGAACAATGTACCACTGCACTCAAAATGTGTATTTTTATGAATGAAATTCCTTTGAAGCCGGATTTTCCCTTCCTAAGACAAGGTGGAACATTGCAAGTAGAAGACTATGCTACAATGCGCACATCTTCGCAATAAGTAATTTTTGATATTTTCGCCTCTCTTCCCGAACCATCATTCTGACTATAACAACCCTTTTATCCATCTACTTCAAAAATATTCCACAAACCACTCCCGGTGGTTGTCAACATAAACCTTTTGGTTTTTGTCAACAAAAACTACCCTCAAGATAAACACAACACGTTAAAGAAATCTTTGTTCAACGAAATTTTCATTTTTGCCGGTGTAAATATCCAGTTAGAATCAGATCATACCCACTGCTGCCACACAACATCCAAATTTTAAATCCTCTCTTGATTGGCCTCCAAAGGCAATAAAAATGAAACAATTCCTTTAAATTTAATCCTTGATTCGTCTACAGCTATGAATTGGCCAGAGTAAAAGCCCACTTGGAATCTGTCTTACAAAAGATCCAAAAATGGTTGAACTTTGTATAACTTATTGAATACCTTTAGTGTCGTGTAATTAAGAACGAGTTGACCAATAATCTGTAGAGCTTCACTGAACCTTTAACCCATTAGAAAGTTATCATACAAATGCTTTTATCTCTGTAGCAGTTGTGAGAGAAAAACGTTTGCCTGATTACTTAGAAGGTATTGTTTAGGAAGACGTTATGATCAATTCTTATTAGATATTGACGCAGCATCATGATTTTCCAAACTTACAACTTTTTCAGCTGGACCATGCTTTTTGTCTAAAAATAAAAATTTAGCTACTGGATCTATTGATTAATTTCTTTTTCCAAATTTGTGAATTTCCAAGCCTTTTTAGCTCGCAAAATGGTTAGTAAGGTTTTGCTTCCTTTCTTCATCCAGCAATTTTTTTTTTATTTGCAACTATTTATTTATTTATTTATTTACTTATTTATCCATCAATGGATATTCATCTTTTGACTACAATCAACTAAAATCCTTTACAATTATATATCATTCAAAAAATTCAATACAATATTCTTAAACCTAAATCTATTCATTTGAAAGTCGACTTCTTTGCAAATATGTCCTTTACAAAAATGTCATTTACGAAAAGTACTCCAAGGGTTGCTCTATGACTTTTAAAGAATTTCCAACCTATTAATGAGCACCTAGATTTATATAAAGGGAAATCTTCAGATCATCTCAAATTTCTCAAGGCAAAGCGTGTTAACCTTTTCTGAATATTTTCAATCCTTTCAGAAGAGTTGTCGTGAAAAGAAGACCAAATAAGGCAACAGTATTCAAGTATAGGTATCATCAAAGATGTATAGATCGTTTTCAGAGTATAGCTATCCATAAATACTACGGTGTTACGCTTTAGAAAACTCACCAACGAATTTACTTTGGATATTATAAAATTAATATGTGCTCAAAAAGAAGATAACCTAGTATCAAAAATAACACCAAGGTCCTTTACTTCACTAACAGTCGATAAACTTTCATTACCAAGACTGTAACTAAACAGCATCCTAGGTGTTGATCGAAAAGCTCAAGAAATCTTACACTTGGAGATATTTAACTCAAGATGATTATATGTACACGACTGAAAAGCTTATCGACTTATGTCTTTTTGGAAGTTAAGGCAATCTTCTAACGAGTACATTTGAAGATACAATTTCAGAAAAGCTGTAAAAACTTCAGAATGTCATTAACGAAAAGATTGAAAAGAAGAGGCCCGAGGTGACTACCCTGAGGGAGGCCATACAAGACATCTTATAAAGAATTGTTTCCGATTCGATAAATAATATTCTAACCATTTAAGAAAACCAAACTTAAATCCTATTCTGTCAAATTTCCTAATAAGAAATACACTTTCACGAATTCAGTGTACATGAACATCAGTCCGTATTTTATTTTCTAAAGAACAGAGAATAAATTTCGAAAAGACACATATTAGTTCTAGTAGACCGTCCACTAGAAAAACCATGTTGTCCCGAAGTTACCTTTTACTGCAAAATTAAGCCTATTGAATACCAATTTTTCAAAAAGTTTTGGAATAGCTGAACATGTTTAGCCTGATCTGTAATTCTGTATTAAATTTTTAAAACCACTTTTATA
Source organism: Merodon equestris (assembly GCA_958301585.1). Classification (NCBI taxonomy): domain Eukaryota; kingdom Metazoa; phylum Arthropoda; class Insecta; order Diptera; family Syrphidae; genus Merodon; species Merodon equestris. The sequence continues at coordinate 71,695,779 of OY284417.1, read as the reverse complement.
CCTATTTCCATTCATCAAGAAAAACAGCAGTGTAAACCGATTTTTTAAAAGCTACTTGTGATCATTTAAAAAGTGAAACTGCACATTTTGATAGCAAGAGGGGAGGCATTAAATCCACTTCAGGATTTTTATTTAAATCCACATGAGTTAAGCCGTCAAATACTTCTTGATCTGTTGACGAAATACAATAAAAATCCACTTGGCATTGATATCATTATACAGATTTTCACAGTTTAGTATGATGTCTGAATTATAATTGGATTTAAAAAAATTGGCAAAAAGATTACATGTGATTCTGTTATCATAAGAGCTTTCACCGTCAAGTTCCATAGAATTAGGAAAGCCAGAAACTTCGCGTTGTTCAGGAAAACCCCAAAAACATTTATAATTTTATTTTATATTCCTTTCAACTGTACTTACATACATACATATATACTGTGAATAAAGAAATCTGCTTAAAAACTCCCTTCTCAGTTGCATAAGACGGGTTCTGTCTTTAGATTTCCCCGATGCCTTACATTTTTTAAATGCCTTATTTTTACATTTTCTAAATTCTTAAGCCTTTTATTGAACCAAGGATACTTAAAATACGATCTCTTTCGAATCAGAGGGACGAACTTCTGAACACACTCGCATAAAACTGTTTTAAGGGTTCGATCTAACGATTTATCTGCTACAGTATATTCCCAATTGATGGAATTGTAATAATTGTTCAAAGTAATGAAGTCAGCCTTCTTGTAATTTAAAGTATAACAGTGATCAGTACTTATCGGTTGAAAGGCATAAAATTCAAATATAACAAAAATAGCTTTATGATGAATTTAACTTTTTACCAAAGCCTGATTCGAAGACCGTAAATGTAACATCTCTAAGAATGAATACGAGATCTAGGAATAGCAAATAAGCCACTATTCAGGGCCGAGTGGTATGATGACCAAAAATGTTCACAGGGAACCGGTATTTGGGTATTTTGAACAAAATACGAACAATAATAACTAATTTTCGCTCAGATCTCCTCACGGTAGACTACGAGTCGAGAATTATTTAATATATGCATCCCACCTTCATTGGATGTATTTTTTTTTAAATACAAGCGTGTATAAAAAACATGAAATTGAACACCAAGGTATAGAAAAATATTTAGATGTGTGATACATTTTTATAACCATCAGACCTTAAGGAGTCAAATGGCTGTTTGGATCTTACAAAGCTTCAAGTCTCAATATTCGTTACTTGATTGTCTTTGATATTTTCGGCCATCTTCCTGGCATTCCGTCGAGCATTTCGTTCAACTCGAGTCTTCACTTTTGAAAAATCTTCTGTTGCTGGTGATGCCTTACTTCACTTTTCCAATCAGAACCATAGAGTTTTACAGCACTGACGGCATTGTTGTGACGTGCTATGGTTTGATTTATGAACAGTTTATCGACATCGGGGCGCTGTCAGCGCTCTAGCTATAACCACTTGTGAATTATTAACGCTAGCACAATATGACGTTTCTTCTTCTTCTTTTCCTTTTTTCCGGCGTCGTTATGGTCAGAAGTGTAGGACCATAAATTTCCCACTTAACGGCATTCCTACTGGTCTGCTTGTGGGGTCCGCCGGTTTGACCTCAGAAAGTAGCGGCAGGCTTCCCGGTTTGGGATTACTTCATCGCTGAGGCCAATCAAATGCTGATGTTTTTGCATTTGTTTGCACCAATTGTTTTTCGGCCTGCCTTTTTTGCGTGTTGAAATTGGAACGTTGATTGATATCGCCTTTTGGACGGGGTTCAAAGGATCTCTCCTTTGAACATGGCAATACCAACTGAGTCGGTCGCGCTCTATATTTCTTGTGATGGTTTCTTTTACGTGGAGGCTTCCTCGGATCTTTGAACTTCTAATTCTGTCACGCTTTGTTACTCCCGCTGTCATGCGAAGCATCTTCATCTCAGCTGCCGTTAATTTGCTCTCATACTTTTTGTGCATTGTCCAGCATTGTCCAGCATTGTGAAACGTATGTGAGCGCCGGACATACAACTGAAGTGTAGAGCCTTCCTTTCACCTTAGGGGGCATTTTTCGATCACAGAAGATGGCGGAGTTTTCCCGCCACTTCATCCACCCTACGCTTACGCGATGATTGATGTCGTCATCACAAGTTGCTTCTTTATTAATCATAGATCCCAAATATTTAAACTTTTCACACTTGGGAAGCACTCTTCCATTCAAGTAAATGTCTGGAATAGGCTGATGAGGGTCAAAGAACGGGCAGCACAGATACTCTGTCTTCTTTGAACTAATACGATACCCGTGTCCCTCAAAAATGTCCACCCACCCATCAAGTGCTCGTTGTAGGGACGCCTGATCATCACTTATAATGGCTCCATCGTCAGCAAAGAATAGCTGGTGCACATTGGGGTCCGTCACATTTCCTTCAAGCGAGCAATCAAGGACTGCTATAAAGAGCAGTGGGCTGAGGACGCTCCCTTGGTGTACACCGACTTTGATTGCGAACTCTTCGGTGACTCCTGCGGTGCATCTTACTCTTGTCGTTGCTCTATTGTACATGTCCATGATCACTTGCACGTAAGTTTCTGGAACTCCTTTTTGTCTTAGCGCTACCCATAAAAAATCTCTTGGTTGCCGGTCAAAGGCCTTCTCGAAATCAACCAACACCATATGCAAGTCCTTTGACGAATCACGATGCTTTTCCATCATGACCCTTATACTTTGGATTGCATCTGTCGTTGATTTACCCGAGACAAACCCCCACTGGTCATCAGATAGTCGTATTATTTTCCGCAGTCGGCTATCTAATACCCGTTCAACGATCTTCATGGTGTGCGACATCAGCTTGATAGAACGGTAGTTATCACAATTTCGCGTATCACGCTTTCCTTTGTGCAAAGGAATAAGATAGCTTTCCCTCCATTGATTAGGCATAGTGTCGCCTCTCATAAGTTTGGAGATAAGAACCATGAGCCATCTAGACCCGATGTCTCCCATATTTTTCCAGAATTCAGAGGGTATCCCGTCCGGCCCAACAGCTTTGCTTTTCTTGGAGTTTTTAACCGCGTACCGAACTTCTTCGACTGTGATGTCGGATATTTCGGCATGATTCGGGGCGGCTCTTGGAAAGTACACTCGGGGAAACTGTTCGTTCAGAAGTTCCTCGCCATACTGTCGCCATCTGTGGAGAATTTTTTCGTCTTCCACAATGAGTTGGCCTTCAGCATTGTTAATAAACTTTGGGAAACGAATCTTTTTCCTCTCTATTAGTAGAAGAGCACTTTGACCAAGCTTGGAAAGCCATTTTCTTTTCGTGTATCACTGCTTTGGCTTCGTCTGTCCACCACCAGGTTTCTTTTGCGTGTTGGCAGGGGCCTTTAGATGTTCCGAGCAATGATTTGGCTTTCTCCAGGCCAGATTGTTGTAGGGAATTCCACATGTCTTGTGCTCTGCACTCCTCATTACCGACCTCATCGATAATGGAAGAGAAGTAGTTTTTCATGTTGGTAATAAAAGCTTCGCCTTTTCCTTTATCCAGCTTATACCACTTGATTCTCTCAGACACCTTCGTTTGCTGCTTTGACTTCTTACTCGCCTCCATAAAAAATTCAGTCAGGAGGAGACGGTGTTGAGGGGCGATCGCGTCTCCTAGGATCACTTTGCAGTCTTTAGCTCGTGGCTTCATGAAACTGGATACCAAATGATAGTCTATCTGAGTTTCATTTCCGCCGCTGCTATAAGTGATCAGGTGCCGGCTTTGTTTGACGAACATGGTATTTAGCACTATAAGACCGTACGACTTGCACATGTTTAGGATATTTTCAGCTGAAGAGTTCCTGGTGCCCTATCCCAGCCCTCCGTGGTAGCCTTCGCTTGTCTTCCCGACATGTCCGTTTAAATCTCCCCCAACAAACAAAAGCTCTTCCTTTGGAATGATTTTGACAAGGTTGTGGAAATCTAGCCAGAATGCATCTTTTTCTTTTTGTTCGCATCCTACTTGAGATGCATATGCGCTTACGATGTTCCACACTTCACCATGCATCACCAATTTGAGAGCCATCAAACGGTCACTGGACTTTGAAATGGTTAAGACGTTGCCAAGTAGCTCTGCCGCAAGGATGATGGCGATTCCGTTTTTTCCTTGTTCCAATCCATAGTAAAACATCTTGTAGGCTTTTGTTTTAACGTCCAAGAAACGTGTCCGATTACCGGTGTTTCGCCATTTCGTCTCTTGTACGCACAGGATGTCTACTCGCCTTCTAACCATAATTTCTTCAAGCTCATAGCTGCGACCACTCATGCTTCCAACGTTCCAACTCGCGACTCTTAAGTGTGGCTTTCGCCGTTGCATTACTTTGCTAACCCCGGAAATCCTATAGCTCTGACCCGAGCATTGCTGCTCGTCCCAGGATCACGACCATTAGTAGTGCCTGGCGGGGTAGTGCTTTTCCTTTTAGCGTTCTTTTCCATAATTCTACGGTTTTACCGTTTTCTTCCCCTCCTTTTTTTGACACGGGCATGCTCCAGATTTTTATTTTTTTTGTTTGATCTTACTCTTACAACACCGGTGATTTCCAGTCGTGTCAACCTACTGATTTGCATGCACACTTCTGGGGCAGTTTAATGGTGGTATATGTGTCCCTAGGCTCACCTTGGTGTTTTCTAAATTGCCTAGATGTGATTTTTGATTATCTTTGTTTTAGTCGCCTTTTACGACAAGCGAGAGGTATCGCTGCAAGGATATTCTTAACCCGTCCCTGCACAGGTGTCCACGAACCCACTGCATGTCTTCAAAATTGGAATTTTCTCACAAAGTGTTGACGCTAAATTTCGCGGGACAGATTTAATAAGCACATTCCAGCCTTCTGATGAATTAAAAGTGCAGCTTCCAGCGCTACTTCATTTTAAATGCAATATTCCTTACTGCTTGTAAGACTATATATATACAAGTTTGTTACGACGTGAATAATAAAACGAGGAAAAAATGATTCTGCTTTTTGGGATCAACAAATGTTGACCGTGATGCAATTATCAAGACCACTATACAAAGATTAAGGACCTCATCTCCAGAAATTGATATGTTTATGGAAATATCCCATTTTGCAAGAGGTAATAAAACTGCGTTCATCGAACTTCATTAATGGCTATCTCGCCATTTCCTGGTGTCGAAGACAATGACGAAAGGTGTCCAAAATTGGCCGAGGTAACTCAGCATTCTGTAGTGCTTGATGACAAATTACCTCGGATTATTGGTTTGCAAAGTCACAATTGAAATTGTTGAGAATCGGTGCATCGCAGGATATTTGCCGAAAGCCAGAAGCAGAGGCCACTCGTTGATTACTGGCAATTGCTATGCCAGTTGGATTTCAACCCAGTACGAATAGTGAGGAAATAGTACAGCAATGAAATGGAGAGCCACGGGTCACTTTTACTGCACGGTCGAATACAGTTCAATATAGCCTCCTAGACTGGTATCTCATTTTTGGATTCACACCGCAAGTATTTATGAAGAACTAGCGACAGAGGCTAAGTTCATATACAATATGATGTTGGGCATTATTGAAAGAAAGCCACTGTGTACCATATACCCATGGATAGCTGAGTTGTCAGTTTGAAAAGAAAGCAGGTTTCTTTCGCGGGAATCAACATTTCTGGTTGACATTGGAAGTATATTCCCGAGGTAAATCAGATTGCAATAGCGTTTTCGTTGTTATAGTATAATATTCTGGAATTAAACACTATGGCTTCAACTCTTACTTCCATCTAATGCTGCTCGGCGCCCTAAGAAATCAATATTAAGTTGAAGCTTACCTACTCTGCATAATTACTTTTGTAAATCCGCAACCGTTCGACTAACAGTTTCTAATTGTACTTATCTCACTACGTTTTTAGGAATACAACCGAAGCCTTCTTCATCCAGACATACCTACATATTTGGCAAGTATTTTGAATAAAAACAGACGTCAGAAAATTCCGACGTCGATGCCATTCGATCGAGTGCACTTATTTTTAGAACACAACCAAAGATCTCACAAGGAGATGGCTTTCAGGAATATTGACGTCATTTCGAGTTCAAAAAACCTCTTCAAGTGCTCCACTCGCATATGTTCTGAGTCATTACTTTGTTGATCGCTTACCCGTAGTTTTATATAAAAATAGATGCACTTAGTGGTTCTTTACTTTTACAACAGATTTGCATTCGTTCTTAAGAAAGCTGGCATCAGCACATTTTCACAGATAAATCCTTTATCTCGAATGTCGCATCGGAACATAGTCAACAGATCTCCCGATAGTAGTCCCCGATTCCCCTGAAGTCAAAACTCATTTTACATTTCCAACGAAAACCCCAAAACCTTGTTAAGACGACACCTAGTCTCATCAAACCCCAAAAACACAATATTCCCTCGTCCAATGACTCTTTAATGAACTCACCGGACTGAATCACTTCAACCACAAAACATCAATTTTGATCAATCAACTGTCACGCTGGACACTTCCCCGGCGATGTTGCACACGTTTCCGCCAATGGCTATTTTGATGTAGCCCTCCTCTCCAAAATGACTGCCCCATGAATTCCTCACGATAAAATGAGGATTTTCACGTCCGCCCAGGTCGTAACCGACAATCTGCACTACATGGTTGGGTTTACCATCACACGAGTGTGTCACCACCCCGCCGACGTAATGCTTCCATGGCAAGGCATCGACAGACGCGATCAAGGGGCCATTGTGTGTGATAAATACCAACATCTCGTGCTCCTGACCTACGAAGCTTAAAGAACAAGTTTGAAGTTTTACGTACATGCTTGCTTTAAGGTGATGACATACTTGAAACACGTAAAGTCGGTGACGCGTGCAGTTTTAGCTACAACAGGATGGTGTGTACATGACGTAAGCTGTCCTTCCTTTGACCGCATATAAAGATGATCGGGGATGATTGTAATGTTATTGCCCTTTAAGCAGTTGAGGGCACGGCATGTACCACCGCCTTCGCAGAGCACGTTTTTTCTTCCCACGCAGTCAGTGACTTGCTGCAGGCTCAGCTCGTTGGCATTTGTGGAATTCCTTTTAAGTGCAACCATGGCCTCTATGGTGGCAACAATAGTCTCAACAAAGCATGAACCGCAAACATCTCTTTGCATTCGGACCGGGGTAATGATGCCACGTTCACGCCAATCCACACGTTGCGGTATTCCAGGCGGACCAGTGCCGAAACTCGAATTTAACTTTGGGATCGATCTTCTGAACCGCGTTGCATTGCGGCGTGTGCTCGCCACAAGGTATTTCTTAACGAACTCGATTTGGGTCAAATCTGAATATCGATTTATGCCGAATACCGCTCGACTATCATGTCGTAGTCCTTCCAGCCAATCAAAAGTCTCCTGGATAGAGATATGCAGGAAGCTCTGTATGATTTCATTGCAATTTCGTTCTTACCTTGAATATCTTGTAGCGCCTTTCGTATTCGGTTTTATTTCCATAGTACGTCCGGTTGAATGTAATAATGAATTTTCTAAATTCCCGCTGAGTGCGAGTTTCCGGATTGGGAATGCGGATGGGTATGGCGAAGAACAGCAATGCCGCGAAAATGAATAAGTCTCGCTGAGGTATGTCCCGTTCCTGGATACCTAGCAGCATGATGGATGAAAAATGACTGACAGTGGTCGGATGATGATGCATGGAAGTTGTAGTTTTGTTATCTGGACATTTTATCATGTTCATGGAGACAATGGACGATGATGAGTTATTTCCTTAGAACGTCCGATGATAATTAAACAATAGGAACGTGATAGCCGCGAGGAAGGCGATGTTATGTTGAGAACGTTGAGATCAAGTTTTCTGCATAGATACCGACAAGGTGAATGTATGATTGCAGATTAAAATGCTTTGATTCCTTATGGGATATAGGAACTGTGACAAAACTGTCATATTTCTTATTATCATCATCTTTGTTATTATAACAGTTTTCCGAAGACACATTTTGACACACCCTGTTCTGATAAGACTAAAATAGAAATTTCTCTAGATAAATCTAGATATACAGAACTTTCCCTTCATTAGAACAATTTTTTGATCAGCTGTGGGGCATGTGGCACAAACTTGACGTCAATCCTAGCTAAAAATAATCATCCAACATACACCATAGCGAACTTCATTGACGTAAATATGGCAATCATTTTCATCAATCGATACATTCCAATCACACCTCCGGCACTACACGGTCACTTTTGGTGGGTACAACGGCACAAGAACATTCAATTGTGAAACATTATAACATGCACAGCCTGTTTGGTAGGACTTTTATTGCGACCGAAAATCGCTCTTAAAGTTGCGATCTTCTTCTTCTTTCAGTGGCGCTACAGCCCGGTGTGGGCCTCAACCAACAAGCGTCTCCAGCCAGCCTTCTCCAGTTACGCACACCAAGTTGGTTGAGGTCCTTTTCCACTTGTGTGAGTCGAGGACGTCCTCTGTTGCGTTGTTCCAATGGCTCGGATTCAAAGACTCTTCGGGCCGGAGCTGTGTTGTCCATACGCTCTACATGGCTTAGCCATCTTAAGCGTTGTTTCCGTAGACGCTTAACCAGGCACATGCCGCCGTACAGCCCATATAGTTCGTGATTGAATCTTCTCCTCCAGATGCCATCAACGCAAACAGGACCAAAGATCGCACGCAGAACTTTTCTCTCGAAAATACCAAGAGCTTCCTCATCCGCTTTCAACAGCGTCCATGCTTCTGCACCATAAAGCAGGACTGGGATGATTAAGGTATTGTATAAAGCCAACTTGGTCCTTCGAGAGAGGGCTCTATTACTCAATTGCCTCTTGAGCCCAAAGAAACAGCGGTTGGCAAGAGTGATTCTGCGTTTGATCTCGGTACTGATGCTGTTGTCCCTATTTATTGCAGAGCCGAGGTAGACGAAGTCCTTGACCTCGAAGTTCATGCTGTGACGCTCTGTCCGAGACGTCGATGTTGTGTGTCCTTTCTTGATGACAACATGTACTTCGTTTTGCCCTCATTTACCACTAGACCCATTTTAGCCGCCTCCGCTTCAATGCCAGCAAACGCCTCATTGACGGCTCGCTGTGTTCGACCAATCACGTCAATATCATCCGCGTAAGCCAGCAGTTGAACGGATTCTCAGTTGAACGGTTCGTTGCCGACCTTGATGGAGCAGCGAGGGTTCTCCATCGTCACCCTACACAATCTGACAAGTTTGGTACGGATGTCAAAACTAGACATGGCTTTGTATAGCTCGTCTCCATGCACGCTGTCATATGCGGCCTTGAAGTCGACGAATAGGTGGTGAGTGTCGATCTGCATCTCTTGGGTCTTTTCCAGGATCTGCCGCAGTGTGAAGATTTGGTCTATTATGGACTTCTCTAGCTTGAAACCACACTGATATGGACCTATCAAGTTGTTGACGAACTGTTTCAGGCGTTTACACAAAACGGCAGAGAAGATCTTGTAGGCGATGTTAAGGAGACTTATTCCTCTGTAGTTGGTGCAGTAAAATGGGTCTCCTTTCTTGTGGATCGGGCAAACGACACTGAGATTCCACTCATCGGGCATGCTTTCCTCCGACCATATCTTACAGATGAGCTGGTGCATCCTTCCTACCAGATCATCCCCAGCTGCTTTAAACAGTTCCGCGGACAATCCGTCCGCTCCAGCAGCTTTGTTTGACTTAAGTCTCGATATTGCTATCTTGACTTCGTCAAAGTCGGGAGAACGGAATTCTTTTAACAGTCTGCAGAAATTATCCTTCCAAATTCTCAGCATCGACTGCGATTCTACTACCAGTTGTCCATTTTCGTCCCGACAGGCTTCAGTCCGAAATTTATATGGACTGGATAATTGTTTTACTTTCTGGTAAAACTTTCGGACTTCATTCCTGCTGTAGCACCTTTCCATCTTTTCGACCGAGTGTCGTAGCTGGGACATTGGTCCCATGTTCTTTCTAGGAGATCATAGAAGCCATCTTGCTGTTGTCATCTCTGTCTTCAGTCGGAGCGTGCGCGAAAATCAAGCTAATGTTACCGAATTTAGCCTTGATGCCGATTGTTATGAGGCGCTCGCTTATGAATTTGAAGCTCAAGACTTTTTGCCTTAGTCTGCCTCGAACAACAAATCCACATCCAAGTAATCGCTGCCTTCCCCCTCTGTAGCAATCGCAGTAGTAGAGGTCGCAGTTTTTCATCCTCCTTTTCCCCGGCCCAAGCCATCGCACTTCCTGGATTGCGGTAATGTCTGCTTTGTAGCAGTCAAGGGCCTCCGCGAGTTCATCAGCTGCACGTGGTCTGTTAAGGGACCTCACATTCCACGTGCAGATCCGAAGTTCATAGTCCTTAATTATACGTTTGCCGGGGTCGTCAACAGTGTATCCATCATTATCCGAAGCTTGTGGTTGGTTCGTAGTGAGTAATTTTTTTACAGGTACGGCTCACTAGGCCATAGACCAACCGACTAATCCTGTTTTCTGGCGCAAGATACTCGCCATTCGCCCTTCTCCGTTAGTAACTCCCAAAGGAAGTCTCCAGATGACACCACGAGGAGGTGGAGATAGGACTTGCTAACAGAGCCGCAAGATGTTCGTCTGCGGTGGCTCTTCTCGTTTTTTGTGGAACTAACATCCGTCGGATAAATGTTACCCCTACGAGGCCTTTGTTAGCCTTTACCATCCTACTCAGAATATCGATCACCTACTCAGAATATCGATAATAATTTTTAGTAATTTTTAAATGTTACTCGTCCAGCAATTCAAGCCTTGGCTGACAATATTTTTAACGTCGAAAAATATACAAAATGATAGAGCATATGCATGGACATAAAAGAAAGGTTCAGAACTTATTCCAAGGGTTGAAAGATGCCACCATCCTGCAAATGAAATGGTGTGATTTTGGATGAGCTACGATGACACAACCAACCTCAATTTTTGTGAACAGGAAGTCAAGACATCGGCGAAGGCTTACCAATCCAATATTTTTGAGGCCATTTTATACCAGTCCACATGGCGAAAAGCACTCAAAAAAAATTAACCCGACTTCATATGACCGGATGATTAGGCAGCTGGTAATCCGGTCTTCAACCCCCTGAATAATAAAATGTAGTCCCCTTTAGGGAAAATAACTTGCTCTATTGAGCGCCTGGAACTAGCCCTTGTCCACACTACCGACAACTTTCTAATGAATTAGGTTCGTAATGCGATTGATGATTTGCCAGTACGTCTCAGGTCGTGCTTTATGATCAATAGTGGTCATTTCGAATGAAACATTTCATAACTTATAGCTAGAGTCTCGACAGATTAAATTTAAAAATATGTTTTTTTTAACATTTTCATTTGGCATAGGTACGCTTTTCTTTGTATTAGTATTTATGACTAGACTAGGTATAAGAAGGCGAGGTGAATACTAATCAATATTTGAGAGCTACTGAAGGGATTTATATAATACTATGATCAAAGTGAAAGGTGACTTCGATTTCCGAAACGGCATTCAGTTCATGCAGCGATTCACGTTGACTCTCTTCTAACGACTCGAAATGCTGTCTCTCACTCTAAGCCAGAAAGACCACTCACGGTTAGAAATTTTCGTTTTAAAACTGATAGCGCCATGCTGTTTTTCAAAGAAGTTGAACTTTTTCTAGAACTAAACGAGATGAGACGCATTTCAGGCCCAAGTTATCTTTCAAGATCGATTGAATTGGTTCATTCGATATGCCAAAAATATCGACAAGGTAATCAACCGTTTTTGATTACCAAATCTTTAATTTACTTGATCGGTTGTTTATCAGTTGATGTTTTTGTCCGATTTTAGTTTCTCTGCCATCTTGGAATTATTTGGATTACTTGCAGTCATAGTTTTTTTTCCCGACAATCTCTGGTCATCAAAGTCCTTTGTAACATCCTCAAGGCTTGAGGAGCAGAAGAAATTAAATTCAAAAACAACATTTAACGCAACTTATTTGCTTGAGGAAATCTTACATTTTAAAAATGACCAAATTCACTTCTAATTATTCACAGAAGACAAATCTTATAAAGTCAATGCAAATGGTGACATGGTATGAAAATATTTTTCCGTAAAATTTAAATTGGACAGTCACCTTTCGGTTTGATCACCGTGGTATGCACTACCAATAGACTAATATGACTATAGTAGAACTTACAGTTTTACGTAAGGCCTCTTCCTCTGAAAAGTATGGACAGAGACTGGTTCCCAATAAGTCGTCCATAAACAGTATACTGCATCGGTCCCTTTATAAATTATAGCCCTATTGAGCTAGAATTATAAACTTCTAGACTTCATGCAACGTTAAAACTAACGACTTTTGCTTCATTTTCTGACAATTCTTTTGGACTTGTATTCAATGGATGGACGAGGAAGAATATAATTTTGGACTATGATTAGGTTTAAGTATTTTAAATAGATAAGTGGATATATGTATCAACTAAACCTAATCGTGCTTCTACTTAGTCTTACTGATCAACTGTCTGTTAAATGATCGAATCTCTTCAGGGTGATCAAATAAAGAAAAGTAGGACCCAATTGGGCTTCAACATTTATCCATGTACTCCGTTGATGTTCCAAACAATTAGCGCCCTTGACTTTACTGAACTATCTATCTCAAGCATATCGAAAAATACCATAATGTAATATTTGTAAACTCATGGGTGAATACTCAAACATATTTAAATAACACCATTTCGTCCGATGAAATTGGTTTTTTACGAAATATATTTTTAATAAAAATCAAGCGAACAATTAATAAACCAATTTTCGGTGAAAGCTCGCAGATACACCTAAATACCACCAGATAGAAAATACCAATAGTAAATTGGTTTCAGTGCCAAATTGTTTTTCAACACGATTTGTCTTTCTACCAAATTAATGATTTCCAGTTAATCGGTCATTAAGCCGTAGATAGATGTCGTAAATGCAATAGTATAGCTTCTCGAGAACAATAAACATGGCGCTAATGTTCTCTTCCACCTCTTTTCATGTTGCTTTACACACCCAACATGTGTTCGCGCCCAAAATTGTGACTATTCAGACCCGACCGTCCATTCCTTAAGGTCAAAGGCTTTCAAACAAATCCAATTATCTCCCCGAAGGTAATTTATATCGCATATTAAGTAATGTATCCACTGCACGTACTCGTCCGCTGTCTGTTTTCAATCTGTTCGTATTTGATTATCGATTGAAGAAAACAGAAACAACATTCTCCTGTTATCTTGAGGAACGACCACTATTGGGTAATAGCACGCCGGCTGATTACTTTATGAGCCCGTTTTCTTGCCCTGGAATGCCGATCGTTGCGATTTGAAATTGGCGATAGGAATTTGTTGACATAATTTAAACACAACTGAAGCTGTCAGTTCAACAAATATATCGTCAATCGATTGGAATAGCTAGTTGAATAGAATCACACATGGATCGAGATTGCTTAATGGCAAACTACCTGATACGTCTGTAGATGCGTGTTTTCCTTAATTTAACAATGGAATTTCGATTCCATTGCAATCTCATAGTAACGGTATTGTTTTCGTGGACTGATAAGATTAAATACGGCAATCTATTTTGGTTTCTTGGTATTTAATTGGGGTCGTGAGTCAATATTATTTATGAACAGAAACTAATTTAGCGTGAATAAAGCCCCTGACATTACAGCCGACTATCAGGAAACGTGAGTTTACAAGTAAACTGAAAGCAAATAAGGGAAAGATATGATTCAATTTCTGACTGTATATGTCAAGGCATGTTCTACTGAACCTTAAAGCAGAATAAATATTTAAATTTATCTCCGGGTTCAGGTTTAGACCGTGTAATTAGCTGTGACTTTGTGAGACGAATCTTAGAAAAGTGCTTTTTTAAGCGCTTGGTTTTTAATTGTCAAAAAAGAATGCTGTAAAATTAGAAAATTTTATACATTTTGAGTCGATAAAGCTATCCTTGCCATTTTAATGTTGACTACGACGACTACGACTATGAATGTTGTCTACGACTCCAAAGACACGTGTTATGTTGTCTTCCGAGGCTGCAATTGACGCTGGAAATTCGACATTGAGACCGAATGAGCTATATTTTGTAAGCTTTTAAACCAAGATCTAAAAATCTTACACGTAGTCGAGCGACTTAATTTCAATTGCGACGAATTGACTAATCATAGCCTTCATTAATACTGGCGGATACAGCAGCAACATTTTCCTCTCTATGCACTCTACGCATCCGAGTAAGTGGCGTGAAAGTGGTTCGGAATTTAATGACTATGGCTTCAATTACGTGCTCAGCAGGTCAATTATGATGACCGTAAAATGGCCGAAGTGCGTGAAAAACATCTTTTACAGAGCACGATTTGGATAATAAATTCAGTAATTTGTAACCACTGCTTGAGTGTAAGTCTTTTTACGATAAATTGGCAATACTAGTTGAGCATGCTAAATTTTAAAGCATGTCACGAGTCATACACTAGCAGTCAAAAATATAAAAGTAAAAAACCAAACAGCAAAAAAATCACCCTTTTGTATTGCAAGAATTTGAGTTACTGGCCGCACAACTGCTGATCCTATTCGACATGACCTTCAGGCTAGAGCGATATTCGGTTATTCAATTATACCAGCTACCGGGATAAACAAACTATCTACTCCCGAAACTGCCACAAGCCTGGAAAATCCGAAGTTTTCCAATTTAAGGCGGAAGTGTATTGTAACACGCCATTCAAAAATGTCTGATTAGAAGCATCGCTTGTGCAGTGGTCAAGAACCTTATTGCTCTCTTTCTCTTATTACATTCGATGTAAACTTTAACAATTGTCAACTGATTTTCATAAGTCATAGCATTTTGGAAACGTCAATTCAGTACAATTTTAACCATGAATCGCTTCACACCAAAAGAACGCGCGGAAATAGTTTCAATTAAAAATGAACCCTCGCTTGTGCTTACTCAACGTGCGTATCGTGCAAAATATCGTGATCATGTTGTGCCCAAAAAAGATACAATTCGTCGTTGGGCCTCGATTTTTTTTCAATTTGGTTCTGTGGCAAGTCCTCTGTAGCAACCTAGGCCACGTCCGTGGCGTTCAAACTCATCTATTTTAATTTTAAAGGATGATCTTCACTTATTTCCATACAAAGTGCAGATAACTCAAAGAATTTTGCCACAGGATGAGCCACGGCGCTTGGCATACTCACAAAATATCGTTGCTATGATTAATGCTGAGCCGGAGTTCTGGCAGCAAATTTTGATGACCGATGAGGCACATTTTACGCTCTCTGGCTCAGTTAATAAACCGAAATCCTCACATTATTCACGAAGAGCCGCTATATGATCAAAAACTTACTGTATGGGCCGGTGTATGCGCTAAAACCATCATTGGTCCGTTTTTCTTCAAAGTTGGCGATACAGTGGATGGCGATCGATATCGGTGGATGTTGGCCCATTATGTGATCGAAATGCGTAAAAAGGCTTATTTCACTTTTGGTTTCAACAAGACGGCGCGACATGCCATACTGCGGACAAAACAATGAATCTTTTGCGTAAGAAGTTCCCTGGAAGATTGGTGTCAAAAAAGGGCGATATGGGCTGGCCTCCGAGATCGCCGGAATTGACTCATCCAGACTTTTTTGTAAAGGTCTAAATTGAATAAAAGTTTTTGAATTTCCAAAATCGGTTGAGAATTGTTGAAGTTATTCGAAATTTACATCGACCCGTATGAGATGACGCACGCTGTAGGAAGGGTAAGTTTTCTCCCGCGTATTGTGACGATAATCCAAAGTGAATTAAAATATGGCGCAAATAGTTTTTTTGCTAACAATAATTTCACATTTTCAAAAATAGTGGCACTGCTGTAAATTTGAAAACTGACTTCAATATCATAGCTTTCAACTAGCCTAAATTTATATTTGCTTTAAACACATCAACAAATATAAATTAGACTTTGGAAATGCTTATGGAAGACAAAGGCTAAACACTACTTTAGATTGTTGATGTTCATGCTCTAATACATGTACGACACCTGTGATTTTGAGGTTTTTGAATGGTTTGCCAATGAACACTTGCTGATCTAAGCTTCTTGTACTTTGGTAAGTAATCTCTTTCGAATGACGATAGAACGTGATTTAGTCACTCAGAAGCGCTCTTTTGGTAAACTTCCAACCAATCTTCCAATTATTGAATTGTGGCCTTTAAAAGTTCCATCAATACCTAACAAGTCGTTGAAGTCAGTCTCACGAGTGTGGATACAATACTTTCATACGTTTTTGATTTTGATAATTACAAAACACCGTGTAATATCTGTCTTCCATTCAGAACGTCAGCCTCTACGGTTTACCTCCATGGAAAGAAATGAATTTGACTGGATTGTTAATGCTTGTGTAACATAATTTATCTAGGGAAGTCTTCATATGGTATATGCAACTACGTACAGTTGAAAAAATATATTCCGCTCTTCAGCCCACCATATCAAGTTTGCACTTTTGTTTCTTTCGTAGAGACAGCATTACTTTGCTTACTTGGAAATCTTTTAAAGCCCTATGCAAGATAAGTACTTAGTCAGATCCCCAAAAAGGTATGGTGTCCCATTTCTGCCCGAGGGATAATGGGCCCTAATTTTTTTAACCAACAAGAGACAGTCACTGCTGAAGTGTACTGCCGAGAGATGGACGAGTTTCTTCTGCCGCATTTGCAACGGTTCCCCGTGCACAACAACAGAACGCTATTTCGGTAAGACGGTGCTACACCACACGCGACTAGAATCTCGATGGAGAAACTGAGGGCTATTTTCCAAAACTCGCTGTCCGGACCTAAACCTATGCGACTTTTTCTTTTGGGGATATCTCAAGTTAGGGGTTTACAATAAAAATCCTCGAACAATTTAGGCCCTGCAAGAGAATATTTGCTGCGAAACTGCCGCTATTGAAACAGCTCTTTGTTTACGCGTTATTGCAAATGTGAGGATCCGGCTGCAAGAGTGTCTGGAAAGAAACAGGCGTCATTTAGAAGATGTTGTTTTCAAAATCCGTAACATGACTGTACATTTTCCTAAAATAAAGTGTTACCTATATATTTCAGTTTTTTTAATTATTTTATTTCAAACTTGAAAGTTTTCCACTGGACACCCTTTACAATTATAAGTAAAATAGTCGATCTATCAAGTGTTCTTTTTAACTATTATAAGACAAGCTTTCAGTCTACCACGGGTTAATGGAACACTTCTTTGGAACGAGACGTAAAAGTAATTTCGGTAGCTCAAGTAACCAGCATTTTGGAACTCGGAAGTTCAGAGCGTCGTTGTCAACCCTTCACTAAGCCTTCCTGTCATGAGTGCGTTTCTCCTATATTTCGCTGTTCTATTCCATTTTTTTTAAAGTTAAAGTGAAGTCCGTACTTATTTAACAACCCTTTTCACAATCTTTTCAGTGCCAATCTAATATCTCAGTTAATGTAGGTCCCTCTCCATCTGTGTGGGCTAGCTTATACCATATGCGGCCCATGGTATTCGATTTCAAACACTGGGTTACAAAACACCTATATCTACACCTAAGTAGATATTCATAACTAATAACGCTTCCTCACTTAGCGGTCCCCCGTCGCGACGGCGCTTATGTTAAAAATATTAATATGTTCTTTTAATGAAGTCAAAAAGGTGAGAGAGAAATTTTATTTTTTTACTTCTTTTTGTGTCGGGGGTTATCTACTTAACATTTTTAATTTTATTTTAATTTTACTCTTTTTAAATTACTCGCGGACCCTAATTGCGATAGGTAACTATAATACTTATTATAAATTACATTTTTCTTAAGCAACAACGCTAGGGCTTCTCGTATGTACAAAGTGGTTTAAAATTTATCATCCAATTTTGTTTGTGAATAACTTTTTTATGGATGGAAATCTTTATTTGGAGCTTTGCAATCTTTTCTGTTGTGTAAAAAGGATGATATCCGTCCAGTGGCTACCGCCAGTGTTGATACACATTTGTACCCGTGTTATCGCATTTTCCATGACTTTCCGCAAGATTTCCGGTGGTAAATGTTCGTATTTCTGTCGAATTTTTTCCTTGAGGCTTGTTGGCATAAGTCCACGACTTCAAGTAGCCCCACAGAAAGAAGTCTGGGATGGTTAAATGTGGCGATCTTACTGGCTATGCCAAATCGCCAAAACGGGAGATTACGCGACCAGGAAACGCTTCCTTCACAATATCCATTGTTGCTCATGCTGTGTTTGTGGTTGCACCGTCTTGTTGAAACCAAACGTTCACCAAGCCCCGCTCACCCAATTCCGGTAGTCAGAAGTCGCTTATCATGGCCCTGTAGCGTTCGCCAGTAACAATGGTCGTATTTTCGACGGCGTCCTCAAAAAAATATGGTCCAATCACTCTTCCCACGTGAACGCCGCACCACACAGGGGCTTTGAATGGACGTATTTGAATTGAATTGAAGAGTATGGGGTGTGTCATTACAGGACACTTGCACTGCGACCATACAGATATATTGTACCCCCTACTTTGATCTAGGATTTTAGTGTTGCTTTCATGAATTTAACAACTTCGTAATGGCTCTTCGTGTATCACACGCGGATTTTCAATGCCCCAGAATGAAGATTTTACTTATTGACGTAACCGCTTAAGTGTAAACGCGCCTCGTGGCTCATCATGATTTTCGACACAAAATGGGGACGATTTTGTTATTGATTAAGGATCGCTTCATACCCGACTGACGGTCAGCAGGCACTAACTGATGCACTGTTTATACTTTGTACGGAAACATGTGTAAGTTTTTCACTAAAATTCGCTGTAGGGTCCGTCTGGTTGCTCGGCCCGTTGTCTAGTTGATGTTGCTTCGTTCTCAGCGGCATCGGTAGCCACAGTCGTGATATTCTCGGCCGAACGACCAGTCCGGTGGCGGCCACGTCCTGCACGGTCTACTATGGTTCCAGTCTGTTCAAGTCGAGTAGCTAAACAGAATGTTTGCCCAGTTGGCGCGACATGAATAGGAAATCGACATACCTAGAAATTCTACCGAACGATTATTGGTCAAAAAAATCAACACAATTATTCCAGGCTCTTGCGAAGTATAGCGCTCCATTGCTTATCTGTTTGTATACTGCAGCTGTCTAGTCCACTTATATGGTATGTTCATGCTCTTCGGTAGTTACTAAATGCTCTTCGGTAGTTACTAAATATATGTGACCGCGTCCGAGAAAAGGGACCTAGTGTGCGAAAACGTAGTTCCGAGATAAACGCGTTTAAAGTTTCGCAACGCATTCTTAGTGTGAATGTTCTTTCAATTGAGAGAAGCGATGCAGTATAGTCAATTCTGATTGGGTACATGTTATCCATTTCATGTTATTCTACACACTTTTAGGTACCAGAGTCCACTTTTAACTCAAAACACCTTTTTTGACACACTAGGTCCCACTAGGACCCGGTCACATATAGGTTGTCTCGCGGAATCGAATTCAGAACTGTTTTTCTAAACTGTTGCCGGAAAGGTCAATGGTAATAGGGAAATAAAAGGAACATCAGTTAACTAATGATATCGCATGAACTAGGTATCATTACCGTAGCAAATGTTGCTTGATTGTCACATGTATAAATGAAGTTCAAATGTATTGCATAGACGTCTTGTCACCAAATATGATCGCTTAACAAGATTCACCAAAAATTTCGATAACAGCACCTGTACCATAGTAAATATGTCCCTTTAACAGTGTTTAAGTCAAATAAATAAAAATAACTTGGCGTCCCATAAAATTATGAAACAGTTCATTAGCCAAAAAGGCAAAGGAAATGGCTCCAATTAACTTCAGCGACTTTACTTCCTTTAAATACAACAACATCGTACTCGGAGCCACAGCTGTCATCGGAGTCCTTGGTGGAATCTATCTACTGAGTCAGAGCACCAAACCAGTACGCAGGTAAGTCAAAAAAAGGGAATTGCACAGCTCCCTATCCATACGTTTATGTCTATCGTCATAACTCCATCATTGCATCATACTCGTAAACTTCCGCGATTACGCGGAACATTCCCTGACGCGCCTTTTCAACTAAGGGCATAGCGACATTTGCCGGCTATTGACTTTCGCCTAAACCGGCTATCCACGCATACCCATAGCGAATACCAACCACCTGTCCATCCGTAGTTGATCGAAAAAAGAAGTTCAGCTGCCGGTCAAGCTGTGAGTAAAAATTGACGAATCAGTAATCCGCTGTCCAAAGATTACTGGAATTCAAATGTCACGCAATCCCTGCCATAGATACCACATATGGTCGTGATATAAATGAAGTACGAGTACATACGTGATATCCACTGGCTAGTTTAGTGGTTGATTGTTAGACTTTAAACCGGGACTGTTGCTTGACTGGTAAACGTCATATACTTCAAGGTACAAAAACATGGAAACGTATATACGACATATGAGTATGTGACTTCATTTGGCGGCAATAACCTGTCAACTGTGAAGACCAAAACACTATAGAACGGAAGTGCGAATGCACACAGTTACAGAACTCCTAACGCCTTATGTGAATATCCATGTGTGCAAGTAGCCGTGCGGGGATATGAAATAAATTTGGTTGTAGGTAGGCTTGTGCAGTTTGTGCGGAAGAAGAACGGCATCGAAGTCGATTAAAATGTGCGCTTGAAAAATGTGCTTCGCTCAAAATAGGTTTTTAGTACTTTCCATGCAGATAGCCTAAGATAACTTTTCAATATACATACATACGTGTCATACGTACAGTGTCATGGTACCATGTAAGTAATTGAAAATCTAATTATTATTGTAGGATACAAAATCTAAAATACTTTTTTATTTTCATTTATAATAAAGTAATAAATATAAATAAAAAACAACGAAATTCATTTAAAAACAAAAAAATGTAAAAAGCAAAAGCCGGCACCCTTGAAGAATTAAAGACATTTTTTAGCTTTTGTTTTAATGAAATGCTCAAAACCAATACCTAATACTTAGTAGGAAATCCTTTTAACGGTTGGGAATGGATTATACAAACTTTTTTGTAATATCAGAAGTTATTTACAACACAGAAATGTGTTGTAAATGATCCACATTTGAGCCAATTTTTCCTCACTTGGTTGAAGGTTTGCCCTTAAAATATTCAAATACACCTCGCTATTCATAATCTCGTCAATTATGACTAAATTCCCAACACCACCTGACGCCATACACCCCCACACCATAACAATACTGCCACCATGTTTCACTGTCTTTGGGTTTCACTGTCTTTGGCTTCAGTGCTTTGCCTTGTTTTCTCCACTCTTTGAAACGTCCATCGGAGCTAAATACATTAAATATCGACTCATTCGAAAAAATCACGTTGTCACAAAATTCATTTGCCTTATTTGTGAACTCATTAGCGGGAAGTCTATTCTCTTTTTCTTCATTACCTCTGTTGCGACGCAACATAAACTCACCATTTTCCAAATGCCGTCGGCAAATTGCATTTGTGCAAAAGCCGACGGCAAAACGTCATCCGCACGAAATCTGGGAGGTCAGAAGTGGAACAAGACCAACAAGTTCCACATGTGGAAGCCAAAAGGGCTCTCATTTTTTGGCTCCTCCCACGCGCACACACACATGCGTATGCGGCCATCGTACGTGTGCCATCGAGCCGATCTCCACAACCTGGGGTGAACGACCTCAACGGCGACAATCAGCTGTTGTTTGGGTGGGAGCTGTACAAATCAGACTGTACGAGCTATAAGTAGCCGTCGGCAATCAGCTTCAAAAAGAATTGTATTTTTGATCTTGCGACTTGCACATACGTCGAGTGGAGATTCGACAATTATTCGTCGGAAGTAAATAAAGCAAAATTCGACAATAATTCGTCGGAATTATTAAAACAATAAAGAACATTTAACTACAGTCTTAGTGCCCTTTTCTTTTACCTCTTGTTTATATTTAAAGGGTTCGCCGATTTTCTCACGGTTTTTTTTTTTTTTTTGCGAGTATCCTTGGCGATACAACCTCACTTATGTATGTATATTCGTAAGTAGGTGGTCTGCAAGGTGTGCAAAAGTTATAACCGGATCTCTGAATAGATCTTCGCACAGTCCGAGCTGATACGGTTTTGCTTAGCGATGTCTCAATATCTGCTGCTATTTATGAGGCCCTTTTGAATGGATCTTTTTGAATGATAGCCGCGATTTTCCGGTCATTTCTTTCGGTAAGCTTACGGGGGCATCTAGATTTCGGGTTATCCTCTGTTTATTACCTTCTGTATTGTCGATTTCGTTCTTCCTACTAAATCAGCAATTTCCCCGTAAGATTTTCCTTACTTGTGACAATTAAAAATGATCTCCTAATTTTATTTGATTTAATTATCTTAGGCTAACGTAGTTAAATCAAGTGATCAAAACTTTATCGACGCTATTTTCAAAATTCAAAATATTTTGACATTCTGGAGCAGTTTAGGCTTATTCGCCTAAATCGCCTATTGAAGTTAACATAACATTGTTATTTCCATAATTCGGATATTTTATAAAAATATTATTTAGCCTTCAACAAATGAGTAGTTAATCAGAATGTTTGAGTGCGAATCTGATATTTATCTTCACATTTGTTCACATTCATCGCCTTAACAATTAAGTTTGAGTGCAATGACCCGTGCGGTGAGGAAAAAATAAATAAGGCCCTTAGCCGTTAACCGTACCAAATAGTCATACTCTGTGTGTGGGGCAATATATTAATATTTCAATAAAGAGAAACAAGGTATATCCCGAAACATTAAATAGATGGCGCCACTCGTTCGTTTCCAGATTCCATTGACGGCGATAACAGATTTATAATGTCCTCAGTCTTCATACTGATAATCCCTTGATTGATAGATCCCTGGCTATATCGAAGAAAAACTGTGAAATATGGAAAAAAATGTCTTTCCTGGTGTCCCTCTTCGACGCACTCAAACAAAAGTCAGACAATCACAAAACTATCAAGTTTTTAGGAAGAAACCTCATTTTTTCTAGCGTCGTCTATTGTACGTCCAACAGGACGTATACACCACGAGATACAGATTACTAAAGCCATCTGTTGGAATAATTATAAATATTATTTAAGTACTCTTAACCCTCTAGCAGGACAATTTTTTTTTTTACGAAAAAATTATTCTTGATTTATTTTAGTGCGTAGAATACGAAAATGAGACCGAAAATAAATTCAGATTAATCGTTTGAGTTGTGGGTGAGAAAGTACTTAGACCGCCAAAAGGCGGGTAGTCCAGGAAACGGATGTATTTTTGTGGATAAAAAGGCAAGTGTGTTTTTTTTCCTCTTTTGTTTTATTAGAGTTAGGAAAATGAACAAAGGAACACAATTTATGGTTTAGTATGATAAACTTGGAAACCATTTTTTTGTTGATGATAGGCACAAATTTACTTTACATTTTAGGCAAAACATTTGGGTTTCCGATTTGCAACCAGCTAATTTACAGGTGCGTTTGGCAGAACGGTCTAATTGGTCGGGCATATGACCAATGTCGTCGTAACGGGCATCCAATGACAATCCATATGATTTTTTAACGCCAGATGGTCCTGCTTTGGGTGCTTCTTTTGTAGGCCTACCAACTGACCTCTTTTCCGGCTTTTGTTGATAGTTGCACAAAGCATTAGCAACTTGAGCACGGAATTTCGGTAGCTCCGCAGTACTTCCTCCAGTATGGATACGTCTATGAAGAAGATAAGCATTGACCATTGCCATATCGATGAAATGATAAAATAATTTTAATGAAGCGCTTTTTGTTTTGAGACGAATGTGGTATCTTCCTATTAGACCGTCCATAAGATCTACGCCTCCCATATGATAGTTGTACTCTCTAATAATTCGTGGACAATCAACTTCAATCATTTTTTTATTTTTTCGATCATATCGAGCTATTTTTTCAGGTTGAGCCTGTGTATTCGGTGTAAGAAAGGGCTTAGCCCCAACGTATGTTGATATCAGCCGAACATTTTTTGTATCCTTCCATAGTACACTCGTTATGTCTACACCATAAGCAGCGCCCACATACTCATCCATATAACCTCTTTCCTGGTCTTGGAGTGCTTGGTCAGATGGCAGCCTGCAGTTATTTATTCGAGTGGCACGAACTGTGCCCAACGCATAAATTCCACGCCCTCTTAGGTAAACTAGAAGTGGAAGCGATGTATAAAAATTGTCGAAATACAAAATATGGTTCTTGAATTCCTGTTACTGTTTGTGTTAGACGGACGACAACATTACTAGTTGCTCCCAAATCAGGAGTATTCGGAAGCACCACATTATCATTTTTTCCGCAATAAACTACGAACCGGTACGAAAAGCCAATAGAATCGCATAACACAAATAGCTTCATGCCCCATTTATGAGGCTTATTGGGCATATACTGTCTGAATGAACTAATCATCTTTGTGGATAACATCTGCTCGTCGATGCACAACCGCGCTGGCTTAGGAACCGAATCAAACACTTTATTCAAATAATCGTAAACTGGTCTGATTTTGAAAAGTGGATCGTGATCAGTGTCCTTGCGATCTTTCATTAGGGATAAGTCATTAAATTTGATGTATTTTCTTATAGCATAGAATTGCCTCGATGTCATGGTTCTACGTATCGCTTCAAATGAATGTTCTCCCCAGTACTCTTCTAGGCTTGGGTAACGATATACTGACATGTAAATAAGTATGCCAATGTACTGCCTAATGTCCACTTTAGAAACCTGGAACTTGGTGTTCACATCCTGGTTCCGAGCATTCAAATTGGTGTAATGGCAGATTTTTTCTAACAGGTCATCACGGAAAAAATATTGAAAACATTCAAATGGTGTTTTCAACCCATGGAACCGCTCAGGACATCTGTCATCTCCACGAAATACCACCTCGTTGCGATGTAGTTGCAAGTTCTTTTTCCGCCAAGTTATTTTACGAAACTCTGCAGATTTAGGGTCAATTTCCACCAGATTTGAAGTAAGCCCCCCGCTATTCGACTGCACATCTGGTCCTCCTTCATCTTTTTCTAGTGGTGGTGAACGAGGTCTTTTTTCACGTCTTCCTTTTAAGCGTGGATGATCAATTGGCGCCAACGAAAGCATTGAAGATGAACTTGCTTGAGATGATGGCTCTGTTTCTGGAAAATGTTCCTCCTGTTGTTGTTGATTCAAGCACAGATCTACAGCTCTATTCAAAAAATTAGTAGACGATTCGTCAATTCGTTCCTCATCTTCTGGCGATACGCTATTATCTGGATCTTTTACGATGTTGTCATCTTCAAAGTCGCCGATCGAGTCACTATTGTCACCAGATTCAATATCAGTAGGCACTAAATCCATAATTTCTTGGATCTGTTCGTCACTCATTTTGGATAAATTATATACCTGATGTCGTCCAAGCTGAGAATGAGCCATCTTTTTCTTCTCTTTTGGTATTTTATCAGACATTTCTGCAACCAAAAAACCCAAAGACATACTCAGTTGACATATAGAACGTAAATATATCTAGATTAAGCCACGGATAATAACAAAGAAATCCATGTAAATACAAAGCTATTCATTGAATAAAATATCTACATTCAAGCAAAACATACGCAATATACAAGTGCACAAAACTTCATGCCACATGGATTACCCGCCTTTAGGCGGGGTGAGCTTAATGTCCGGTGGTGGGCAATTATTTATTGCAAAAACATAAACCACTTTAATATTCACAAAATATAATCAATTTCCTACTTACCAATAGTTTTTTCCACTTCCACAAACAACGACAAGTATTTTTAAAAAATATTTCAACCTTTCACTTGGTAAACCGGGTATTGTTTCTTTGACTCGCATTGACAATTTGTGTCTAGCTTACGATACATGCCAAACTAACGGTACAATAACCGTTAAATTTATATCAGTGTACAGAGAAAAACAACAAAAGGCGGTGTAGCATGCCAAAGGAGAAAAAAAAATACATTTACGAAGAATTGGATTAGAGCGTTGCCCGCCAAAAGGCGGTCTGTCCTGCTAGAGGGTTTTAATATTATGAACTTCGTGGCAGATGTTTTTCTTCAGGTCCGTGGCGGTGCACTCCTACAAAAGTAAAATCCAAAGAGTTAGCTCTAGGGACTTCGTTGGTCACGGGACGCCTCCGAACCGGCTGACAAGTTTCCTCTAAAATGGTCACAAAACAACTTCATCTTGTTGAAATCACGCGTGTGTGGGAGTAAGATGGACGTGCTAGTATATTAAGTGAAAAATATTTTGTTACTTGTCCATCATATTTCATCCCAATCAATTTCAGAATTCTTCTCCGGACTCATCAAACACCTTTGGCAACGTAAAGTCCGTTCGAGTTTTAGACATAGTTTACGCGTTCGTAAGCAGTTTTGTTGATTAATGTGTCCATTTAGGTGAAAGCTGGCTTCGTCACAGCATGCAATTCAAAAAATTTCAAGTCATTTGCCTTGTTCGTGCACAAATTAAATTTCTTAATGGTGAAGTTTCAAATCTATCTCTAAAATGTCCTGATATATAGAATTTGGAAATCCCAAAGTTAATATACTTTTCCTATTTGAAGATCTTAGATGTTCGACTATGCTTTATTCTATTTTCCAAATGTGTGGTCGCTGATGTTCTGCTGGGCCCTGACGAGGTGTATGTAAGATTGGAGAAATTTGGCAGAATCTTTGCACCCACGAATAATAACATTTACACTTGGCCCATTGTTCAATTGCCGATTGTTGTTAAATGGTATATTAACTAGTATATTATAACATAAGCTCAGTAGAATGATACTTCAATAACGAATGCACGAAGCTCTTCCGACCACCCTGGCATTTTAATTGAAAAATCCGTACTCAAAGTGATTCAGCACTAAGCTCATTTGGTCTCGTTTACGACTGCTTACCAAAATTATCTTTCCGTATATTTTCATTGTAAGTATTTTTAACATATTTTATTGTTTTTGCTCCGAAAAAACCGGAATGGTGGTGAAGTCACTAGAGAAAACCAAAAATATGTGTTCTCATTGAGTTCAAGTGTCGACATTGGTTTTGTAAAGTTGACAAATGCTAATTTTGGCCTAAAGGATGAACCTCGTTCGGATAGGCCAGAAATGCTAGACGATGAGCTCCTGAAGCCCACCGTCGGAAGAAACCCCACTGTTAAGGGAATGGAACTCGTAAGCGAACTCAACGTAGGCCATGTGACCATATAGCGACACCTAGTAGTGGGGAAAGTACTAAAACTGGGAACATGGGTACCGCACAACTTCGGAACCACGGGATGTTTATATTGCGCTTCTGTCGCGTCACAATCACCAACCGTTTTTGAACCGGATCGTTACCAGAGAGGAGAAACGGATTGTTTACAATAATATCCAATGTCGCCACCAAGGGTTTAGTACAGAAGACTGACCAGCTCAACATCCCGGATATGGACGTCATATACTTAATGCGTGACTGAGTATATGGTGGGAAGCTGAGGGAGTAATCCATTTTGAGCTGTTTTCTCATAACCAGACTATTACCGTTGAAGTCTAATAGTCTGTTCGGATTAAATCCGGCACTAGATAAGAAAGGGTCAGGTCTCGTTAATCGCACTTTCTATCCGGATAACGCTCGCCCTCATACAGCTGGGACCACCTGTACATAGTTACAGGAGTTCGATTGGGAAAAAATAGTGAATTCCGCCATATTCTCTACATAGATTCGACAACTTCAGATTTTCATTTGCTTCGAAATCTGTAAAACTTCCTTGACCGAAAAATTTTAGATCTCGTGACGATGTCCAAGAGGCTCTTGAGGTATTTTTTCATTAAGCCAACATTTTTTTTTAGTGACAGCATTAAATAATTGCTGAGAGGTGGGCAGAAGTGTTATCCAGTCAAGGAAATTGTCTTGACGACTAAATTCATGTTTTTGTTACAAAATATTTACCATTTTACAGACATTCAAAAATCACGCGATATTCATGTTGGAACCTGATATTTTCACATAGGAAGTAGATGCTATTATCAGTGTAAATAATTGACACCATCTTCCTTTCCCAACTCAATAATTTTTTTACACATTAAAATGTGCTGCGCATCCTCCCTCGATGCTACAGTGACATCGAATGGCTTCATTTTACGACCAACCCTCACTGTCATCGGAGTTCAGGTGCGACTACTCTTTAAACTCACCCACATACTCGTTTATTTATCGTTAGTTTAAGTTGAATTTCCGCGCTAAACAAACAAAAGTGCCCGTCCGTGATCGTCGTGATGTTCTATTGAATCCTGACAGTTCCCCTGACACGACATTCCATTCGAACTATAAAAAGATAAAATTGTGTATTTAGTGCATGAACGATTAATCAGGTGACGAGTGTCATTTTAAGGTTATGTGATGAGCATTGAATTCTACGCTTATCCGCGAAGGTAGGTCAAAACGCTTATCTCAATTGGCGCCAGATAACAAATATCTGTTACAAAATCGAAACAATTGCTCAGCCTTGCAATAGTGTACCATATATATGTATGTGTACCTAGTAATCTATATCTTTTGGTTTATGTGGCCAAACAATTAACAAACACTCGTGCTCGTACCATGACGCGGGGTCTCTAGAATCGGCTGAGTGGTGAAGGTAAAACGGTTCAATGTCATTCGCAAAGGCAGATACAAGTATCAACTCCACGTAACTCCATTGGTGCTTTTTTATGTTCTGTGGATAATTTTCATTTTCATGTTTTTGTATTTGTTATATTTTAGTTGAGCAAGTCAACCATTAACTATCGCTGCGATAGTGTGAAATAAATTAGTCTCAGTTAAGCTGTTCTTTTTTATATTTATAATTTGAATACAATATGAAGTGTGCGATTAGAGCTCAACAAAAAATTTGAAAATCATCGACTTGCTAATTATAGCATCTTGTTTTCAGTCACCAAGCATGTTAGACATACGCTTTCAGTAGGCATGATGCCCTATCCGCTCATGTCGAATAGACTTAAAACCGAACAAATGGAGACATTCAGATTTAAGTCGATACCTTACCGTTTCTACTTCATGGTGTTGATTTACATTATTTACTTAAGATTTAGCTTTCACATACAACCTTATAGACCTATTCATCATGTCATTTAAAACCTTGATCCAAGTCTCTTCAAGAACGGTGGGTACATAATTTTTTGCAGACCCCGAAGGCTTGCTTTTTTGTAACGCTTTATTCGCGTTGTTGCCCCCAGAAATGCAGGCCTCGTCTACCATCTCTTACTTTGGTAGAAACACTACTGGACGATATTAGTTCGCATGGTTTTATACTCAGTGCAGCTGTACTAAGATCAAGAGGTCAGGGTCATTGATCATTCATATTTTCTTGCCTCTAGCTGCCACGATCCATAGATGACCATCCCAATTTCTGAACGGAACAAGGGAGTTTGGATCATGATCAGAAAATGCTGACGAAGGCATAACATTCGCAGTATAAGATAACTTCAAAATTCATACCCTGTGTGTGCATTTCTAATATAACACCTTAATGACATGGAAACAAAGAAAAAAAAGTAAATGTGAACTACAACCAATGCGAATTTCTCATCCTATCTAGGACAACAACCGCCGAAGAGTAGTGAACGACACAACCATCTGCACCCCGTCCAGGTTGTGTGACAAACACCATAAGAGCGTACACTCTTGTACCTGCATGAACACTAGTTCATGGTTCCCAGGGCCGATGTTTCTTAACACAGTTGGAAAAGTGCACAATCTTTAATAAATAAATGTAAATGAACTTCTAAAATAGTTTTTTTAACCTTGCTAAGAGAAATTTCTCTGCTTCAGTGAAACCCTGTCAGAGACTGTTTCCTGGAGAAGATGTATCAAGAAGTAAACACCAACAAGTGGTGTCATTGATAATGTGTGGCCGCTTGGTGCAGTTTTTGATCCGTCGGTATCATTTGATCATATTTTTACGAAAATGTTGATGATGCTGACTGCGTTTTTAGTGGCTAAGATTGGTGCAATAGGAGTGAGCAAAGTTTACTTTAAGCAGAGGGACTCCACATACCACAGAGTTGTTGAAACAATGGCTCTATTGTGTGATAAATTGCCTTCGCGTGCGATTTTTTGTTAAGTGAAGGCTTCAATTGGCCACCAATATCATATATTTTAAAACCATTAGACATTTCATTTAAGATAAAGCCTGTACAAATGCTCCACCAAATATTCATGTACTAAAAGAAAAAGTCAGAGCTATTATCCTTGAAATAAATTTGGATGAAAAAAAAAAAAACGCAAAGGTATCGCGAAGTCATATGTGTTTCAAGTCCATATATTCCATTTGAGGCCAAAAATCGTGCCACCAAATTCTGTGCTCCCTGTGAAATGGATAGATTTGAATCTCCTTCAACGGCAACGGCCATATTTTCTGTGGAGAATACATATTGATGACGCCTTAAGACTTCAGCAACAGAGTCATCCTCTTCGAATTTTTTTTTATACTTTTACCAATCACATAATCAAATAATAATTGAATTGGGCCTATGTAATTGAAAAATATAAAATCGTTAAAATGCCTGTCACAGATTTGACCTTGACCTTGCTGTGGTACATTTTTTGCAGTTTATTCGCATAGACCTGCGGAGTTAACCTAAGAGGTAAAGGTCTTATAATCGTATAATCTCGCTGGCTACTTCATGTTGTTATTATGTGATATTACCATACCCCCTAATAACTTCCATTATCGTCTGTATCGATATCATTCAGTTAGGGGTACAAGCTTAACATTGATCTGTAGAGCTCGCCGTTGATGACTATGACAATGCCAGTTTCGCTTAGTAGTACGGTTACAGTCCCCACCAAACTGTGACTTTCGCGCCATGCAATGGTTCTGGCGATGCTTCTGCTGTTTCTGCCACTCTTCTTGCAGCCTCGGCTCTCCGTACCACAGCTTACAGTCTCTTACTAATGCGCAGTCCATTTTTTTCCGATTCCACCGTTCGTCTAATTATTGAAGTTTGAGTCGATAAAATCTTGATCTATTGAAGCGACCACAGTTGAAGATTGCGTGCCTCACGTCCTCCTCCTGGACACTCTGGGCAATAAGGGGAGTTGTCACGACCGAATCGGTATAGACATTCTCGATAAACCCAGAGGGCAACTGCGTTAGGTGGTAATTGCAGTTTCCTTGCCTTCGGTTTACCTTATGGGATCAGGGTGTGGGCATATCCGCCTTTAGTTCTTTTATTTCACCTAGTTTGCCAAATGACCATTGAGTGTGTTTTTACTTCGTCATTGATTCTGCTTAGTGTTCCAACTTTATATGGACAGTCCCCTGCAAAAAATTCTCCTCACTCATCCGCGTGAATGTCAATCGGGGTAATTCCAGCTATAACACATGCGGTAACCGCTTATTACTCTTTGCGCTTCTGCTCAGACTAGTGTAACGTACAAACGAAAGGATCTGTAGAGAGCAGAATCTTCTTTGTGTCCATCCGCATTGGATAGTATTCTAGGAAGGGCAATGGCGCTTTCTTGCTCACGAAACCGACAATTCGTGACACACCCACTCATCCGAAAAACCGAAAATTTTTTTTTTTTTTGCGAACATCCAATAACTAAAATCCAGTTTATCTAAAGTTCTTGGTTATGAAGATTTTATATGGGTAGAAACCCAAGTCTTCACGCAAAAAGTGTTAAATTGAGGGCCAAGTTCGACGAGGAATTGACTGGCAAATTTGACAGATCTTACTTTAATAGCATGACCGTTATAAACCAACTATTTTTGAGCATGGGTTTGACAAAAAAATTATAAGAATGACTATCCGTAGGTAGAGCCGATATTGTATTCCTTTATTAACCTCAGAGCTGGGCTCTAGATTAAAAAAAAGTTTATTTTTTTAAGGAAAATGACACCCTTTTAAAATACAAGACTGCTACAACCATAAGATCCTTATCTTACTGTAAAATAATTTCTTAGCAAATAAATATTAAACAAAACAGAATTAGTAAAAGATAAAATTTAAAAAAAAAATATTTTTCTCAAGAAATACTTATCAAATTTGTTTATCTATTTTGTCCCCTTCAAAGTACTCCCCTTCGGACATAATACACTTGCGCCAGTGCTTTTATCAATCCTCAAAGCATTTCTGAAAAGCTCTATTTGGTATAGCCTTTTCTTCCAGCGATGCGATCTTTACCTTCTTAAGGCTCAGTCACACAGAACGCGTTACTCGGCGTTACTGTATCGTCGCGTTACGGCGTTACGATTGTATTGCATTGGATTGCATCTTTAGCGACGTTACTTTTAAAGTTGTACAAAATTACAAAAGTATCGCGCATTACTATTATATTTTCGTTCTGATTGAGTACGCGACTCAACTTTTCGGGTTGTACAAAATTACCACAGTACTGGATCGCTCGCCCAGGTAACGCTGCGTGTGTGAAAAAGCCAATATCGCCGAACGCCGCGTTAAGAAGTAGCGCTGTATAGTCGCGTCATAACGCGTTCTGTGTGAGCCTTTAATCGTAGCAAATCTCGGCCTCTTCAGTTTTGGGAAGAGAAAATTTTCGCAGGGTGCCGAGTCCGATGAGAACGATGGTGACGGCCGATATTGTTTCTGGCAAAAAAAAAAAAAAATGCGCGCAAGCAAGGATAAGTGAGCAGCTGCATTACAGTGATGCAATAGCCATGAATTTTTTTCTACAAATCCGTATTCTTCGTATTGCTTCATGCAAACGGCTCATAACTTCTTGATCTTCTGTGAAGTTAACACTTATGTATGTTTATGAAATTCAAAAAATCAAATTATATTTTGAACAAATCTTATTTAAGTGCCGTTCAATACCAGCAGAAATAACTTCTCATTTCGATCTCAAGTAAAAATACATAAAAATATTTAGGAATTGCTTCTATTGAACACCAACAGTCAAAACCCTTCGCACATCCATGCACGAAAATATGTACATTACATCCAATATTTATTTACATCCAATTATAATTACATATACATATACATAGATACACAATTTTAACTCGAGCTTATACAATTTTTCAAAGCATAGCTTTAGGCGGATATAAATTCCCATTCGCTAAAAGCGTGATCAAAGCTTTAAGCTCGGTCACTCCCACTCAACTTTGTTAGATCACCTTGCCCGTCCTTCGAATCATGATTTAGTTATCAAAAGCAACGATCCAATTACCCACTGCCACAGTCATTATTCACTGCGCTCACCATCTCTTCCGTGACGCACATATTAAGCAATATTACTTTCTACTTCAAAGTCCCACAATTGCCGATGTACCTATCTACGATCATGAGATGATCTCGGTATGGATAAACACTTTCGCTTTTCGCTGCAGAGTGAATCGACTAAATGTAATGAATGATCGACGCCTGGTGTCATCAAAGACCGGTAGGAAACCAATTTCCCGGTTGAGCTAAGAAAATTATTTGAAAATTGTCATCACCGAGCTGTTAGTAAAAGTTTCGTTAGATACTTATGCCATATCGATGTCTAGTTCAACGGTGCGCATATATAATCGTATACACCCATCTTGTTTGCAAAATTGCCGGTTATTCAAGAGGAAGTGTTTGAAATTTTGTTTTGCAAGGAGCAGCCTCAGTTTCTATTCCTCTACAATAATTTAGAATAATTTCAAATATCTACAAACTAATTTGAAAACGAATATATTTAATCTCGAGGTAAAACCAAATTATCAATGAAAAGTTTAAAT
The DNA here is from genome assembly GCA_958301585.1 of Merodon equestris. Classification (NCBI taxonomy): domain Eukaryota; kingdom Metazoa; phylum Arthropoda; class Insecta; order Diptera; family Syrphidae; genus Merodon; species Merodon equestris. The sequence continues at coordinate 71,662,121 of OY284417.1, read as the reverse complement.
TTATATGCAACTGGCGATCCTTGCATAAATCTGTTGTCGCTTAATAAGCTCTTTAAATTGCGAGCAGCTATCGTTGGGCAATTTTCAAAAACAGAAACAGATAAAAAAACAGAAAGAAACAGATAAAATTTGGTAATATTTCACTCGTGAGCGGCATTGAATTGGCAGAATTAGCAAAAATAAAAATCTGACCTTGAGAACTAGAAATGATCTTATTTTGTTGTTGTATTGACAGGCTTTCATTGTCAAGTTTAATTTAATGTAAGTCCATATATACATATGTATGTGTAGGTATGTAAACAAAAATGGGCTCAAAGCCTTTGTTTTTGATGAAACTATAAAGCAGAGGATCATGACATGACTTCACCAATATGTATATTTTAAATGGAAATGTAATAAAAAACCTTGTGAGGTATTTAAAAGATGTTTTCAATTTATCTGTTATAAGTGAAATTTTTTTTTTTTTTAATTATTTTCTTTCTTCTGTTTTACGAATTAAAAAAGTCGAGATCATCGGAAAGGATTCGCTTTACTCAGGAGCATTATTACAACTGTAACATCTCGCATTAGGTTTCTCTGAGCATTTGTAAGGGGTTTTCATTAAGCATGTCTTAGCTTTTAAATTGAAAAGGTTGGCGTGTGAGATTTGACAGTTAATTGGTTTAGGAATGACATCATTCGAATGACCTCCGTTGCTTTATTTGCAGGAATTGATTCGAGAGGTGCAATTTCGTACGCATAATTCGTGTTGTGTCTCACCGATGGTTAGTTCTCCATTTTATCAGTTCTTCTTCTTTTCCTTTTTTCCGGCGTCGTTATGGTCAGAAGTGTAGGATCATAATCTTCCCACTTAACTGCATTCCAACTGGTCCGCTTGTGGGGTCCGCCGGTTTGACCTCAGAAAGTAGCGGCAGGCTTCCCGGTTTGGGATTACTTAATCGCTGAGGCTAATCAAATGCTGGTGTTCTTGCATTTGTTTGCACCAATTGTTTTTCGGCCTGCCTTTTTTGCGTGTTGAAATTAGAACGTTGATTGATATCGCCTTTTGGATGGGGTTCAAAGCATCTCTCCTTTGAACATGGCAATACCAACTGAGTCGGTCGCGCTCTATATTTCTTGTGATGGTTTCTTTTAGGTGGAGGCTTCCTCGGATCTGTGAACTTCTAATTCTGTCACGCTTTGTTACTCCCGCTGTCATGCGAAGCATCTTCATCTCAGCTGCCGTTAATTTGCTCTCATACTTTTTGTGCATTGTCCAGCATTGTGAAACGTATGTGAGCGCCGGACATACAACTGAAGTGTAGAGCCTTCCTTTCACCTTAGGGGGCATTTTTCGATCACAGAAGATGGCGGAGTTTTCCCGCCACTTCATCCACCCTACGCTTACGCGATGATTGATGTCGTCATCACAAGTTGCTTCTTTATTAATCATAGATCCCAAATATTTAAACTTTTGACACTTGGGAAGCACTCTTCCATTCAAGTAAATGTCTGGAATAGGCTGATGAGGGTCAGAGAACGGGCAGCACAGATACTCTGTCTTCTTTGAACTAATACGATACCCGTGTCCCTCAAAAATGTCCACCCACACATCAAGTGCTCGTTGTAGGGACGCCTGATCATCACTTATAATGGCTCCATCGTCAGCAAAGAATAGCTGGTGCACATTGGGGTCCGTCACATTTCCTTCAAGCGAGCAATCAAGGACTGCTATAAAGAGCAGTGGGCTGAGGACGCTCCCTTGGTGTACACCGACTTTGATTGCGAACTCTTCGGTGACTCCTGCGGTGCATCTTACTCTTGTCGTTGCTCTATTGTACATGTCCATGATCACTTGCACGTAAGTTTCTGGAACTCCTTTTTGTCTTAGCGCTACCCATAAAAAATCTCTTGGTTGCCGGTCAAAGGCCTTCTCGAAATCAACCAACACCATATGCAAGTCCTTTGACGAATCACGATGCTTTTCCATCATGACCCTTATACTTTGGATTGCATCTGTCGTTGATTTACCCGAGACAAACCCCCACTGGTCATCAGATAGTCGTATTATTTTCCGCAGTCGGCTATCTAATACCCGTTCAACGATCTTCATGGTGTGCGACATCAGCTTGATAGAACGGTAGTTATCACAATTTCGCGTATCACGCTTTCCTTTGTGCAAAGGAATAAGATAGCTTTCCCTCCATTGATTAGGCATAGTGTCGCCTCTCATAAGTTTGGAGATAAGAACCATGAGCCATCTAGACCCGATGTCTCCCATCTTTTTCCAGAACTCAGACTGTATCCCGTCCGGCCCAACAGCTTTTCTTTTCTTGGAGTTTTTAACCGCGTACCGAACTTCTTCGACTGTGATGTCGGATATTTCGGCATGATTCGGGGCGGCTCTTGCAAAGTACACTCGGGGAAACTGTTAGTTCAGAAGTTCCTCGCAATACTGTCGCCATCTGTGGAGAATTTTTTCGTCATCCACAAGGAGCATTGTTAATAAACTTTGGGAAACGAATCTCCTGAGCATTTCTTCTTCTCTGGGCGGCTATCTTAAAGATATTTGCTCCTTTGTTCAAATTGCATTGTCGAAGCTCCTGGGTAGCCTGGTTCCTGTCAGACGCGGAAGACGATATTTCTTCCAACTCCTGAAAGAGGCCTTCCATGCTTTTCGGCGCACTTTTTTTTCGCGATACCTTTGCAATATCTATATACCTTTTCACGGCGAGTTTTTTCCTCTCTATTAGTAGAAGAGCACTTTGACCAAGCTTGGAAAGCCATTTTTTTTTCGTGTATCACTGCTTTGGCTGCGTCTGTCCACCACCAGGTTTCTTTTGCGTGTTGGCAGGGGCCTTTAGATGTTCCGAGGAGTGATTTGGCTTTCTCCAGGCCACTCCTCATTACCGACCTCATCGATAATGGAAAAGAGGTAGTTTTTCATGTTGATAATAAAAGCTTCGCCTTTTCCTTTATCCAGCTTATAAAACTTGATTCTCTCAGACACCTTCGTTTGCTGCTTTGACTTCTTACTCGCCTCCATAAAAAATTCAGTCAGGAGGAGACGGTGTTGAGGGGCGATCGCGTCTCCCAGGATCACTTTGCAATCTTTAACTCGTGGCTTCATGAAACTGGATACCAAATGATAGTCTATTTGAGTTTCATTTCCGCCGCTGCTATAAGTGATCAGGTGCCGGCTTTGTTTGACGAACATGGTATTTAGCACTATAAGACCGTACGACTTGCACATGTTTAGGATATCTTCACCTGAAGAGTTCCTGGTGCCGTACATTTCTTCAAGCTCATAGCTGCGACCACTCATGCTTCCAACGTTCCAACTCGCGACTCTTAAGTGTGGCTTACGCCGTTGCATTACTTTGCTATCCCTCGGAAATCCTATAGCTCTGACCCAAGCATTTCTGCTCGTCCCAGGATCACGACCATTAGTAGTGCCTGGCGGGTTAGTGCTTTTCCTTTTAGCGTTCTATTCCATAATGCTACGGTTTGACCGTTTTCTTTCTTCCCCTCCTTTTTTTGACACGGGCATGCTCCAAATTTTTATTTTTTTTGTTTGATCCTACTCTTACAACACCGGTGATCTTCAGTCGTGTCAACCCACTGATTTACATGTACACTTGTGGGGCAGTTTAATGGTGGTATATGTGTCCCTAGGCTCACCTTGGTGTTTTCTAAATTGCCTAGATGTGATTTTTGTTTACCTTTGCCTTTTGCGACAAGCGAGAGGTATCGCTGCAGGGATATTCTTAACCCGTCCTTGCACAGGTTCTCCATTTTATCAGTTATTATTGATTTATTATCCGAAATCAACAACTTAACGTAGCACCAATGAAAACAATCAGCAAACCAATTATGGGAACTTTTCATGTAACAACTCCAATATAGACCCCAATATCTGTCAAGTTGCGCTGGCTTGTTAGAGCTACATACGAGAGGTGATTATAGTTTAAAAAAAATGATTTATTTATCTACATAGCCTTCTAACAATTCAATACATTTAGTCCATCTTTTTTTCTAATCGCAGGATTCCCTTAGAGAACACTTCTCTGTCTTGATCCTCTGATCCTCCTTAAATGCCTCATCAGCGGCCATAACTGCGCTACTCAAATTTATTGCCTCGGATGTAGTCTTGAGCCGTAGAAAGAGGTAGAAATCACTGGAAGCTAGATATGGTCAATAAGCGTGGGTGTTCGAGCAGTTCGAATCCCGTTTCTCGAATGGCAGCCATCGGAGTTGCGGCCTTGTGAACCGATGCATTGCCTTTGTGAAACAGCATTCCAGCTCGCGCTCCACTATAATTTTTCCTTCCACTTGACACTTTGAATTTCCTTGGCGTCGTCGAGGGAGCTCGCTTCAAAGTCATCGATTGTTGCTTGGTTTCAGGATCAAATGGGTGGATCTAGCTCTTGGTCACGAAACATAACAAAAACATTTTCTGATCTACTTGGAACTTTCGTGTCGACTCAAGTTTTCCTTTTACTCGTCAGTTCAATTTCTCAAAGCCTAAAGCACAGAGATATTTTTCACATTCAATTCGTTCGCAAACATTCTTTGAAAACTGCCATATGAGATCCCTGTGACATCACCTATATGCCTGATCTAGCAACCAAACGTTATCGTGAGGGACGCGATATTAATTTTCAGTAGAAGTTCTGCCCAGCATCTACATATATGGAGGAGCAGAGTCCCCCAGTGCTTTAACCAAATCGCTGTGTTCATATGTCTTTGGTAGACAGTTTTTTTTTAAACAGAGGTACTTGATTTCAGCTTTAAATTCGTTTTTACCATTCTGACTTTATTCCTTTGAGGATTCGCATTCAAATGAATTTACTCCAGGAAATCGTGATATGATTTTTTAAAATAATTTAGTGGATATATCACAAAAAGTCAGTTATCATGGCCCGATACCATTCGCCATTAACAGTCACAGTCAGGCCATTTTCGTTTCATAAGATGTGTGGCCCAATAAGGCCGCCTGCCCAAAATCCACATTAAGTTTACCAGATGCAATGGAGCTTCTGGATACTGATGTGGAGATTTCCTTCTAACTCGATAACCTTGTTTGTCCAACCGTTATATCGAAAATGAGTTTCATCATTGAATATGATTTTTTGTGCTTTAAGACATATTAAAAAACTCCGCAAAATAAAATTCTTAAAATAATGTTGAATTTGCCGTGGTATCATTCTACGATTGCAATGCATGAAAGAGCGAATGTTGAATTGATCACTTGTAGAATGCGAAAATAAGTTGAAAGGTTTAGAGATAGTTGCAAATTTGCTGACAATCCGGGAGCCGGTGACACTTAAACTGCACTTATATGGATTCTGGAACTTCTGTTGATTTCTAATCAACAGTATTTAATCATAGGTACAACATAGGCCCGGTGTACCAGGGTTTATCCTGGCAGAAATATTTTTTATAAATTTTTCTTTTTCTAATAATCATAAGTAACTTGCACTTTTATGGAAATGAATTTCTTAAAGACTATTTTATAGCAAATTTTATGTATTTTCAAAAAAAAATTGGTGAGACACCTCTCATCGTGGCAGAAAGGTCTGTCACACCGACTTTTAATATCTAAAGTTAATAATCGCGGAATTACTTCTTTTCAAATCTCCTTTCCTTTTCAGTTGTTATCTCGAAATATCTCAGTATAACAGCTTAAAACTTGACCAAAATATCTGTCACACCACTTTATATTATAGCTTCAACCCATCAAAATCATGAAAATGGAGCATATTGAAATTTTTTCCTGCCCTGTTTTTAATTTTTGACACAAAATACAGTCTATGTCATTTATGACTCTTTCTCTTTTTACCTTCAATATTTTACATTGGTTATGTTGAATCTTCGGTTTCGATTGGAACTTATACGGATGCATGTCTGTCTTCTACACAAACGTTTTTATAATAAATTGTAATGATTTCGACTTCCATAAGTGTGTGCCGATCTATATTTAATAAAATTCTAGTTTCCTCGATATTTATAAAAAAGGTTACAATGATAAATGAAATTTAAAATGGCGCGTATTATTGGATCAAATAAAAGCCAATAATGTTTCTCTCATTAAAAATTTAATAGAATTGATCGTCATGGTCCTTCTGATCTCATTTTCACACTTTCAACTGATAGTGCACCTGTTTGCGGTACTATTTACATTAGCTGTGTAAATTGGTTGCCGCCTAGAAATTATAATTCAAAACATCATTTATTTTACATGTAATAATTCTGTCCGAAAGTCAGGGAAGAAATCAATGGAATGAGATTATAGAGCAGGAATCCCACGTGAAGCCAGACGCTGATTTAATTTCTCCAGATTCGGACCCACTTTTTCCGTCGAGTCAATCGAAAGTCGAATTCTGGTTATGTTATTAGGCCTACAACAGACTTTAACGAGTATCTTGCCTCATATTTTAATGAAAGTAATTTTGGAGGGAAGTCTATCCAAAAGTTACATAAAATTACATTGGTTTGTTGATACTATGGGAGGCTTGCCTGATCGCTTATAATTTTGTAGGCAACACTTAATCTTGTCCGTCTGGGTGAAACTCGATCAGAACATATAGTTGTAATGATGCCGTCGAGCGCAGCTCTTTCGGTTGTTGTAACTTGCAACGATCGCAATGTCTAAAATCATGTTGACAATACTGGATCGATGCTTCTTGTTGATATGGTTCTTAGGATATTGGGTGTTGTAACGCAATTATCATAAATCGGCATGAAATCTGTCTATCCTTCTGCTACATATTCCCATATCGTTTATGGAAGCATTGTTTGAATACTATTGTTGCTCTTGATTAATTCTTTTTACCTTGAGGGAGACTATAGTCATTTGTTCTAATACCGTTACAATAATCTATACTACTTTCCGTCCCCTCGACCTTTCTATGTACATGTCACGGCACTCCCACCCGTGGGATTTCGATAAGACTATTGCGCTACTAGTCATTACAGAGTAGGCAATTCATGCGTAACCAAGAGAGAATATTCGCAAAGTATTACTGATCATACCTATCACTCAGCTTAAAATAAACGATTAACATGTCAGAGTTCGGGAAACATGCGCCATCTGTTGGATACATTTTTTAAAACAGTAAAGAAAATAAGGAGAGAATATAATTACATCGGCCAATTACGCTGCCGCACCCTATATAATTAAGTACATTTTTTGAAACAGTCCGATAACTACGAGGCCAATTTTCAAATAGCTATCAATATTAACAAAATAATAATCTTGTAATAATATATACACATGCACCCATAAAACATACAAATGCTAATCTCCTTGATCCCGGCGTGAGACCGATCTACAGAACCTGAGGCGCTCGGGCTCACTGAGCGCGACATCGGGTCCGTAGAGGAATCGCCGTTCCACGGAATTGCGACCCACGTGGAAGATTAGCGGTACCGCCAAGCTATCCTAGATTAGCCCACATCTATCTAAATAGAGGAATGCTTCTGGCGGGACAAAGCCGTTAAGGCGCACTCTCTCGTGATATAAATCATTGGGGTAGTAAGCCTCGGAGATTAGGCTATTGACCGAAGCCATTGCTCTCGCAACGTGGCTTCGAATCAGTTTGATCAGGAAGTTATCCACCCGTACAATCCTGAGCCTATTGTATAGGACCTCGTTCAGGTAAAATTTCGTGTAATCAGATTCGGGTGTCCTAAGTAACCCGAGACAAGTCCTGTGACATTGCCTCTCAAACACCCGAATCCTTTCCATTAAGCTGGCTCTCACATTGAACCAGACGGGACATCCATAGGCAATCATGGGCCTGATTAAGGCCATGTAGCAGATTACCTTCACCCTGGAATCAAGTTGGGTGCAATGAAACAGCCATCTTGTCAGAGCGAAAGCGCCTGGGGCCCTTGCCAGAGCAGCATCTACATGTTTGTCTGGTCTAGCCAGTGGGCACCCATCCTGTCCAAGAATTGAGAACCCGCGCCAGTTTTTCCTAGTGTCTCGAAAGGCCCTAGACAAAGGCGTTCTGAACAAAATAGTTTCTGATTTCTGGCAGTTGATTTTCAACTTCCAGTCATCACAATACTGCTGAATTTTTTTGAAGTCACGAGAGTGACAAATGATGATCGTTGAACTTTTTATTTTTCTCTCCGCATGAAGCTGTAAATGGTTCAGAAATACGGCATTTGCAAGCTCGTGATTACAGTAAGCCGAGCTGTCTACCGTGCACATAGACTCGAAAAAGTCACTGATCGAATTGACTTTCTCCTCTGGATCCTCGATTACAAAAAAGGCGTCGCAAATGTCGACACTCTCTGGACTTATGCCCACGTCCCGTAGTGTCATTGTATTGCCAATCGTCTGGGGCACTCATAAGGAATTTTCTTTTAATAACCGTTCGAGGTTTTTGATCACCAACTTTAATGTCCTTATCTCAGGATCATGTAAGTCTGTACACTGTCTATATAGCCGTTTAAACCTTGAAAAAAATTTTTTTTTTTTTTTGTGAACAGACGATTATGTGTTGTCTGTATTTGACCGTTTGATCGCTGGTCTGAATACTAATAGTATTAAATCTAGACACGGCCAGTAAATATTAACATTATGTGACACAAATCGACACAAATAGAAAGTTAGTCTGCAATAGCTCAATGTTTTGAGATGTATGTATTTCCAATCATGCCCAGATGCGGCAATCCATCAAATGTGAAATGATATTGACAACTGATTGAGGAAAGTTCTGCTTTGATTTGTTACATTGAGTTTCTACGTCAATAGAATTTTATAAGAACGTAAATTTATACCCTTATTTAAAACATGCCAAACAGTCGATAAATGCCTAAACCCTGACAGTGTAACTTCGGAATATCGATGTTTAAAGGTCTTCAGCCAGACTTGGTGTTACAGCAGCAATGTCGTCGGAAGAGCGTTCACTTTTGGTCTGATAGACTTTTACAATTCTCGACAGAACCAGTTTTATAATTTTTTCTTACTAACCTTTGAATTGTTGACTCATTTGTTATTTGTTAGTTATTTTTTTAAAAGATCAACCATTTCTATAATAAATTTGAAAAGCTTTAACGCGTTGTTCTAACGAGTTAAAATTATTCATGTGTCTACTTCATAATAGCCAGGGAAGTTGTAAAACAAGGATAGTAGTCAGAAATGGTGCCCTATTGAAATCTACGCGCCACTTCAACAGGAGCCTATATAAGATGTTTTATTACTAGCCTTTTGTTATTTCTCTTATTTTTCTGATTGGATTGTCTTGTGTCTTTTTTTATTTTCGTTTGAAAGAATTATGCCATCAGTTAATGTAGCGATCATCGAAGAAATTTATGTATGTTGGTACCAGAGAGTTGCTTATGAACCCTGATGTAACTCATATATGTACATATGTATGTGCGAGTATATAACATACTCGTAGAAATATCGATCCTTTAATTATTATTATAATTTTTACTCGAAGTTCAGAGACTTTTCGCCGACGCACAGTGGGAGCTCTCCATACAACGCCATCTCATAAATGGATTTTACGAAAGTAGAGTTGCCCGAATTATTTTGATGAAAATCGATGGTTAAAATAACATACAATTTAGTTTCGATATTAATTATTTTTTTATTTACAAAGAAATTCGTGAAATCGATCACTGAAGTGCAGTGAGTCAAAATATTGATTTGACTGAATTACTCGAACAGACTTTTCAAAAAAAATGTCCTGGAAATCTTTATTTAAGAACTATATAGGTGTTATACATTTTTGAAAAGTACAGAGCTTCAAGTTTTTACAAAAAATACAAACACAATAATGTTGTATAATATTAAAAAAATATATGTTGTTTTAATCTGCCCTTTCTTAGATGTTTCCTTCTTATATTCAAACAGACATTTAACCGTTAGCGCTGTTTGCCGCTGCCTAGTTACTTGTCTGTCTAAAATATATAATTAATTTCAATTGCAAGGGGATAAAAAATGTTTGCTCCTTTTTTGCCTTTTTTTTATAAGACACAAAAATATATTGCAAAGTAACATTTTGCATTTTTTTCATAATATTTTTTCTGATAACATTCCCAACATAAACCCTTTATAAAAGTTAGTACTTTAAGAGTTTGCTTACTAATTGATCATTAAAATTAAAAAATTACTTAAAACAACCAACTTAGTGGTATGTACTATTAGTAACAACTCTAATGGTAGGTAAACTAGGGATGTCGTTTTGAACATAAATTTGAATTAATTTTAGTTTTTTTTGAGTCAAAAATTTAAATTCCACCCAAGTATATACCTTCATGTCATCTGTTTCTACTAATACATTTGAAAATCGGTTAAGAAATGACTCCAAAACAATATATACAAGATCGACATTGGATTCACCCGAAAACAGCTCCGCTCGTTCGCTCAATAATAAATATATTTTCTTTCGTATGCACCGTTACTTTTCACGAACAATTTTACGTTTGACAAAAGCACATTTTTTTTTAACTGTGAAGCCTGTATTCACCAGAAAAGCTGTGTCAATAGTTTTATGTTGCAAAACCATACAGTTCAGTTTAGCTGCTCGATCGTTATTCAGCAAATTATTTACCACAATGAGTGACTTTGTTTGTTCTCGTAGGGTTTTGTGTAACTTTTTTATAAACTCTGGTGCAAATTATACTGAATTAAGAAAATATTTAAAAGATATTTTTATGCTATCATCAGATAGAGCTGATATAGTCATAGCAAGTACTTATTCAAAAAAACTTTCTTTCAAAATTTAAAGATCGATGGGAAAAAGCGAGAAGAATAAAAGATCGTTTTGAAACCAATAACAGTGAGTGGTTGAACGGTGAATTAAAAATACCATTTAAAGATAATACTCCAAAAACTACTTCTGGTGAACGTGGACGACCTTCTAAACCATATGAAGAATCGACAGAGAAAACAAAAAAACGCAAAAACATGGAACTTGTACAAGAATATGGATTTGAATTTATACACAACGCTTATGTCCAACATTTGCGTTCTATTGGCGAAGACGATGAAGCAACTATTGTGAGTATTGCCCGTACTTTACCTAAAAGAGACAAAAACGAAGTCCTTCAGAAGATGTCTTATGATACGGAATTAATGACGTCTTATTCAAAGGATGAAGCCCTAAGTATATTTATTGATACAGGTTTAACGAAATCCCAATATCGATTATTAAGGTCTCGGTTATCTGAGAAAAATTGCTTTGTTTTTCCGTCATACACTGCTATAATGGATGCAAAGAAGATGTGCTATCCCCCAAAATCGAGCATCGAAATTAATGACATTGGAGCTTCTATCAACCTACAGGAACTATTAGATCATACTGCAGCTCGTATTCTTCAAATTAATTCAGTGTACAAATCAGGGCACAGACATTTGAAATTATACGTAAAATGGGGGTGTGATGGATCATCTGGGCAAAGTGAATATAAACAGCTATTGCCAGATGAGACTCAGTTAATATCAGACGCTAATTTATTCATTGCTTCTCTTGTACCTATAAAACTAGTTGATTTATCAACAAATCTTGTGATCTGGCAAAATACTACCTGCTCTTCTGTTCGGTATTGCCGACCTATTTCTATAAAGTTTGTCAAAGAAACTCCGCAGCAGACTAGGGAGACTGTTGATAATATAAAGCGTCAAATTGACCAACTTACTCCATCATTGGTTAGAAAAAATGACACTGTCGTTGAAATCAAGCATGAACTATACTTAACGATGATTGACGGAAAAGTTGCTCAAGTATTAACGGATACATCATCTAGTGCTGTGTGTACTATATGTGGAGCTAGACCTAGGGAGATGAATGATTTGGACAAAGTTACTTTCAAACCCAAAAACGAAGATGCTTTCCAATATGGCCTTTCCACTCTTCATGCTTGGATTAGATGTATGGAAACTATTCTGCATATTTCTTATAATCTTTCGTTCGAAAAATGGTCAGCAACAACTCTAGAAAATAAGACGAGCAAGGAAAAAGAGAACTTGGCCTCCATATCGACAAACCCCGACAAGGAGCTGGTAATAGTTATGATGGAAATACTGCGCGAAGATTCTTTTCTAACTATCATTGTTCAGCCTATATTACTGGAGTTGACGAAGAATTAATAAAACGGCTATATATTATACTACAATCAATATCATCTGGAATGGCAGTAAATGCTACCAAGTTCGGTCAATACGCAATGAATACAGCTCAAATATTTGTGAATAAATACAACTGGTATTACATGCCGTCCTCTATTCATAAAATCCTTATCCACGGGGAGAGTATTATAAGACATTTCGCAATTTTTCCAATAGGCCAATTGTCTGAAGATGCACAGGAAGCGCGGAACAAAGACTACAGACAATACCGATTACATCATTCCAGAAAGTGTTCTCGTTCAGCGACTAATGAAGATGTTTTATATACACTATTATATACATCAGATCCATATATTGCATGTTTAAGGACACCGACCGAGTCAGTTTCCAAGGAATTTTTGGATGAAGCCAAAATGCTCTTGGATCTTTCAGAAAATGAATAATCACCATATTAAAGTTTTTCAAGAATATATTAACTTCCAACTTCAATCTTTCTGAATTCAAATGTTTTCAATGTTTTTCAATGCCTCATAACTTTTATTTTACTGTAAACTAAACTCATTTGCGCAGAATTGCTCATCAATCGTTAATTAACTAAAATTTCTCACTTGCTACAATTAATTGTCAATTACTTTCACAGCTTCCTTTTATTAAAAACACAAATGTAAAATAACCTTCCAAAATCAAGTAAAAAATACATTAAGATAAATAAAATACATTAAGACATTTCTACATGCATTAACCAATATGTTTTATCGATTTTTAATTCTATTTTGGTCGTATTCACCTATAATTAATTTCACTAAAAAGCATGAACATTCAATAATATATACACGAATAATCAAGATCCTATCATTTAAAACATACGAGGTACAGATTTTTGAGACAGTGAACCCGTTTCCGTCCCACTGTGCGACGGCGTGACCTTCTTGGCGGTTTTTTCCCTCGTGTTTTCTTATCGCGAATAGTCAGTAGTAGGGTTTGGATGGCTTCAAGCCGGTCATCGACCATATATTTAGTTCATTTACTTATAAGCCTACTTTCCTGTGGACTGTTAAACTTTCTACATTTCTCTTAACTGTTTCCTCACTGCTACTAAGCGTGTGTCATGTTGATTCAAGTGGGTTGGAATCATGTTCCGTCTGGTGTCTGCAGAAATGGGATGCATGTGTTGCCTGGGAAAACATGCATCTAGCGGAGGCGCATACACCCACGGAAAAGTCTACGTTGAAGATTCGAAGGTCGAATAGTAGGGGGAAGCTTTGTTACCCGTACGAGATTTTTTCTAGATTCCCTTTGTGGGGATCTAGATAGCGTTATAGCTTATGAAGACCCAGAGCAAAGTTTCTCTCGTTCACTTATGTTGTGTGCGATTTGTTTTTCATACAAGTGAACGGGACCTACAGTTTTTTTTTAATGCCGATTCCGAATGACGAGAAGCTTTTTCAAGGCAAGTGTACTACGGGGGTACCCCGCCGAGGAAAGAAACCGCGAAATGAACATTCGATGGCGTTGGTGTTATCGGGAAGCGAACTAGCTCGTCGTGCGTTAGCGGCCGATACACTACCCACTGCGCTACGGCGCTGTCAATGGGGATCATTTAGCTCGTTATTAATCAGACACAAACAACTTTACTTTTGTGTGGTGATATAAATTCATAGAGCGTTCTTTGGGGCTCTTCCTAATCTCCCTCCGGCATGACGCTATTAAACGATGGTTCCCCTACACACCTTTCAACGCACAACTCCTACACTAATGTCGATAATTCATGCTGCTCGCCTTAACTCCTTATCCTCTAATTTCCTGGTAATTTCTTATATCTCTCTCCATCTTATTGTCCTTCCATCTACGGCATGGCCTTCCTGACGCTCTTTCTCCTGCAGGGTTTCCACTCATTATTCGTTTGACGGTTCGTCCATTGTCCATCCGTTCTACGTGTGCTGCACGTCTTAGTCTTCGCGATTTAATTACTCGGACAATGCTTTCGGCTGAATATAGTTCCTCGTCCTGCTTTCCAGCGTAGATTCTCCTTAAGATCTTGTTTTCAAAGATCTGAAATATATTTTCCTCCTTCTTAGTCAAAGACCACGTTTCACGTCCGTGAAACTAAACTTTAATAAATGCGAATTTAAACTCTGCAAGAGTTGTTGTGAATTCTTCATCGCGAAGAAGCACGTGTTGCCCATATGCAGCCTGTTATTTATTTCGATCTTTATTTCGTTTTTGGCAGTCAATATGGTTCCCAGATGTTTGAGCTTGTCCACTTTCTCAAAGCGTTTATCGAGTTCGAGTACAGTCAGGTGCGGGAATTGGGTCGATCCAAGTCGGTCAGTGACCATATTTTGGCTTCTTCTACATTTACTTCTACTTCCACCTTTCTCTTAACTGTTTCCTCACTATATCTCAGCAGATACAGTTCATCAGCGTGCACTAAAATGGATGTGATTCCATTACGGGTTATTCTCCTCTCATTATCCTGACGAAATCTCGTTACGGTAGCAGAGATATTTCTCGGTATCGATCACCCTTTTCTTGATAAACTCGGTCATCCATCCAGTCATATCCATCCATTTCCATTCCTCGGCGATAATTTCATACAGTTGTGACGAGCCCATCTAACTTCTCTGTTAATTTATCTTCAGAATATATTAATAATTCTGATGGTATTAGATCGATTTCTGCGGCCTTGGTATTCTTAAGGCCTTTGATTTTTAATTCCTCAATAGTTGGCAGTTCTATGTACCTAAACCTCTGTAGTGTGGATAACACCGTTTTTCATTCCTGCTGGCTCTTCGTGTATATTCAGCAGTTTATTGAAATTTCTCCTCCATTGAGCTGCAACTCTTTTGTTGTCCGACACGAGCTTCCGATTATCGTTACGGATAAGTCATAATCTAGCCTAGTATCCTTTTCGTAAAGCATTTATCCCTTCATACATCGCTCTGGTGCTTTTAGCTGCACATTATTCCCTTTTTTTTTCATAATATCGTTTTTTCCCGTAGCTGACTTCCTTTCGTAGGATTTGAAATCTTATACGCGTGATCTCTTCAATATTTTACAAAACTTCAAGGCTTAAAGTTTTCCCTTTTTCCTTGCCTTCTTTCTTGAACCAAGGCTTGTCTTTGTATGCTTTCCATTTGACTTTTGGTGTTGGCGATGATGCTTTGATATCTAGTACGTTGGTATGGTGTTATATCTATCAGAAATTTGGTTGCGCGTTACTCCTTCCGGTGATATCCAAGTAGGCTTGTATAGCCTTTGTGTTTGAATATTGTAGTTTTCACGATCATATTTGGAGGAAGCTTATTATCCTAAAACCAATATGATTTGATAAGACATGCAGGCTTTCTTCTTCTTCCTCGAGAGCGGTTTTCACTTCGAAGGGTGAGAAATTGCCAAATATTTCATCCACTGTTTCATCCTTCACCTTTTCCTCTTAATAGTAGCTTTTGATAATTTCAAAAACGAGGCTTGGTATATGTTTCTAAAAATTGATATGTACATAATACATACTTCAATTAATGCTCTTGTTACGATCTTACATATATTTTATGATCTGTGTTTTTGTCAGCGATCAAATTCCCTACAGAGATACAACTTCAATAATTATATCAAATTAAAGTTGATTGCACAGTTAGAAAATGACGAGTTTTTTAACCACTGCGAGGTGTGGCAGAGTCCAGACAATTAATTATAAATCAGAGATTTAGTTAAAAGCAAGTCATTAACTTCTATTAATTTGCATGTAATCCACCAGAACCCTATGACGCTATCTATTACATGATTCCAGTTTGCGTTCAATAATCCAGCTAGACCTTGAACACAAACCGCTTCGTTGTGGTATAAATTTGCAGCACGTGCTTCGCGCGAACGGGGTTTGTATTCATATCTTCTTTTTATTCTTTCCTGCTCGTATGCTTCCTATTCAAAACTATTCATTTATTTCTGCTTAACAATCTGCAAACTTAAAAATAGACCGGTTGTCGTATCAAATTACTTAACCCATCAGAGTCAATAAACATATTTTATTCTACTTGTGTATTCAGAAACAAAAATATCCCTAGATATTCGCGTATTGTATTCATTTTTCCACATCGTGTCAGAAAATTATTTTCTGCTTGAATGTAGTCAATTAATTTCGGAATCTGTTATACTTAAGAGCGCAATCACAGAAGTGATCATTAAAATGGATCAATTAATGTTGATTAAGATAGCTTGGCATGAGTAATTTAAACAAGTAATGTGGACAAACTCAGTTAATTCATTTGACATCCAGCTGATACAAATAGCAAGCAAAAAGGAATACAAGAAATAAAATACGGGATTAATTCGATTATAACAGGTTTTACTGCAGGTCAGGCTAGTTTTTACTGCAGGGACCCGAGAGACTCAATTAAAATTTGTGCAAACCCTATCAGTTATTACTTATGCAAATTTGCGTCAAATGAGATCATTTCAGAATTAATGTCGTTATTGGTTTTTGAGTTATACGAGACAAAAAACCGTTTATGATGGTATCAACGCACGAACATGCAGACCTTCACGCATACACAAAAAATCTGATAGTTTGTCCTCTCCATTCTATAACGTACCTGGGCGGTTTAATTAATGTCCAACGATTGACTTTTTGTCATCTCCTGCAACCCGACTGCAAAAAACTTCAACAGTATTGTGATGACTGGAAATTGAAAATCCATTATAGAAATCAGCTTCTAGGGAGGAAAAAGAAATGCTGCAGGCTCTCAATTTTTAAACGAAAAGGACCCATATCAGACCCATAATTGTCTATGGATGTTAGACACAGGATGAGATTAATGGGTATATCACAGACAATAAACCCTTTTTTAATAGAAAGTGACATTTTCACACATATGAATTCAAAAGGAGCAATTTATAAGGTGTTAAAAACGGTTTAGTTCAGTAAGTGCTAAAGGAGAACACCACTCAATTGAATGCGGCTTTAAATTCACAATTACGGACATCGGATGAAAGATTAGTTCCTGTAAGAGCCAGTATGTATATCATAAGGAGGCGATTGGATGGTGAATTATACATGCCTTAGGTATCTTAGGTCGAAGTCCTCTGACATTTTGATAGTACACAGTGAAGACTTTGTGTTGTATTACAATGTAGGAGGAACTCGCATATTGTACAAATATGGTTTATGATAACAATAATGGTCTATCCTTGTTTAGGGAATAATATTTTACACTTTAGGCAAAAGCTTGCCTTCGTACCTTTCTCTTTTCATAAGGTAAACAAAGTTAAGGACGTAGGTCAATCGTGACGCATTTATTAATTTTTCTTTGTCCTAAGCACAATGGATCATTATTATTATTATTATTTTTTTTTATAATATGCGCGAACTCAAGGTGTCAACGACACAGAAGGTAGTAGGGAGGAGGAAAGATGGAGATACCGGTTGACATTGGTCTTAAATGTTTGCACAGAAGGGAAGACTGAGTTGGGCAAAGTATTCCACATTCGTGTGGTCCGACCAAAGAAAGAATCCCTATATTTCACTGTACGCCCGAAATTGGGCTTGAGGGTGAATTTGTCAGCATTCCTAGAGAGACAAGTATTACGGGAGAAATTTTTGAGGGACGGAATGCAACTAGCTATCTCGTTAGAACATTTTCGATGGAAATAACGATAAAACAAGGAGAGGCAGGATACGTTCCTGCGATGTTCCAGCGAATCTATGGATTTGTTTATGCTAGGATCCCCTATGAGCGGTTCTGGATTCTCTCTAATAGGTGCAGAGAGGTTTTAGATGCACCTGACCAGACATCGGCGTTATATTCTAACTTAGGCCGAATGTACGCCATATAAATAGTGGCTAGGGTTAAAGGGGTGAAATATCTTTTGCATCTGTATAGGAAGCCTAGGCATTTCGAAGCGTTCTTGGCGATATCGAATATGTGGTCGTTCCAGCTTAAGTTGTCACTAACACAAATGCCGAGGATGGAAAGCTTATCGGCTCCTGATGCAAGTGCAAGTGCCGTTCATGGTCAATAGGTTTATGTTACGCTTTAATAACACAAGACACAATTGGGTTTTGGAAGCATTAAATTCTACTCTATTTTTCTTACCCCATTCAAGAATGCTGTCAATGTCGGAATTTAATGAGCCGTTCACAACTTACGGCCGAAGAGCAGGGCGGTGAAGATGTGAACGAATATGAGAAGCTGAGGGTACTCCCATCGGCGAAGGAGTGGATTGGATTAGAAGTGGCAAACAAGAGATCATTTATAAAAATGAGAAAGAGGGTCGGAGATAAGATTGAGCCCTGGGGAACACCGGCGTTTAGATAGTGAACTTGAATCCGTACAGGACAACTTGTATTGAACGGTTCGAAAGGTAGCTTCTAATCCATTGAAGAAGAGACGCATCAATCCCAAACCCACGCATTTTCGACAAAAGGGCTTCATGGCAAACTCTGTCAAATGCTTTTGAAATATCTAGCGTAACAATTTTGCTTTCACCTGCTTGGTGGAGCGAGTGATTCCACTTTTCGGTGAGATATGGTCTCAAGATATTTCATGAGCTGACAATTGAGCAGCGTATCCACGACCTTGGAGAGAAGGGACGTTAGTGCAATGGATCGGTAATTGGAGGGGAGAGAAGAGTCGCCTTTTTTCGGAATAGGCGGACAAATGCTGTTTTCCATCTATTCGGAAAGAGTCCAAAAGAATAGGAAAGGTAGAAAAGCTTACGCAGTGGTTTTGACAGCGTGGAAGAACACCTCTTCAGAATTATGGGGGAAATACCATCTGGACCAGCGGATTTATGAATGTCGAACTCTTTAAGAATCCTTGCCACTAATCGAGTACGGAAATGTATTTGTCCCATGGTGGAATTAACGTACTCGATATCAGGTGGAGACAAAGTACAAGCAGGAAGCTGCGAGCTGGCTGCGAAGTGAGCAGCGAGTAAATTAGCTTTGTCTAAGGATCTGACAACTGGAGTGTCATTATGAATGAGCGTCGGTATAGACGACGAAATCTAGTTTTTGATGTTCTTAACGAATGACCAGAAACTTTTGCTACCTTTGGGACAGTTAAGGATTTTACGCCTTAGTTTTTGGTCAAGCTCAAATTTTAGACGTCATAAGTAAGTGTTGTAGTCATTTCTGGCTCGTATGTACTTTGTTCGGTTATCCTCTCAGGCGTTAGCCTTGTATGACCGAAAGCTTGGCTCACTCAACCTAATAATTTCTTTACAGCTAGTGCCAAACCACGCATTTTCCTTGGGTTGTTCCCTTTTGTCCTGTTGGGAATAAAAGTTCTCATTCCCAATTGGATAATGCTTGTGACAATATCAGCAGCGGCATCTGCGTCGTTGTCGAGGAGGCACAACGACCAGTTAAAGCTCCGAAAGAAGTTGTTAAGGCCGCACCAATTGGCTTTTTCGTAAAGCCATGCTGTTTTTTCGGGTCTTTTTCCCTTTTGTGAACTTTGGGACACGAAAATTTAGCTGATATGACACAGTGGTCCGACGAGCCTAGAGGTGATAACACATTAATAGTGTGTTTATTTGGGAGGGAGGTAAGGAACAAGTCCAGTGTGTTGGCGACATGACCTGCAACATCAGGACGGCTCATTCACAGGCTGAGTTAGGTGGTTCAACTCAGCAAAGATTTCGAGATACTTTCCTTCGGGTGTTGTCTGTCCAGAATGTTGAAGCCACCGCAAATTGTGTACATTGAAATCGCCCGCTATAACGACTTGAATGCGAGGAAACAGGGAGTCTGACAGGTCATTGAACGCATTAAACGTAGCTTCTATAAAGAACAGAATAGTGGATGGATTGCTTACGGACAGAGAATTTTAGCCATATGAAATTAAATTCCGAAGTGGAAGATTGGCTGTATTGTGGAGGAGTTTGGTAAGCGACATCACTACGAATAATGGCACTAAGCTATGTATATCCAGGTAAATAATCATTCTCTCGTGAACTGTTAAAGCGGTCGGACGAACTTTCGAATGAACTTTCGCTTTCCAGCAGTGAGAATTCCTAAAACAATCGAAAACTGAAGCGTCGCGCTCATCACCTCGAGGATCCTATATCCTCAACGAGTAAAATGTTGCGTCGTGGTACTACTTTCCTGCCTCTCCAACTGCACAAAGACACCGATCTTGGAGAGGACATGTGCACTAGTGAATCAGAGCAACGAATGCCAAAAAAAAAATTCGATTCCCCCAATTAAAATACTCCAAAAAAATTGTGAATCTGTGCATAAGTTCTTTAACGAAATAAACATCACAGACTATTGTGTTAAGAAAATGTCGATAGGTACTAAAGTGTTTTGCAACTCAATTGAATCCTACAAAACTGCATTAAACGCGTTGAAAGATCAAAAATGTCAATTTTTCTCGCACGATCTTAAATGCGAAAAATCATTCAAAGTGGTTCTTTTTGGCCTCGATGAATATCCCACCGATCTAATTAAACATGAATTAACATCACTCGGCCTCAAGTGTAAAGATATAAAAATTATAAAAAAACAATACGAAAAATATGTGGAGTTTCTTTACATTGTTTACTTTGAAAACGGTTCAATTCGACTTGCTGATCTGCGTAAAAACATTAAATCCATTTTCCGCACACAAGTTAGATGGGAATTCCAACGGCGTTCCAAGAAAAACATAACTCAGTGCCACAACTGCCAAATGTGGGGGCACGGGGAAAGGCACTGTAACGTGAAAACCTTTTGTGCCAATTGTTCGGGTAATCACAAGACTAATTTATGCACCTCTACCGGAATTTCCAAATGTGCAAACTGTGGTGGTAACCATAAATCTACCGACGAAACTTGTAAGTCTCGTGCAGAATATTTGGAAATAATCGGGAAAAAATCTCAAAAAATGTCTCGTACGCGCGCACCCACTCCATTGCGATCTCAAGTACAAACAACAATGTCAGCGAAAAGCTTCAACGTCAACCGTGTCGACGACTTCCCCTCCCTTCCTCGATCTTCACATCAGTCGCAGCAGAAACAACATCACTGGGTTAAGCATCAAACGCCCGTACAACAACGTAAGCACGAGGGACCATCATACAATTCCTCTTCATCGTCAAAGCAGGATCTTTTTTCTTACGAAGAACTCACTTCTTTAATGTTTGATATGGTCTCCGAACTCGAAAATTGTAAAACAAAAGCACAACAATTTAAAGTAATTGCTCAACTCGCAAGTAAATATCTCTATAATAATGTCAAGTAATACTCAGTCTCATCTCAAACTTGTATGTTGGAATGCAAGAGGCATTCGCAACAAGAGCTTTGAGTTTTTTAATTTTCTCTCCAATCTGGATATTGATATCTGTCTTATATGTGAAACAGGTCTACATAGTAATATTAGTTTTCAGTGTACCAACTATTCTTGTTATCGTTGTGATCGTAATAGCAGAGGCGGTGGTGTTGCCTCGTCAAAAATAGTATTGTTCATTCTGCGTTGCCAATGATGTCCACTCTAGTACTAGAAAACATTGGTGTCGAAATCAAATTAAGTAATAATACTTGCTTAAAATTTTTTCTGTATATTTCCCTGGAGGATCACGTAATGCACATAAAATTGAATGCTTGAAAAACGACCTTAGAAGACTATTAAGCCGTGATAATGTTGTTATAGGAGGTGACCTCAACTGCAGACATCGTAGTTGGGGATGTTTAAGGGCAAACGTTTGGGGAAACACATTATATGACTTATGCTTAAGGCATAACTTTACATTAATGCACCCAACTAGTCCAACATACTTGCCAGCTTGTAGCAGATACTCCCCATCGACACTAGACTTATTCCTAACCACCACTCCTAATTCGTTTACAACCCCTGTTGTGCACAATGCACTTAGTTCCGATCATCTTCCTGTTAGCTGTGATATTTTACTAAGTCCTGATATGAACAATGTGCAATACTTAGACTATAAAAATGCGAACTGGCACATGTTTAGATACCATCTCAGCAGAAATATGCGTACCTGCACAACAAACCTTTCCGCTGTGAATAGCAGTCAAGATATTGACGATTATATTGACACATTTCATAGCAAAATATTTGAAAGCATTCGAGCTTCTGTTCCATTAAAATCATCTCCTAAAAGAGCATTTACACTACCTAGAGAAATACTAAACTTAATAAAGATAAGAAACCGTTACAGAAGGCTCTGGCAGAGGTATAGATCACTCAATGATTTCTATGAAATGAACGTGCTCACTCGTTTAATAAAAATCCAAATAAATGAGTACAGAAATTCTCTTTGGAACAATAAACTAAGTTTGCTCGACTCCAACCATAGACCTTTTTGGAATGTAGCTAAAATAATGCGTAAGAAATATCGTTACTGCCCAAACTTCGAAGTAAACGGGTCATTGATCTCAACCAAAAAAGACAAAGCAGAAATATTAGCCACAAAATTCCTAGGAAATCATACCACGACAAATAATTATTTATCTGTTTTTGAAAATGAGGTTGAAAACAAAATAACTCTTTTAAACAACTCTACAACTTCCCTACCCTCTAACGAGTTCACAACTATTGAGGATATAAAATTCATAGTTTCGGACCTAAAAAATCATAAGTCTCCTGGCCTGGACCGCATAAGTAATCAAGTGATAAAGCAGTTGCCAATAAGTGCCTTGATATATTTAACATTTATAATTAATGCTTGTCTTAAAACTTTGTATTTCCCAGTTAAATGGAAGAAAGCCAAGGTAGTACCTCTATTAAAACCCGGGAAAAATCCGTCCAACCCAAACAGTTACAGACCCATCAGCCTTTTAAATGCCTTTAGCAAAATCTTCGAAAAAGTCATAAAAATCAAGATTGATGCCTTTCTTAGTGCCACTAACATTCTTCCTGTTGAACAATTCGGTTTCAGGAAAAATCACAGCACTTCGCATCAAATACTTAGGATTTGTAGGACTGTTAAGCGACAGCTTAGCCTCAAAAAGTCAACTGGCTTAGTTGTCCTGGACATTGAAAAGGCTTTTGATTCAGTGTGGCACAATGGCCTAATATATAAATTGATTAAATTTAATTTTCCTAGGTATCTTATAAAAATCCTACAAAGCTATTTATTGAATCGATCCTTTAAAGTCAATCTTCAAGGAGCATACTCTTCAACAAAAACAGTCCCAGCCGGAGTTCCGCAAGGTTCAGTCCTGGCCCCAGTTCTCTTTAACATTTTTCTAGCTGATATACCCAACGTTCCCAGCTGTGAGATTGCACTCTACGCAGATGATTTGGCCTTATACTCTTCCCACGTCTATGGTTCAACAATAGAAAGTAACCTTCAAATTGGGATTCAATCTTTCTTTGAATATTATAAGCATTGGAAAATAAAAATTAATGTTGGCAAGTGCACAGCTATTTTCTTCACGAGAAGAAGACTAAGCTGTTTCTTGCCTTCTAGAAATTTAAACCTAGAAAACATCAATATCCCGTGGGTCAGTTCTGTTAAGTACCTAGGAGTGTACTTAGACCAGAAATTGACCTTCGGACATCACATCCAACAGACTATAGCAAAGACTGATGTCCTTATAAAAATGCTCTACCCTCTCATCAACCGCAAATCACATCTTAACAAAAAGAACAAAATAATTATTTTTAAGGTTATTTTTCAAGCACTGATGACTTACGGGTCTCCAGTTTGGTGTAACTGCGCGAAAACCCACATTAAACGCCTTCAAGTTGCTCAAAATAAAATATTAAAAATGATGCTTAACCTACCACGAGATTACCCAACCCTTACACTGCATGAAAGAGCGGGTGTTATCCAGATTGGTAGAAGAATCGAAAATCTCAATGAAAAGTTCATGTCCAGATGTTCTGATGTAGATAACCCACTTATTAGAGATTTACAGCTGTTATAACTTCTTCTGTCTTATTTACTTATTCAGTTATTACTATTTATTTATTTATTTATTTTTATTTATTTATTAATTTATTTTTATTTATTTATTTATTTATTTACTTATTTATTTATTTATTTATTTATTTTAATTCATTTATTTATTTACTTACTTATAACTTATTTATTTACTATTTATTTATTTATTTATTTATTTAATTACTTATTTACTTATTTATTTATTTATTTATTTATTTTAATTTATTTATTTATTTACTTACTTATAACTTATTTATTTACTATTTATTTCTTTATCTATTTTTATTAATTAATTTATTTACTTATTTTTATTTATTTATTTATTTATTTATATAATATTATCCATCATCTATTAACTTACCTACTAATTGTTTATTTATTTATTTATTTATTTATTTTTTTCTATATACATATATATTTATCTATCTCCAACTTAACATCTGTGATATTTGCAATTATTGTGCTTTTGCTTTTGTTGTTTTGTTCTCATTATTAAATGGAGGTTTTTTCCATAGTTTTCCTCCAACTCCACATTTAAAATATTATATATATACTGCATATCCTAATCCACACACCGATTGTATTTTTAGCAGTAAGGTTTAATAAAACCATATCTCTATACAAGCCAATGAAAATGAAAACACCATTGTAAAACACTGTTATACTATGCAAGAAATAAATATCTATCTATCTATATCCAGGTAAATAAAAATCCGAGGGACCTGAATTTTCGTCCACCTGGGTTTCACAAATTAATCAATGTTATCGATCGGCCTAACTAAAATGCTCGAGATTCATTTCACCTTTGAACCGAAAACCTTGTCTCATTACCAAACTAGATTACAATTGTTTATTAACAGTTTCATTTTTAAGAACCTTTGGTGATTTTGTCTGAACTCACTCAAGGGCATGTACCAGGGTCGAACAAATAGAGTTTAGGAGTAAGTAACACTAACCAGATGACATTGTCGGACGGTTAATACCAATCGTCACATCGACCACACCGGCCGGTGGACTGGTATGCATTCCTAACTCATTTCCATACACTCTAGTTTGAGATAACCATTCAAAATAGGTAGGGTTAAAGGCATGCGGAAGATGAATTTAAATTCGCATTGCGCATACTTTGACTTTCGACTGATGAACTGATGAAAAATTCCTATAAATAAAAGGTCGTTGTTTGTGTAAAAATTAGCAAAAAAATCTCTAAGATTATTGCCAATGGCCTTGTGAGTGTTTGGTTGAAAACGAAATCACACACAACTGAGACTGGTCTTCATACTTGTAGCTACACTATCGCATTCGTAACATATGTATGTTAATGGCCTACCAAATAAAGTTGAACTTAACGCTTAATAATCTCGTTATAGCTTCCAAACGATCAACATACATTTAGTGCCATTAAACTTATGTTCAGTGGCATTGGAATAATTGACTTTCGTTCTTTTATTTCCCATTTACAATGATAAGCCCAATGTTGTCGGTATTATGATTACAGTCTGCGAAAAAAACAACCTTCAGCTTTTCTTTCTTCTTTCCAATTTATCTGTAAAGTATTTGGTATTTCGAATTGTTTGGCTGAACAAAGGTTGTCGAGAACCCCAATGATCGTTGAGTAAGAGCGAAAAAAATTCTCTCTCGCGATTAAGTTCTATAGGTAACTGTACGTTACTTGGGGAATATCCCAGGAGACATGTTTCATAGCGTATTTATTTAAACAGGCTTTGGACTAGTCCCATTAGTCATCGAAATTGAAAATGGCAAGCTATTGGCACAAAAGTTGTGGAAATTGAAATCGTGACTCATTTGTTGACTTTTGTGGAACAAGTTTTTTGATATTTCAAGTAAACACAACCTTTGTATTATTCTATGTCTCCATCGTGACTATTGCCTTTTGTTAAATCCATCTAAACTAGGTTTATCTCATATCAAATAACTGCGATTTTTATTCGTCTTACAATACCCAATTGTTTACATATATCAGGAACCCGTCTATCAATTTTTAAATAACTAATTTTACGTATTCTATAATCAGCTTTGTTATGTAAGATTATATACAATACGTCCATCAGGAAGCATAAAGTACGTCCAACAGACTATTACCCTGCAGCACGTCATTAAGTCAATCATGCAACCATCTACATATACATATCTTCCGCGAAAAAAAAAAAAGGAAAACAATCTTTCGTTTATTAAGTTGATGTGCATTTTCAACGTTTAGCTTGAATCCGTATAGCTGGAGCCTGAGGAGCCTGTGTACGTACATATGAAAGTATTTAAGTCAATTATATCCAAGCAACCAGTAATGGTATTTAAACTGGTAACTAAGGCTTATCTGTCGTTAAATATACTAGTTAATAGGAGTATGAGAAAAAGTTGTTGCTCCAGGATTACATTGTTAATCCCAAATGCGTGGGCATATGGAATAACAGTGAACGGTTCTTCAGTAACTGCTGTGTTACGAATGTATTTCGAAACTTAGTTCAAGCTCTTGAACGCTATGCTAGGTTAGGTTAGGTTAAAGAAGGGGAGTGTGATGGCTAAGTATCACTTCCACTCGGAGGCCAAAAGGTCCATTGTGATTCCGTTCATTTGTGGGCTACACGTACGTGGTGGCTGAAACCACCCCGTGCTCTTTATGAATTTTAGAAGATCCGATATATCTGCATTTGCCACGTCCGCAATCTCTGTGAAGAATGTTTGGCGAAGCTAGGCGCCGATTCTGGAGAGCTGGCAGTGGCAAAGCAGATGTTGGATCGCATCGGTTTCTTCCTCATTGCCGCAGCTCCGGCAGAGATCGCTGGATCCCGAGTTCCTTATGCGGAGCATTGATCCGATGGGAGTGTCCTGTGATCACTCCGACGATCATACGGATCGAGTTTCGGACCAGCGCCATGAGCTTCTTTGTTTTTCCGATATTGAGCTCTGGCCACGACGATCTTGTCGTGAAGCTGTCGTTTCTTGTAAGCCAAGACGAGTTGGCTTCTTTGATGATTGTATCATTTATGATCCGGTATAATGCGCTAATCGGTGGTTGCAATGACGTGTCCGCTTCGCTGATGTCCAGTTCAGACCCTTGCCTGGCCAATTCGTCCGCTCTTTCGTTCCCTGCAATTGAGCTGTGACCCCGGACCCAGCAGAGTTTGACCTTGTGGTGTTTGATGGACTTCAGTGAGTCGCTACATTTCATGACAGCCTTTGATCTCGTTATACAGGATTCTATTGACTTCAGTGCAGCCTGACTGTCTACGAAGATAGTGATATCCGATGGTGGGATATCGGTTACCTGTAGGTGTTTGGCCAGGATTTCTGCTTGAAAAACGCTGCACAGATTAGGGAGTCTGAATGATTCCTGTTTGTGGAGGGTATCAGAGTAGAACCCGGCCCCAGTGCCTGTGTCCATTTTCGATCCGTTGGTGAAGAGAGATCTCGTGGTCGTTGATCACAGCGTTTGATAACCACTCTTCTCTGTCGGGAAAAAGGATTGGTATTCTGAGAGAGAAGTCATTTTGGGGGGAAATATAGACGGTCGTAGCTGCGAGGTTAAAACCATGTTTCTTTCCCAGATCGTCTATTATTCTAAGTATGGCCGCATGTCCATAGTTAGCTTGCTTCCGCAGAGAGGACTCCCTTAGTCTGAGAGCTCTTTGCAGCGCAGCCTTTTATGAATAGATCCAGGGGGAGGAGATGAAGTATCAACCCTGCTTGCGGCGTAACGCTATGCTATTATGCTACTCTAAATGTTTGCCCAAAGTTAACCCTTGAAGCATGTGTCTTTGATATTAATTTTCCACATGGGAACTCGATTTTAATCAACATGGAAAACCATGAAGAAGTTTCAAGGCAAAATGCCAAATGACTAAATATTTAGTAAACCTAGCCTTGTTTAACTCTAAAAAAAGACCTTAATGTTTCCCCGTACGCCAATATCATTTTTTTAAGTTTTAAAGGAATTCAAAACTGAGCTTGAATTTGTGGTGGAGATTATCTAGATGGCGTCACCTCTCGAGGTAGATCTTTCATTCTGTTAACAAACTTTTCCAGCCGGTGCGATGTTTGAGTAGTTGCGTTAAAGCACATTATGACCTGCGTACAAGATACCCGTACCTCGGCACGAATCGAAAAATGTTTGAACCGGAGCTATGGTGTCTAGTCGCTCAACCCTGTTCCACATTTCAAATATTCGATTGGTCTAACAATTCCAATGTCGCCCTATAGTCGGTGTAGTTCTTATTTAGTTCTTATTAGAATCTCGTCCTCCACACTCCTTTGGTAGAAACTTTGGAACAGATGACAGAATTTTCTTCTCCGAATAAAACTTGGATTCTGTCTAAGAAATAAATTGCAAACCTTTCAAAAAAAGATCTTAAGGAGAATCTGTGATGGAAAATATGACGAAGAAGCAGGCGGAACACGAACTCGAGAAACTCTATTCAGCCCCTAGCATTGTTCGATTAATAAAATCGCAAAGACTATTAGACTATTGAGTGGAGAACCAGTAAGAACATAACCCCCATGAAGGCCGCGTCGTAGATGGGAGGACAATATAAGGATAAACCTAGAAGACTGGAACAGAACACCAAAACATGGAAGGTACGCACTTATGAACTTCCCAGTTTTAAATGGTGTTGGACAAAAGAGCATTGTGACTCAGGTTGATGCTTTGGCCTCTGTCACCGATAAATTGGCTGTTGCGCCATGTGAAATCGTATTTCAAGCGGTGTACTGAAAGAAACAGAAACGCCCTGTAGTATACTGGCAATAACCAATAGGTGCCTTTCACCCATTGGAAGAAATGAATCACAAATTACATATAGGTGATTGGGATATGCTCCTGTTCTAGTCCTTCGTGGGCTGTAAAGCCAATAATAATCAAAAAACGAAGGGTATTTTAATTGGGCTTGGGATTCTGTCCCATATGTATGTGAATTTTCTTTTGAATCCCAAAGAGCGATTGGTATTATGCTATTATGTTTTCAAAAAATAATATGAAATTTATTTTTCTCGGAAAATATTGCACTGGCGCTTTTTCCAATCTTATAGCTTTGAGCTCTTCCTATGATCTAAGTCTTTATCTCCTCAATCGTGGCAAATCTCCGTGTTTTCATAGGTCTTCCCAGTTTGGGAAGAGAAAAAAGTTGCAGGAGCTAAGTCCGGTGAATACGGTGGCAGAGTATTGTTTTGCATGATTGGTATTGGTTTTGGTCAAAAAATTACGCACGTACAACCAACTTCCCCCACAAAACTGGACATTTTCTTCGTACTGCTTCATGCATACGTCGCATAACTTTAGGGTAAACTTCACGTACTTTTATCGGTTTTGACTCTTCTGATCGCTTCCATTCGGATGATTGGCCTTAGGTTTCGACATAATAACCAAATACCCATGTTTCGCCACAAGAATATCCTTTTTCACCTTTGACCCTTTTCAGAAAATCTAGATCGTCATTCACGTCAATCAATAGCTCCTGAGCGATGTTTTTGCGATGGTTTTTTGGGTAAAGCTTAGCAATTTCGTAACAAGCTTCACTGACATACGTTTCAAAATATTCCAAAATATCTCATGGCATGAGCTAGCCGATATGCTAACATCCTCAGCTGTTTCTCTGATACTGTTTCAACGATTCTCCATAACAATTTCCTTCACTGCTTCAACTTGCTGGGGCATTCGGGACGTGCATCGTCATTTCGGCTTTCTGTGAAGAGGTTGTACCACTATTTGCTGGGAGTGACCTTGCCAAATGCCACAGTCAGCATATTAAGTAAATTTCACACAAAATTTCACCCTTTGATCCATTTTTCTAATACCATAAAATCGTCAGGTACACCGAAGCAGGTCTAACCTTTCTATTTACGAAAAACAAATTAGATATCTAAAATGACCAGCAATGTCGACATATGTATATTAGGGGACATGTGTACCAACATTAAAAAAATTTAGAAAATAGAAAAAACATACTTCGCACGCAAAATTCGAAGAGTCACTTTATTTTTTGAACAATCTTCGTAATAATCGGGGAAAATCTACATCGAAAAGCTCACCCCAGATATTACCCCTTCAGATTATCACACAAAAAAGCAGCAAGAACTTATCCTATCAAGGTCCTAATAAAAGTGCGTTTCATCACCTTGTTTGACACAGGGAAGTGTACCTCCCGCAAATGCAAGCATATGAGGTTTTATATAAGACTTACACTGTCTAACGAATTTTGCACGATCGTCTGAGGGGTAAAAGATGGCGTATACTCGTATTCTTCTTCTTAGATGGCGTTACAGCTCATGACGAGCCAGAGCCAAGCTTCTCTCATTCAATGTTGTATGCGATTTGCTTTTTTTTTTCCACACAAGTGAACTCGTATTACACTTTATCAAACCTTTACTGACATCGACAGTCTTTCATTATTTTGTTCATGAGCTTAGCAGAGATTTGAAAAGTAGAGAAATTAGTCTACTGAAAGGGTAACTCCTTGACCACATGGCGCACGTTTTTGTTTTCTTACATTGAGACATATGTTCAAAAAATATCAGGAATTGTCGTTTAAATAAATTATTTTATATTCGTCTTCATCAACGTCTCCCTTCGTAAAATGAAACTCTAAGGGAGATATGACTCCTGTTTGACGCCTGCAGAAGCTGGAGAATCATTACTTTTTCGTCGTAACAAAGCCTGGCACTTTTTTTCCTTTTTTGTTGCTTTATTGGCATAGCGTGACATGTATAGGTTGTTTCTCTTATTAACTTTAATTTAGTAGTGTCGCAAAATACAGCGAGCTATCGACCGGACTTGAAAAGCTTTTTTGGTCCTAGTTATAAGGAATAGCCCCACTATGACGATTGGACCTTAGTTTCAACGACGTATTCGTAAACTCTGTTCCGACACATGTTCGTTCTGCATGTTTATTGCAGAATTCATTCGGCGTTTCTTACCCAAAAAATCCAAGAATATTCCATGTGATAAGCCAATAGATTAACCAACATTATCAGTGGCTTATTTCTATATTTATTCAGCGATTGTTCGTGATCCATTCTTTCACCTTTTGTACTGAACACTGCACACTAATCTAAAAGTTTTCCAGTCCAAACTCGAGTGACGAGGTAGAAGAGAAAGACACTATTTATAAACGCTTGTTCGGAGATTGACCTAAATAATACATCCCCACTGGGAGCGGAAGATCCCGATAGCCTAGTATCTAGAAAAATAGAGTTATCAACCTTCGTAAAATATTTCGTGCTCGTGCTCCCGCTTTTTAAAGCTACTGTCACCATTGGTAGCTCGAATTTCAAGCGTTGAAACTATCTTGATGGACAAATCATTAAAGGCAAGTGGCGGAGCGCAAAACACTTAGTGAAAATACGATTCCACATCACTCTCCGAGTTCTATGCTAGAAGCAAGCAATTGAGAGCATTTTGCAGTATGGCCTTCTGATCATCAGACTACCTTGATCCTAATCGTCAAATCTCATGCGATCCATGTGGGCAAGATAAACTATTTTGAAGCAATAGTTTACTTAATGGCAGCCGCTTATATATGTACGTATTCCCCCCTACATGTCATGACAACTTTGCCCGCTTTCTATTCCAAGTACACATAATTTTCAACCCATTACTCATAATCACAGTTTCCCTTTGATTCAAATCAGCTGAATAGGGTAATTCCCATCGAATGATTATATTCATCACGTTAACATGTCTCAGGTTCATGCAACCCATAAAGAGCACATATTGCAACGTTGCACTCTACGATCCATTATCTGCCTTTCATTTCCACGAAACCACACACTCGTACGAGTATTTTTACCCAAATTTAATCATCGGGCGCTTTGGCTCTAGGCCCCCAGTACGTCATTGACCCTCACCCAAGCGATTATGTCTTATCTCAACCGAAAAAAAGTTCTATTTACAACCAACGAGCCACATGATGAAAGTAAATCTCACAACTTCACGCTCCGGCCACGAGCATAAGTGACTATGAACCACTAGACCTCAATAGCTTTATGAGCTACACTTGCAAATTAAGCACATTCCGACACGCCAAGTACTCCACAAACGTACGCGAGTATATTGTATCTTCGCCTCATAGTCGCGTATCTATCAAGTACGTATTTTCGTCGGAGCATTTCTCCGAAAATCACCCAGTGCC
The DNA here is from genome assembly GCA_958301585.1 of Merodon equestris. Classification (NCBI taxonomy): domain Eukaryota; kingdom Metazoa; phylum Arthropoda; class Insecta; order Diptera; family Syrphidae; genus Merodon; species Merodon equestris. The sequence goes on along the minus strand of OY284417.1, from coordinate 71,630,018 downwards.
AAGCAGGGAAACGTAAACAAACAACGAATGACAGTAAAACAAAAGCAAAGAGAAGTGAAAACAAAATCCGACGACGACGGTGGCCTACGAGCAAAGTCGTGATTCAGAGTGCTCTCACAACCAAGTTAGCCGCCGAAGCGCAAAGTCGTCGCTAGACAGAAGATACGCGCTCGTAATCCGTGTGTATCACGTACCTTACCGTGATTTGTGAATATCATTTCGAATGTCAGCCTTAGACGGTCAGTGGCAGGAGGGACTGTTACAGTCGAATAACTCGAATCTAGCATTAGCCATGTTCCTGGTCATGGTGTGCACGATGGAAGTGATATTGTTGAAGCTCACCACACCGTCTGCCTTTAACCGGGAAGTGGAGTTTGATAATTCAAGTGAGTACGAGGAAGACATCTACTACGAGGAAATGTACGATAACTACAGTCTATGGCCGAGGAGAAGGCGACGAACGCGACATCAGCCCAGCTCATCTCACAGCGAATTGGAATTCTACAGATAGAGAAGGGGCGTTATATAGTTCCTGAGCCTTTAAATTAATGTATATGTACGTTTTGTTTTTTTTTTTTATTTTATGGAGTATGATAAAAGTGTGAATAAAAAAGGCGGATAATGGTGCATGTGAAGGTTGGGGAATAAGCTGGTATATTAAGGGACATCCGGAAGTTACCTGTGATTTCAAAGGCTTGATACCGTCCAAGGCATGTATGCATGGAATCCTATACAAACAAAAGACTTTCATAAAAAAGGGGAAGCAGCCAAGTCAAAAAAGGACACACATTCGAGCCGGAACCATCCCGGTCCACATAAGAGGCAGTCTTCGATAACAAAAAGGGTTTGGAGGAATATATCAGAAAAGTTAAGAAGAGCTCTGATTTATTCGAATGACATCAATCCAAACTCCAAACATTCCCGGATAAAGGTCTCATGACAAAGGCGTGACAAGTTCTTTGTTCCAAATACCCTTTTTCACTGTTTTACCAGAACGTCAGTATTGCGATTCACTCCAAATATTTCAAAACGAACTGAACCTATAACTTTAAGAAACCTAACTATTTTTGTTGTTTTTATTGTTGTTTAGTCTTTTAATCGAATAAAACGTGAGAAAGCCTAAAAATTAAGAAAAAAGCCTTTATGCTCAGGATTTGGTAAATTTTTCACTGAAATTTCCACTCAGGAAGTGATGAAGATTATTTATCCACCCCACTGACTATCTGCGGCCGTGAAACACTTTTCATTAGATAAGCAAAAAACTTTTTCCGTCACAAGTGAAAAGTCACAATTATATCTACTAGATACGAGTAGATGTGGCATTTCTATACAGTCGATGCTGCTGGAGCTGCAACTCTTGCAACCGCTTAATTTCCTGGAAATGGAAAATCTGCTTGCGTAAGTATGCCTTAGCTGCTGGTGATGGCAAAAAAGATACATAAATATCAAAAAGAACTAGCCACGGATACCACCACTCACCGCGCGTCTGCCCCGCTCCTAACCAACTCACCCAGAGCAACTCATGCTTTTAACTCGGTTTTTATTTCTTTTAATTTCTGGTTCAATTAGACGGTCATAGACAGACCTGACCATACCACCTCATAGCCAGTACATCTGCAGCTCCCCACTCGCCCGGGATGGTAGATGATGGCGCCACAACAGATGGCAGACGGCAGACGAGCTCTGCTATGACGATGATGGTGATGATGTAATTGAATGTAGTGCCTCGTGCACTCCGAGAGCTCGTAGCATGCAAGCCGCAATGTTTTGTTTACTTAATACACTTTTGCTGAGTGAAATTGTATTTATTATTCCGTCGAGGTGGTTTTGTTGTTGTTTTTTTTTTTTTTTTTTTTCGTTTCATAGTTTTCTGTTTTCTTGCCGATGACTATAAGGAGAGAGAGTTGCTGACATTTGTCTCTGCTCCTCCACACTTGGGCAACGGTTGAGCATTAGGTATATTTACTTGTGAGATGGGTCTCAGTTTGGTTAGGTCTGACGTGTCATTTTAGCATGTTAGCTTGTACTTAGTCGATGTTTAGTGTGTTCAGCCGGAAGAGAATGCTGCTTCACGCGATAGATTCGTCGATGAAAGCAATTCAGTTTATTCTGATTCAGATAAATAAAACCGATTTTTATTTGAAACCAGTTTTTGGTCGTCATCTCAACTTGTTTTTAGGAACAAGTCTTGTTTTCGTGGGACGTAGCATACGGGACATACTGGATTGCAACAATATAATTATTCACTTACTTAAAGGTGTAGCAATTTAGAGCACATGATGCTCATTAGACAGGGTTAATGCAATGGAGCCCATACATTAGTGAATAAAATTAATGATTTACGTCAATAGGCGTCTCTAAATGTTAGGCATCAAGAAAACCCAATACGAGAAGATTTGTCAAATTGACAAGGTATTAAAGCCGATCGGATATGATGGCATAGGATACGAACAGGGATTCTCCTGAGTAAAAACACGATTGAAAAGCCTACAGGAAATTTTTTTGTAATTTTTTTATGGTTTCTGTGAAGAGCACATTATGTACATATTTAGTTTTTGTCGTTATTACACAGCCGTACCATATCTAGATCCATAAAACTAAAGAGGCCAGAAACATTTTTACAAAAGCTAGTTTGCCTTCTTCGATAAAGCAAGGAGGAATATCATACTCTCTGGTGCGGCAGGATGATGTTATTGTAACGCCAGGTTGAAGACAGTGTTTTTCTTTTAACCTGAAAGCAAGAAGTTCAGCTGGTTTTACTGGCAAACTCAAATCACCAAAAAAGTCATTGGGCTCCACTTGAGAAAATCCCTGTTTAATAGAATTACAATATATTTTTTTAATTCACTTTAATGCTGTTCTTTTGACAGTTTAATACATCTAACAATTCAACTTCATCACTGCGTTTGCAATTGATGGTCCAAAAAGCACTGGAACTTGCAAATTTTCACTGTGTAATGTTTAGGGGTTTAGTAGATACCAAATTAGAATAAACCCAATAACGTTCTTTGGACCTGTTCATACCTTTCGTATCCACAGCACAAATGTGACAGAAATTGAAATTATTGATAAGCGTAGTCCATATAATAGGCACTCCAAATGTAAGCTCTCACGTGCTCCATGGCTTCATTGTCGCAGTGATTCCAATATTCATTTGTTGAGCTAATTGAATCCCAAAATGTGCATGGTGATGCATGCAAAATGTGCATGGTGATAAAGGGCAAGACCTATAATGGTCCATATGACCATGGTGTTGTTGGCAATAATAAAAGGAAAAACAAATTATTTACTGTGAAATAAAATTTCGTTTATTTTTAATCTTGAAAAGTTATTCTAATCACTTTTTGATTATGTTATCGCATGATTGATCGCCATCAGAGAGAATGACGCAATGGAGTCGTTTTTTTGGCTATCTCCATAATTTTTCGAATTGACGGTTACAGCTACTTCAGCATATTCGAGGATGAGCAGTCATGCGTTGATCGTGAAGAGGTTCCTCGTGACTTGATTGAGGGTTTTCAATATCGCACAACTGAAAATTTTGTTTATCCACGGCCGCATTCAAAGAAAAATGAGTCTCATCGCTTATAATCGGTTCTTGCCAAAAATCATCGTTAGTGTCATGTTCACCATGAAATTCGCATAGTACAAGCGACTTGGCTTGTCAGTCGGATAAAGCCGCTGCGTCAATAGAATTATGTTCAGGAATAACTTTAAATCATCGCGAATTATACGTCTGCGAGCTGTGCGAGGAAAGCCCAACTGTGAAGAACGGCGACGAAACGGTGCTGTTGGTACATACTGGCTTATACAGCTTCAATGTCTTCGTCAGACCGCTTCCGACGAGATTGGCCTTGACGACTGTAATTACTAAATTTTCATGCCAAAAATACCTGAAAAATATGTATGCCATGAACCTACCGATATGCGAATCTCTGATAGTTACTTGACGATTCTCCATATTCATTTTTTTCACTGCTTCAACATTTTTAGCCGTTATGCCGTGCTGGGGCGTCTAACAGCAAGCTCTTTGAGGAGGTTCTATCACCCAAACAGTTTTTTTGCTCAAGGAAGACTATCCAAATGATACAGTCAACACATTAAGTGCGTTGTGCGACTTCATTTTATTTTTCATACAAAATCTTATGCAGATTCTTTGATTAATTTTTTTTTCAGTAGCGCGTGTAACCTTTGAAAAAGAAACTATCCATGTACATATAATTACAGGGAACTAAGGAACAACATAATGAAAAAAGACAAATGTTAAAATCGAATGTACTTAGATCGCGAAATACAAAAAGTTAGTCAATACAAAAGTTTTCCTTTTTATCCCGGCGTCGTTATGGTCAGAAGTGTAGGACCATAACCTTCCCACTTAACTGCATTCCTACTGGTCCGCTTGTGGGGTCCGCCGGTTTGACCTCAGAAAGTAGCGGCAGGCTTCCCGGTTTGGGATTACTTCATCGCTGAGGCCAATCAAATGCTGGTGTTTTTGCATTTGTTTGCACCAATTGTTTTTCGGCCTGCCGTTTTTGCGTGTTGAAATTGGAACGTTGATTGATAACGCCTTTTGGACGGGGTTCAAAGGATCTCTCCTTTGAGCATGGCAATACCAACTGAGTCGGTCGCGCTCTATCTTTCTTGTGATGGTTTCTTTTACGTGGAGGCTTCCTCGGATCTTTGAACTTCTAATTCTGTCACGCTTTGTTACTCCCGCATCTCAGCTGCCGTTAATTTGCTCTCATACTTTTTGTGCATTGTCCAGCATTGTGAACCGTATATGAGCGCCGGACGTACAACTGAAGTGTAGAGCCTTCCTTTCAGCTTAGGGGGCATTTTCCGCTCACAGAAGATGGCGGAGTTTTCCCGCCACTTCATCCACCCTACGCTTACGCGATGGTTGATGTCGTCATCACAAGTTGATCCTAGATCCTAGATCCCAGATATTTAAACTTTTCACACTTGGGAAGCACTCTTCCATTCAAGTAAATGTCTGGAATAGGTTGATGAGGGTCAGAGAACGGGCAGCACAGATACTCTGTCTTCTTTGAACTAATACGATACCCGTGTCCCTCAAAAATGTCCACCCACACATCAAGTGCTCGTTGTAGGGACGCCTGATCATCACTTATAATGCCTCCATCGTCAGCAAAGAATAGCTGGTGCACATTGGGGTCCGTCACTTTTCCTTCAAGCAAGCAATCAAGTACTGCTATAAAGAGCAGTGGGCTGAGGACGCTCCCTTGGTGTACACCGACTTTGACTGCGAACTCTTCGGTGACTCCTGCGGTGCATCTTACTCTTGTCGTTGCTCTCTTGTACATGTCCATAATCACTCGCACGTAGGTTTCTGGAACTCCTTTTTGTCTTAGCGCTACCCATAAAAGATGTCTTGGTTGCCGGTCAAAGGCCTTCTCGAAATCAACCAACACCATATGCAAGTCCTTTGAAGAATCACGATGCTTTTCCATCATGACCCTTATACTTTGGATTGCATCTGTTGTTGATTTACCCGAGACAAACCCGCACTGGTCATCAGATAGTCGTATTATTTCCCGCAGTCGGCTATCTAATACCCGTTCAACGATCTTCATGGTGTGCGACATCAGCTTGACAGAACGGTAGTTATCGCAATTTCGCGTATCACCCTTTCCTTTGTGCAAAGGAAGAAGATAGCTTTCCCTCCATTGATTACGCATAGTGTCGCCTCTCATAAGTTTGGAGATAAGAACCATGAGCCATCTAGACCCGATGTCTCCCATATTTTTCCAGAATTCAGAGGGTATCCCGTCCGGCCCAACAGCTTTGCTTTTCTTGGAGTTTTTAACCGCGTACCGAACTTCTTCGACTGTGATGTCGGATATTTCGGCATGATTCGGGGCGGCTCTTGGAAAGTACACTCGGGGAAACTGTTCGTTCAGAAGTTCCTCGCCATACTGTCGCCATCTGTGGAGAATTTTTTCGTCTTCCACAATGAGTTGGCCTTCAGCATTGTTAATAAACTTTGGGAAACGAATCTTTTTCCTCTCTATTAGTAGAAGAGCACTTTGACCAAGCTTGGAAAGCCATTTTCTTTTCGTGTATCACTGCTTTGGCTTCGTCTGTCCACCACCAGGTTTCTTTTGCGTGTTGGCAGGGGCCTTTAGATGTTCCGAGCAATGATTTGGCTTTCTCCAGGCCAGATTGTTGTAGGGAATCCCACATGTCTTGTGCTCTGCACTCCTCATTACCGACCTCATCGATAATGGAAGAGAGGTAGTTTTCCATGATGGTAATAAAAGCTTCGCCTTTTCCTTTATCCAGCTTATACCACTTGATTCTCTCAGACACCTTCGTTTGCTGCTTTGACTTCTTTCTCGCATCCATAAAAAATTCAGTCAGGAGGAGACGGTGTTGAGGGGCGATCGCGTCTCCCAGGATCACTTTGCAATCTTTAGCTCGTGGCTTCATGAAACTGGATACCAAATGATAGTCTATTTGAGTTTCATTTCCGCCGCTGCTATAAGTGATCAGGTGCCGGCTTTGTTTGACGCACATGGTATTTAGCACTATAAGACCGTACGACTTGCACATGTTTAGGATATCTTCACCTGAAGAGTTCCTGGTGCCGTATCCCAGCCCTCCGTGGTAGCCTTCATAGTCTTCGCTTGTCTTCCCGACATGTCCGTTTAAATCTCCCCCAACAAACAAAAGCTCTTCCTTTGGGATGATTTTGACAAGGTTGTGGAAATCTAGCCAGAATGCATCTTTTTCTTTTTGTTCGCATCCTACTTGAGGGGCATATGCGCTTACGATGTTCTACACCTCACCATGCATCACCAATTTGAGAGCCATCAAACGGTCACTGGACTTTGAAATGGTTAAGACGTTGCCAAGTAACTCTGCCGCAAGTATGATGGCGATTCCGTTTTTTCCTTGTTCCAATCCATAGTAAAACATCTTGTAGGCTTTTGTTTTAACGCCCAAGAAACGTGCCCGATTACCGGTGTTTCGCCATTTCGTCTCTTGTACGCACAGGATGTCTACTCGCCTTCTAACCATCATTTCTTCAAGCTCATAGCTGCGCCCACTCATGCTTCCAACGTTCCAACTCGCGACTCTTAAATGTGGCTTACGCCGTTGCATTACTTTGCTATCCCCCGGAAATCCTATAGCTCTGACCCGAGCATTGCTGCTCGTCCCAGGATCACGACCATTAGTAGTGCCTGGCGGGGTAGTGCTTTTCCTTGTAGCTTTCTTTTCCATAATGCTACGGTTTGACCGTTTTCATTCTTCCCTTCCTTTTTGATACGGGCATGCTCCAGATTTTTTATTTTTTTATTTTTTGATTGATCTTACTCTTACAACACCGGTGATCTCCAGTCGTGTCAACCCACTGATTTGCATGCACACTTGTGGGGCAGTTTAATGGTGGTATATGTGTCCCTAGGCTCACCTTGGTGTTTTCTAAATTGCCTAGATGTGAGTTTTGTTTACCTTTGTTTAGTCGCCTTTTACGACAAGCGATAGGTATCGCTGCAGGGATATTCTTAACCCGTCCCTGCACGAGTATGAACAAACCTCGTATATTTGGTGTAAATGCCTGTTTGCGTGGTCTGAAGAAGCTTTTTTCGTTCGATATTTTGCACGAGAGCATGTTGCGTTTTCACAATTGAGGACATGTTTGGAATGTAAAGTTCTCTTCCAATGAACAATTTCGTTTGGACTGACGTTTTAAACCGCGACTGTCCCCGACCTGAAAATAGACTTAAAAGCTACAGTGTTGCCCATTGCCGACGAATTAAATAACCCCATATAGCAGGTGCCTGCTTCCCAAATACGTTAAAACATCACTCTGCAAACTCCAAGGGGGGGGCTGTACGGGTGTTTTGCCTGTATGAATGCTATGCTGAATCTTCCCCATGATTTTTGATCATACTGAAAGTCAAATCTCTTCCTAAGAGGTATCCACTGCATTTCTGATAAACTTGGGCGAGAATTATTCTCTGACCAGAGACTCATGGATATGCCACCTGGTGCAATACAGTCAATTATCCAATTGCATTCAGCCTTCCGTCACATTAAATTCGGATGTGATCTAATATTGAGCGCGTATTTTCGCGATTAGTCCTAAGTCGGGTCAGGTATCCTCGTGGAGCACAACAATTTTTGACTGCACTTCCTACATGTGTATGAAAATGCTCCTATTTACACACTTTTCGTGTTGCTCTCTGCCACCTTCCTCCGACTCCAGGAGAGAGAGCAGGTTTTCTTCTCGCCAAAATTTCGGTGAAGCACGACACGATACACTCAGAAATTTCCGGCAAGTGGGTTAAGACACTTTACTAGACGATTTCCACCCGAAATTTACTTCACTTGTATATCTAAAGGATGATCGGAATTCGAATTAAGTACAAGATAATTGTTGAACAATTTGCTTTATCGAATATTATTATTTTTTGCTTAATTTTTGAGGCTGCAGCTTTAATTGATTTCTTATATTATACAAAGCATACATATGTAGCTACCATAACAGTCCCGACTCTTCCATCAATGGTCAGAGGTTGTTTGTAATATATTAACGAAAGGTGTTTACCGTAAAAATGTATATATGTATTTCTGTTCCCTGATGAGAGAATTTGGGATATTTTTTGCTGGTAACGAGTCTCGATCCCTTGGTACTTTCATCCTGAAATCGAGCGCAAAATGTGAATGAATAATTTGATCGACAAATCTCTCAAATCAGTGTTCTCAAACTCCCCGGTCATCCGTCCTAATTGCTACATACAGTGCTGTGCAAAACATTTGCAACTAACGAAAGAACAGAATATAACGTTTTCACAGCTGCAAATATAAAAAAAAAATATTTTAACAAAAATGAAAAATAAGATAACTTAATTAAACTGGTTTATCTGGTCACGTCAGATATACGAGGGGTGATCCGAAAGTAATGGTAATGAAAAAAAAAGAATAAAATTAATTTTGTTCAATTCCTTGTCTTCAGCCTCCCAAAACACCTCAACAGCGGCCATAGCTTCGATATCGTCTTCAAATTGCTTGATTACCGTTTCTTGAATGGCAACCATCGCAACTGCGGCTTTGTGAGCCGGTGCTTTGGCATGGTGAAACAACACTTCAGCTCACAATTTTCTGCGTTTTCTTTCTTAACTGACCTCCCGCAATCTTCTTATTTGGTCTGCGTTGTAAGATCCTGAAATAGTGGCTCCCTTTTCCGAATATTACCTCCCAAAAAAAATGGATACCATAACCTTTCCCGCCGAACTTGAAACTTTAAATTTCTTTGGTGGGGAGGCTCGCTTTCAAGTCATTAATTGTTTTTTGGTTTCAAAATTAAAATGGTCGATCCAGACCTTGTCCATGGTTACAAAACGTACCAAACGCTGAACGCTGCTATATGAGATTCCTGTGACCCCATCTAGTATATGCATGATGGTCACTCTTCGATCTGCCAATATAACATTTTCGACTTTTTTCACTTAACTCCAGTGAAGGACGTAAATGGGCATCCTTCGCGATGTTTGTCTTCAGTGGATGCCTAGCTTAAATTTCTTTCTACTGTGAAATATGGAGTAGCTGTGCCCCCTATGTTTGCACCAAGTCGATATGTATGTTTTTGATAGACAGGTGTTTTCAAATAGACGTATTTGATGACAGCTCTAATATCCTTTTTCGCCATTTTGAAGTTATCCCTTCGACGGTTCGTGTTCAAATGTATGTACTTGTACCTCCTGGGAAGCGTGGTATATTTACATGATTTTTTTACCTACCTATTAAAAAAACACAAATATTTGTTCAACTTTCCTAAAGGCCACATACTATGCCCACCATTTTTGAAGAAATAGAGGTAGGCAATTTTCTAGCCACCACATCGGTTGAATTACAGAGAGCCCTCATCAGAAGGTCGTGATCCCAGAGCCGTGGAATCTACAACACTGAGAACCAAAAAGAAAAAGACCGCTCGGAGAATTATCGTTATATCATCTTCTTTCATGGAGATCCTAAAGCAAGTAATATTCAACAGGTTGCCCACTGCGGTCTGAAGCCATACAACGATACTCTTGGAGATGAGATGCCAAATGGTATTGCGCAGTGGTGCCCCTTGATGTTGAAAACACATTTGATTCATCATACTGGTCCCAAATAAGGAAATCGTTTACAATTATAGAAACACCTTACTATTTGCGTAGGATAGTGCCCAACTACCTCACCAACAAAAAGTTAAGGTTCAACACAGAGGAAGGTGTTTAATATTAAAAAAGATTCTTTGCTAGGTCTTCTCCTTTGGAACCCCATGTAGGATGGCGTCCTGCGGAAGTCAATATGAGCTATCGTAACCGGTGCAAGATACATTTAAGTCATCGAGTTAGAGGCAATTTTCCAGATCAAGTAGTTTAAATACACTGGCCGACAACAAAACGAAAGCCGCCTTCATAAAGGGAGGGAGAAACCAGGATTATTGCTCGATAACAGACTGCGATTTAAATAACACGCGGACAATGCTAGGAAGAAAGCGTGGTAGCTACAAACAGTACTCTTCAGAAGATTACCGAACTCCTGCTTTCTAGAGTGGTCAGCTCTGTTCTCCTAATTCTGCACCTGTCTTGGCAGAACTTACTTGCTTACTTAACAAGCTTGAGATCTATGGGGGATCTGAGCCTGGACTATGGCTACCTTCCAGTTGTCAAGACCAAGCTGTCTGATATCCGCGATTACTTGGTCTTTATACCGGAGGTTCGGTCTACCTTTTCTTTTCGAACCAGGAGGTTCGGAGTCGAAGACCCTTTTAGCTGGGGCGTTGGTGTTCGTGCGCTCGATGTGGCCGATCCAGTGTAGTTGACGGATCTTTGTCTTCCGGACTACATCCAGCTCGTACAGCTCGTAGAGTTCGCGGTCTCTCCTCCATTCACCTTCTTTACAGACAGGACCAAATATCCGGCTCAGCTGTCCTGCTTATCGTCCGGCTTTCGGCTCCGTACAACAAGACATGCCTTTTGTAAAGCATGACTTTGGTTCTTCGAGTGAGGAGTTTTGACCCAAGTTGTTTGGACAATCCAATGTAGCAGCGGTTGCCAAGGGCGATTCTATGCCGAATCTCCACTGTGGTGTCGTTTGTGAAATTTAGGTTTGCCCCGAGGTAGACAAACTACCTCAAAATTGTAGCTGTCAATTGTTACGTTTTGTCTCAGGTGGTGAGCGACGGATTAGTTTTTGTTTAACAGCATGTACATACTTGGTTTATCCTCATTGACCTTAAGACCAATTCGTTTTGCCTGTTCCTCAATCGCCGTGAATACTTCCACAATGTCACGGTGCGATCGCGCGATGATGTCAATATCATCCGCGTATCCTAGCATCTGGACAGACTTGTAGAAGATAGTGCCTTCCCTGTAGATGCCTGCCCTTCGCCCACCAGATTGAAGAACTCACACGACAGCGCATCTCCTTGCTGAAATCCGGTGCATGTTTCAAACGGTTCAGAGATCCTAGAACCGAACTGCGCGGTGAACCTTATATTTTTTAGCGTGGCGCTACACATTGGCCCCCTTAAATGTTCGCTCATCCAAGATGTTTGACGAATGTCTGCGTCAATGAGCACATGGTCGATTTGGTTGGCGGTTCGACCATCCGGAGATCGCCAGGTCACTGTGTGGATTCGCTTACGAGGGTATCCTGTGTTACTTAGCACTGCATTACGAGCTGTCGCAAAGTCCGTGAGTCGGAAGCGGTTGTCTGTTGTTTCATCGTGTAGGCTGTGCTTTCCGATCACTCCGCCAAGGGTGTTCCCCTTACCAGTACGATTTTAACATCGTATTTCAGACAAGCTCCGTAAGCGTTTTCCAGGAAGTGTTAGAAGTCCTCCTTGATGGGGTCTTCAAGCTTTGATGCGGACCGCAGCCAGGCATTCACTTATATGTTTAAAGTAGATGACCGTCGACCTTAACCGCTTTCCCACCACAAATCCGCGTCCCCAATATGTGCAATCTTTTGTGACAGCTGTAATAAATGTCGCAGTCTTTTTTCCTCATCATACCGTTTCCTATGCAGCGTATTTCCTGAACCGCAGTAATATCCGCATTGTACTGCGTGAGAATTCTTTACAGTTTATGAGCAGCTCCGGGGGTGTACAGAGTTCTGACATTTCAGGAGCATACTCGCAAATCATGTTCCTTTTCGTGCAGTGTCGCCGTCACGTACCCGTCCGTTGATCCGAATCATTTAGCTCATTCATAACTTGGTTTTTTTTTACGTGGGCGGATTGTTGTCCCGCCGCACAACCGCCAGTCTGGTCGGAGTTTTGTAGCTGCATACATTTGTTCACCTCCCAACGGTTGTTGTAGGGGCTATCCAGAGAAGGCTGTATGTCAACTTGACCCGGACCTTGAAATATCAAGAAACTGATATTTGAGTTGTCACAAATATCTACAATATATGGATTTGGTCATGATAACCTCTCTAATTGCCCATAGTGGGGGGGGGGGGGGTGGACATGAGGCACGCAATCTTCGACTGTATACACTGCATGGAATGGCGAAGTACCCTACCAAAACTGGAGTAGCATGAATTGTGGCTGAGGAGTACAGGGCGTTCCTGGGAGAAATTAGTAGGGTATGCGTAACATGCATGACGGCAACGTGAGTCACTGACATCCATGAAGATTCCACAGCCATTTGTGTATCCAAGAAAGAAAGATGTTCGTTTGCCTCACATGGCTATGCGTATGCAAAGCATCTGTACCTGTACTCAAGGACTACAGATATGGAATAATTTCTCTGCGAAAATATTTTATCTTTGCAAGGACAGTCCTTCTCCAGTTTTTCATCCAGTGGTTGTGCTCTAACCCAGTTGATTCTAAAAGGTTTTTCAATAAGGGCGAGTAAATGTTGAATAAAACAACATGTGTGTGAGGTACTAACAAAATCCTGTTTTATCTGAAAGGCTCATGTAACATAAATCATTATGTATGGAATATGACATCATTCAAATGCCCGCCTCTGGCTAGGATTCAAGTGATCCAATTCTCAATGACTCTCCCTGAGACCCGCCTGAATTTGAGCCTGTGTTATGTTCATCTCAAGGGTTGTCGGTTGTGGTTTATTCGCCTAGACCTGCGACTTCAGGAAACTCCCCACAAGAAAAAGTCTAGCGGGGTTAAATTGACCTTGGTGACCGATTTACCTCAGCTCTGCGAGAGATAACTTTACTCTCAAATATTTCATGCAGAATGTCGATCGTGACGTCCAGTGTGTGGCACGTAGCTCCGTCCTGCTGGAACCACATGTTGTCTAGGTCCATATGGCTCAATTTGGTCCATAAGAAATATTGTTTTCGAAAAAGTACGGATCAATGACGCCACCGGCCCAAAATCCACAGCAAACGGTTTTGAGAATGCATTGTCATTTAGTTAATCTCGTGTGAGTTGGCGTCGTCTCATATTCGGAAATTTTGCTTCCAAATATAAATTTGTATGCGAGGTTTGTTAAAAAAATAAGGCGACTTTTTGAGCAGACATTATGTCGCTAAACACGACCTACGAGGATATGGTGAAAAGTTCTCGGCCTGACAGAGATGTACTAGTATGTATGTGTCCTGCCTGGGTGCAAGTGTCATTAGTTCGTATGCAAAATGCCAACTTGTTCTCTCAAGTAGTGCATTTACACAAATTTTTGTAGTAGACATCTTGCGTGTTTTTCATTCACTTGGATATGCATATATCCATATGATACTTTTCGTTTCGAACGGATTAATCGTTAAGAAAATTCATCAAAAGTTGACAAGAATTGATGGGGACTCTTTTCCTTGGATTTCAACCGTTAAAAAGTGAGCTGCTGAATTTAAACGTGTCGCATACTCCTCGAAGATGACCCAAGTGAATGAAGGCCAAAAACCGCAACAATGCTGAAAACCATCAAAAAAATGCATAGTATCGGTGAGTGAGATGGCTGAGGCTATGGGGCTATCGGAAAAAAAAGGCTATGAGACATTTTGAACAAGGAATTAGGGATGTGAAAATTCTGCAATTGCTGAATGTCAATCTGGTGATTTATTCAAGAGGTATCCGACCGGTTTTGTGCTGCCATTTGTCATCATGGGTGAGACATATGTAGATCCGTCACAACATGACAGAAAAGAAACAGCAGTCCAAGCAGCGAGTGAAAGTTGGTGGTTCAAGGAAACCAAAATCGATCGCATCTAATTTTGGCTTAAAACTTAAACCCGAAGGTCACAAAATTGGGTTTTTATCGAGCATGGCTATTCCAGCAGGACTGACCCAAAGCACACGGCTAAAATTGGTAAAGGATATTGTTTCAGACGCCGAGGTTGTTGAATCATTCTCTGATTCATCATCTGTCTGACTTTTTTGACAAATAATCGGTCGGTGGTGTTAATGCAGCGTGAACTGCGACGTCGATTTCCTTACCGTGTCGCGCCAAGTGGGCAAACATTTCGGAGCTTAGCTGCTCGACTCTAACAGACTGGAATCACAGGAAACCGTGCAGGGCGTGGACACCACCGGACTAGTCGTTCGGCCAAGAATACCGCGACTGTGGCTGCCGATGTCGCTGATAATGAAGAAACGTTAACCAGACGACAGGCCGCGCAATTGGGCATCACCAGACTTACATACACATGTTCCCGTTCAGTGTAAACAGTGCATCAGTAAATGCCTGCTGACTGTCAGTCGCGTGTCAAGTCATCCTTAATCTTAACAATGAAGAGGACGATTTTGCGTGGAAAATCAACATGAACGACGAGGCGCTTTTCCACTTAAGCGGTTACGTCAATAAGCAAAATCTTCGTTTCTGGGGCACTGCAAATCCGCGTGTGATGCATGAAGAACCATTACATCTACTCAAAGCCACTGTGTGGTGCGGCGCTCATGCGGGCGGAGTGATTGGGCCGTATTTTTTTGAGTATGTCATCGGCAATGCGGTCGATGTTACCTGTGAACGCTACAGGGCCACGATAAACGACTTCTTACTGCAGGCTGAGCGGGGCTTGATGAACATGTGGTTTCAACAAGACGGTGCAATCGCACACACAGTGCGAGCCACAATGAATATTGTGAAATAAAGGTTTCCTGGTCACGTAATTTCCCGTTTTGGGGATTTGGCAAGGAAAGCAAGATTGCCCGATTTGACCATCCCAGACTTGTTTCTTTGGCACTACTTGAAGTCGTTGGTTTAAGCCAACAAGCTTCAGACAATCGCAGTTTTTAAGAAGAATATTTGACAGGAGGGCGAACAGTTATCACCGGAAATCTTGAGGAAAGTCATAGAAAATGCGATAAAACGGGTACAAAGGTGTATCAACACTGACGGTAGCTACTTGTCGGATATCATCTTTTCCACTTAACAGAAAAAATGTTGGATGATTAATTTTGCGCCACCTTGTACTATGAAATAGAATGGTAAAAAAAATCATTTTGACAAAATTGGTGAAATTCAGATAAAGAAAATATAGAATTCAGGCCATAGATACTTTGCCCTTTTTACCAACAACTGTTAACTTCATTTCAACGCCTAAAATGTTATTTTTATATTCAATTTTCGTTATTTATTTTTTATTTTGTTTTTGTTAAAATCAAATTGTTGTATATCATTTAGCTAATAAACAAGAATGTAATAAAGAAATATGATAAAAACTGAGCCATAAACTTTCTTCGACGCAGTCTTCTTTGTGTATTTTTAACAACATTCCGTGAAGCATTTAAGCATTTTCAATATTTTTTTTTCCTGACACTGTATTTTTCAAATGTGTAATTTGGAATGAGTGATAAAAATGAACACCTTCCAAAATTGCTACGCCCTTTCGGACAACGTGTCTACTTTTTACGCATCAGCTTTGTAAACAAAAACGTTTTCCCAAAATCGCCATCAATCGGATAATGAACTTGAAGCAAACGAAAAACTCTCTACGCAGTTGAATCCCCAGCAATCACTTTGCACATGAAACGGCATCCATAATCACTTTAATTCGAATTCCCTTCCCATTTAGGAACCAGGGAGTCATAAAACAATTCACATAACGGCCGCGAATGCTATTCTCATTCAAAAC
The DNA here is from genome assembly GCA_958301585.1 of Merodon equestris. Lineage (NCBI taxonomy): Eukaryota > Metazoa > Arthropoda > Insecta > Diptera > Syrphidae > Merodon > Merodon equestris. Next base: position 71,613,962 of record OY284417.1, on the reverse strand, counting down.
AACGTAACCTTCCCCTTTATACCGGAAATCCACAGTCCGCTTAAGCTGGCAGATACATTCATTAAATAGCAAAACATAAATCACGATCACCTTAAAGACCTCCCGCTTGGATGGATGTCTGTTTACGCCATTCCAGTCAGGCGTTAGGTGTTTTGACAGAGTATTTAATTGGTGTTTTCGTTTCTCCATTTCAGCCGAATCGCAGAACGCAGATCGCCGAAAACGAAAAAGGACGAGGAGCAGTTCTGCAACATTTGCTTTGCACCGCTCGACATAGATGACCCTAAAGCGTGAGTATCCATCAAGACTTTCGGTCAAATGCATCTGATTTATGAGACCTTTTCACCCATTCTACACAGATACATAACGTGCTGTTCATGTGCCAAACTCGTATGTAGCGATGAAAAATGTTTCGGATACGAGCCAAATGACGGGGAGCTCCGTTGTCGGCTATGCAGAGCGAAAAGGGATTCGTATGGCAAGACATCGTCATGGGTCGCGGAACAATCGTCCGTGCAAAAAATAATTCCGGCTCATGCGTATCCCATGCGTGCCAAGAGTGAGATTTACATTCCTATGTGTGATCCCAACGATTCGGCGTTTTTATGTAGTGAGTGACGTCCATCATTCGAAGATAGCAACTAACTTTTCTCTTTTTTTGGTTCTCGCTTTTCCGGCAATGGATTTATTTTAGATTTTGAGAGCGTGAGTGAAGCACCGTCATCAATAAATGTCAATCAGAAGCAGCAAATACGCGAATGCATCGAAGAAATTTTGGCGGAGATGCTTGGCGGACCGTTGGACAGCACTTCGGTGGGGCCGATGTCACGGAGCAAACACTGTAAGTAGTAGACGTATAAGTACTCATATACTCTATTGGGCGTTTTGAATCGATTGCATACTTTCGGGTGACATCCGATGTCTACAGGGTGATATGCAAAAAATGTGTATTTCGATATTTCGCCTCATAGATTCTATAGAAAATGAATTCGCAGTTGTATGTATTTTATTTTTGTTCAGTCGAGATCATGTCATATACACATCAGAAGATATTTCTGAAGAAGGAACGAGAAAAGAGCAAAATGACACGAAAAAAATCGGAAACTTCGAGAGCGAAAGCTTATTTTGCAGTCAATTTGCGAAGGCAAAATCTGCGAGAAGCTAGTGAATTTCTTTAAAAATATTATATCGTAGTTAGGGATGTTGTCCATAATCACATCTAGGCAATTTAGAAAACACCAAGGTGAGCCTAGGGACACATATACCACCATTAAACTGGCCCACAAGTGTGCATGCAAATCAATGGGTTGACACGACTGGAGATCACCGGTGTTGTAAGAGTAAGATCAAACAAAAAAAATCTGGAGCATGCCCGTGTCAAAAAAAGGAGGGAGAAGGTCGTGATCCTGGGACGAGCAGTAATGCTCGGGTCAGAGCTATAGGATCTCCGGGGGATAGCAAAGTAATGCAACGGCGTAAGCCACACTTAAGAGTCGCGAGTTGGAACGTTGGAAGCATGAGTGGTCGCAGCTATGAGCTTGAAGAAATGATGGTTAGAAGGCGAGTAGACATCCTGTGCGTACAAGAGACGAAATGGCGAAACACCGGTAATCGGGCACGTTTCTTGGACGTTAAAACAAAAGCCTACAAGATGTTTTACTATGGATTGGAACAAGGAAAAAACGGAATCGCCATCATCCTTGCGGCAGCGCCACTTGGCAACGTCTTAACCATTTCAAAGTCCAGTGACCGTTTGATGGCTCTCAAATTGGTGATGCATGGTGAGGTGTGGAACATCGTAAGCGCATATGCCCCTCAAGTAGGATGCGAACAAAAAGAAAAAGATGCATTCTGGCTAGATTTCCACAACCTTGTCAAAATCATCCCAAAGGAAGAGCTTTTGTTTGTTGGGGGAGATTTAAACGGACATGTCGGGAAGACAAGCGAAGACTATGAAGGCTACCACGGAGGGCTGGGATACGGCACCAGGAACTCTTCAGGTGAAGATATCCTAAACATGTGCAAGTCGTACGGTCTTATAGTGCTAAATACCATGTTCGTCAAACAAAGCCGGCACCTGATCACTTATAGCAGCGGCGGAAATGAAACTCAAATAGACTATCATTTGGTATCCAGTTTCATGAAGCCACGAGCTAAAGATTGGAAAGTGATCCTGGGAGACGCGATCGCCCCTCAACACCGTCTCCTCCTGACTGAATTTTTTATGGATGCGAGAAAGAAGTCAAAGCAGCAAAAGAAGGTGTCTGAGAGAATCAAGTGGTATAAGCTGGATAAAGGAAAAGGCGAAGCTTTTATCACCAACATGGAAAACTACCACTCTTCCATTATCGATGAGGTCGGTAATGAGGAGTGCAGAGCACAAGACATGTGGGATTCCCTACAACAATCTGGCCTGGAGAAAGCCAAATCACTGCTCGGAACATCTAAAGGCCCCTGCCAACACGCAAAAGAAACCTGGTGGTGGACAGACGAAGCCAAAGCAGTGATACACGAAAAGAAAATGGCTTTCCAAGCTTGGCCAAAGTGCTCTTCTACTAATAGAGAGGAAAAAGCTCGCCGTGAAAAGGTATAAAGGTATCGCGAAGAAAAAATGCGGCGAATTCAAAGCGAAAAGCATGGAAGGCCTCTATCAGGAGTTGGAAGAAATATCGTCTTCCGCGTCTGACAGGAACCAGGCTACCCAGGAGCTTCGACAATGCAATTTGAACAAAGGAGCAAATATCTTTAAGATAGCCGCCCAGAGAAGAAGAAATGCTCAGGAGATTCGTTTCCCAAAGTTTATTAACAATGCTGAAGGCCAACTCCTTGTGGAAGACGAAAAAATTCTCCACAGATGGCGACAGTATTGCGAGGAACTTCTGAACGAACAGTTTCCTCGAGTGTACTTTCCAAGAGCCGCCCCGAATCATGCCGAAATATCCGACATCACAGTCGAAGAAGTTCGGTACGCGGTTAAAAACACAGCGAGAAAAGCTGTTGGGCCGGACGGGAAACCCTCTGAGTTCTGGAAAAAGATGGGAGACATCGGGTCTAGATGGCTCATGGTTCTTATCTCCAAACTTATGAGATGCGACACTATGCCTATTCAATGGAGCGAAAGCTATCGTCCCTACAACGAGCACTTGATGTGTGGGTGGACATTTTTGAGGGACACGGGTATCGTATTAGTTCAAAGAAGACAGAGTATCTGTGCTGCCCGTTCTCTGACCCTCATCAGCCTATTCCGGACATTTACTTGAATGGAAGAGTGCTTCCCAAGTGTGAAAAGTTTAAATATCTGGGATCTATGATTAATAGAGAAGCAACTTGTGATGACGACATCAATCATCGCGTAAGCGTAGGGTGGATGAAGTGGCGGGAAAACTCCGCCATCTTCTGTGATCGAAAAATGCCCCCTAAGCTGAAAGGAAGGCTCTACACTTCAGTTGTACGTCCGGCGCTCACATACGGTTCACAATGCTGGACAATGCACAAAAAGTATGAGAGCAAATTAACGGCAGCTGAGATGAAGATGCTTCGCATGACAGCGGGAGTAACAAAGCGTGACAGAATTAGAAGTTCAAAGATCCGAGGAAGCCTCCACGTAAAAGAAACCATCACAAGACAGATAGAGCGCGACCGACTCAGTTGGTATTGCCATGTTCAAAGGAGAGATCCTTTCGAAGTTTCAACGTCATGTGCATAAAATCATTTTCAATCATCTATTATTCGCAACTGAAAAGTGTTGAAATAAATTTTGTTTTCCCACGTTTCATGCTCAAAACATCAGAGAAATGTTCATACCAAATGCCAATTAATATATTAACATCTTCAGCGTCTTGTCCGATTAATTCTACAATCGTTCATAATCATTTCATCGAATTTTTTAATCTCCAACATTTTCACGATTATCTTAGGAACATAGCGCTCATAAACCGTTATTTAACTCACACCGGACTCTTTAAAAGCAATATTAATCATTTTTAGAATTTTGCTGCATTTAATTTAAATTTATTTATTTATTTATTTATTTCATCAAGCAGAGATTTACAATTCTCTTACAGACTACATAAATACAAGAATATTAACACTCTAATCTATATAATACCATAAGTACTAACTAATTATATTAACTATTATCTTCAACCATCAGGATTAGGGTAACAAAACAATAAATTGATTAATAAGACATTTAATTTGCAGAATTTAAGTATTTCTTTAATTTATGATCGCCGGTTGCACCAAAATTAGCTCTTTGCTAACTGATAACAAACCGGATGAATAAGTTCTCGCCATTTTCTTGCTGAATGCTATATTTAAAATAAATCGTCACTCAAAGTATTGTCATTATTAGCACTTACTTCTTTTCTATTTTTCTGGCAACATGCGAATTGCACGTTCAACTTCCAGTTCTTGTTTAAAAGTTTTCAAGTAGGTTTTCACTCATTTTGTTCGGCTTTATCATGTAGTTACTTAATACTCGTATGTCACTGCTCAATAAGCAGCAATTTTTTCCCTTATTGCTCCGCTTAAGCGACTTCATTCGGCTTGAGTAGTCCAGAAAGGACCCAGCTGAAAATGTATAGTGGTATATTCAAACCATGGATATTTACCTTTACAGACAATGTTGATGCATAGCCACGCTTTCATCCCACGATTTTTCACGCGCAGGATTAAGTATCCTTCTTTCACCGCCAGTCATGATCCAAAAAAACGTTCCTTTTCTATCGTTGAAGCAGCAATTTAGTCATGAGAAAACGCTGTTCACTTATCTCCAGTACTCAATGTCCTCGCTTCTGAATCATTTTTACCACTTTCCAACTTTTCGAAATTCTTGCGATGCTCAAAATATTTCATCTTCAAACTTGTTCGGTGCGCCGGAATGTTTTTCGACTTCAACATCAAAATTATTATTTTTGAAGCTTTGAAAACAACCACGCCATGTATTGTAGTTTCCGACAAGCATGCTCACTGTACCCGTACAGAAGTCTCCACAAGATTTTGACAAGATTCTGTGTGCTTCAGCTGCAATTTTTGTTTTTTTTTTTGATAAAGTTGTTAAAAAAAATTTCGAAAATTCCCTTTTCTTGTCACTGAACTCGACATGTTTAAAACCATGGAAAAAAAAGTTGTTGCCACTTCGGTGAACTAATATGCAAATTTAAACTTGCCTAAAGTACTTTCTTGTAGATGCATTACCATTTTTAGTCACATAGTTCTGATAACGTCATCTATTGGCAAACAGCGAGAACTTATTCAAATTACAAGTTTTTATATAAATTCTGTAACTTTTTGAAAACGCCTTGTACTTTAAAGTATATTCCTAGAAATGTAAGAAAACAGGCTCTGAGTGGACAGACTTCATCAATTTGATTTTGGTGTTACAAACTTTGCTGCTTAATATACAGCAACAACATTTTTTTATTTTTTATTATTATTCCGGCACTTAAAGAATCATTTTTCAAAAAAATAACATTGGTTCTAGTAGTTTTACCACGAAAAGTATTTATTAAAAACTTTTAGGAAAGCCTTCCCCAAATGATAGATTTTGTTATGATATTTACTTTATTACACCGGTGCTGATAGTTTCGGAGACGAGCTGAACCTAAAGCACTTCTTCATGTAACATCTTCAAAAATAAACGTTAACGTAACCTAACCTAACCTACCCCTCTATTCTGGGGGCGTCTAAATTTATTTATTGCCTATTATTTGACATGATTCGGTAGGAACGCACGATTTACCACCGAGTGCCTTGGATGTCAATTACCCCTCCGTGGTATCCAAATGTTAATAAAAAATAACGTTCTAGTAAAGAAAATTTCCTTTAATTTGCAGTTAAGTTAACGTTTTGTAGGTGCTTTTATATGTAGGTAGAGTAGAAAACAATAGCTACCTGAGCAGTCCTATTTTTCAGCTTTTTCTACTGCAGCTATCCTTCATGATGAAACGTACCTATCTAAAGCTTAAACTATGTTCTGGAAGTGGAAATAAGTCTAGTGCACTATTTCTTCAATGAGCAACTACACATGTTCTTGCTAAAACTTGAGATTTTGCAAATTCTTATCGAAATTCTATACGAAAATCCCTCTTAAGCATGGGAGCAGCACATTTTCCGTGAAGGTTCTTAGAGTGTTTACGACCATCACATATCAAAGTCTTTCCAATCCGTACGCAGCGATTCAGTGCCATGCATTAATCCTTGCCATTTTCTACAAACAGCAATCAAAAATAAAAGCTTTCACCAAAAAAAAATAAAAACAACAAGGAGATTATTAACCCTTGCTTACCTACTTTCTCGCTTATTTAAATAACCGCCGAATTATTCAAGCGTCCATATTTTTCTAACTACGTCCTTCTCTATAGAAAAGAAAAAGGTCACTTCAATGTGATGCTCACCTCAAAGCTTTATTCGCTTGACTACAAGAACCGGTACTAATGTCCTCCCTAAAATGTTGTATTTTTGTGATCATTGAGATGTGTTACAACATTTAAAACTATACATTATAACTGTATTAAACTGAAATCCACACAAGGATTAGGAGCGTCGAAACTTCCAAAATTGCATTGCTACACCCAGTTTACACACTTCAAAGAACTGGCCACATCTCATGGCGCTTAATACGCCATTTATTTTCTCATTTATTAAGTTTCCTACATATACAGTGACGACAAAAAAAAATCCTACTTATGTAACCAAATAAAATTGAAGAACTTCGGATTGAGGTCAGGTGACTGGGCTGGCCAACTTAAAACGTCAATTTTCTGACTCAATAACCACTGCGTTACAGATTTAGCTGTGTGCTTCGGGTCATTATCGTTCTGAAATTTCCATTTCAGTGCCCTTTTCTCTTCAGCGTAAGGAAGCATAGTATTGCTCAAAATGTCCTTATACTTCATTTGGTACGTAATGCCATCAATCCGATAAATTGGACCAACACCATGCCAAGAAAAACAGCCCCATACAAGAACGTTGCCTCCACCATGCTTCACCGTTTTTATGGTGTACTTAGGGTTGAATTCTTGGTTGATCCTGCGTCTTACATATTGTTTTCCGTCTGATCCGAACCGATTAAATTTGGATTTGTCGGTTCACAGTATATTTTGTCACCATTTGGGATTTTTATTTACATGATCGCGTGCAAACTCCAAACGGTGTGATAAATTACGTTTTGACACCAATGTTTTCTGCCTAGCAATACGGCCGAACAATTTGTTTTCTCGAAGGCGAATTTTAATCGTACTTACGGATACGTTTACGTTAAGCTGTTATTCAATTTTAAGCTTTATTTTAGGAGCTGTCAAAAAAGGATCGAGTTTGCTCAAACGAACTATGGTCCAGTCGGTTCTAAGTATGGTCTTTCCATATCTTTGCAATGGTGGATGGCATTAGTTACCTTTATTCTTGAGCACTCCAATTTTCGCGCTTTATCTGCATTGGAGTGCCCCTCTTTCTTTTAGGCAAGATCTATTTATTATTATTACCTTGATAATATCGGGAATAAGAGTTAAAATTAACAAATTCATTAGGCGATAGTAAATACAAACAAAAGAACGAAACAGGATGTCTGATATAATTGGGAAAGGGCTTGGACAGGACTCTACTGGTTCCTATTATTACACTTTTGAACAAGGTAATTCTCTTTTGGCGAGTGTTCAACTCGTTAGCGTTAAACTTTTTGTTTCATTATCGAATTGTATTTACTTGGATTCGCCTCCTGCCTCGCATTTCACTAATCATTTAACTAAACCAAGTGATGTTTTTTTCTGAAAATGTGTGTATTGATGAACTACCATTAAATGAGTAGAAAAACAATTTCTTACAGCGGGATAGGTTTCCTTCTTAGGTTCAATATGAAGAGTTCTCACCCTTCAATTAAACTGCAGAAACAAATCTACTTCTTCTTAAATGAATATATAATTGATATTAAAAAATGTTTCCTTTCTTTTAAATATATATTTCTTCTTTGATTTCATAATTCTATTGCAACTTTTAGACTATGAATTGTTCAACAAATTTCATGAAGTTTTGAGTCGTCATTTTATAGTACTGGAACAGTATATGAGACGATTCTTCCAAGGTGAGTGTCTGAGTTATTTCCCTACCACCCTCGGGAGTGTGTTTGCTTTGTTTTTTGGTTTGACTCCTACAAAACTTGTGTCCGACTAACAATCACTTGACTTGATGCATGTCGCACTAAATTCAAATTTTTAATTCTATATCATTCAATGCAAATTAAGAACTAAAGTCAAATTTGTACATATATAGATATATATACATATACAATATTTATTTATTTATTTATTTATTTAAAGCTAGCTTACAATTAAAATTCTAAGATAGCTACTTGTATATATATGGTATATATACATACATATATATATATATATATAGCCAGAGCATCTATGGCCTTCGGCTATGTACATGTTAAATTAATTTAGATTAAGTGGAATAAATTAGTTGCCTTTAGGAAATGAAGAATTTTTGTTATATTTTCTGGATATGGATTGGAGAGGAGGTTATTAAACAGGTCGTGGGCAAGGATGTTTTGTCTATAGGTTTGGAAAAAGGGGCATTCGGAGAAGATATGGTGGATGCTGATTTGGCTTTGATTGCAGTATGGGCATTGGGATGTTTTGCCTGTGTTAATATAGTGTTCATGGGTGACTTTGGTGTGACCGAGTCTAAGACGGGCTATTTTTGATGCTTCGAGTCGGGATATTTTTACGGATGTGTTACAGTAACTGTTTATTGTAAATTTATTTTTATTTATGGTTCTGTACCATTGTGATGTTCTATCCCAAAGGTGAAGATGGTAGGAAGCTGTCAGTTTCTTAATGAAGTTGTTAAGGTCTTGGAGGTTGAAATTGAGTGAAGTGAGAGAAGGGGTTTTGATGGTGTTTTTTGCAGTTCGGTCAGCAAGTTCATTTCCCGGGATTTGTATATGTCCGGGGATCCATATTAATTTGGTTTTGGGGGATTGAAGGTACAGTAGCCTACGTATTAGAGAGGGGTAGTAGGTTTGGTTGTTGTTATTAAGGATTGCATCTATAGCTGAGAGGGAGTCGGTGCATATGGCGAATTTTTTTTTGGACCCTTTTGTATATTCTAATGCCTTGAGGATGGCGATTATTTCAGCGCTAAAGATTGAACTATAGGCGGGTAGTAGGAAGGTATGTATAATTTCTGTTTCTGAGGTAACACTGAAGCCGGAACTGTCTCCTATTTTTGAGCCATCAGTATAGATGAAGGTATGGTCCCAAAGGCTGTTTTTGAGTTCACGAAAAAGGGCCCGGTATGTCTCTGGTGAAGTGGAAGTTTTTTTGTAGGATCTGAGGGTGGAAATGATGGAAGATGACTGTTGGAACCAGGGTGGAGGAAAGGTGGGGCGGGGTGGGATTGGTTTACGAGGAATGTTAGATTCATCACAAGAGGCTATGAAACGCTCTATACTGGATACAATTTTACCTTTTTTCTTTTTCGGGTTGGTTAACAGTTTTCGGAGGGGGGAATCAACGCAGGATAGAAGGGATTTGTGCAATTTGAGGGTTGATTGGTATCTTAGCTTTTCGACAGTCTGCATTCCTGCTTCAAATAGAAGTTGGTTAATGGGAGTCGTTCGGTAGGCGTTAGTGGCTCTTCTTATAGCTGCGTTGTAAATGCTTTTAATTTTTGTAAGGTGAGAGTTGGCGGCGTACCCGTAAAGAAAAATACCGTATTCTAATTTGCTAACTATAATTGATTTGATGATGGATGTGAGGGTGCATATGTTGCTATTAAATCTGATGTAGGAGAGGGATTTTATAATATTTAGCTTTTTTTCAAGAGCTGGTCGAATGAATTCAATGTGTGCATTCCATCGGTAGTTTTTTTGGAATACCATGCCCAGTATTTTTAATTTATCGACGTTTTCAAAGTTGATGGTATGCGATAAAACTCTGCAGGTGCATTTGTGCTTTCGGCAAATGTGGAGGTGCTTACATTTGTCTGTAGACAATTTAGCGCCTGAATATTCGCACCACAAAAGTATGTCTTGCATAACGGGGTTAAGGTCGATGTTGGCTGTGGTGTTATTTTTGTTTAGTTTTTTAACAAGGGTGAAATCATCGGCATATGCACAGAATTTTAGTTCTTTGTGGATAGATATAATGTTGGAAAGTTTATTGAAGGCTATAAGGAAAAGAGGAACGGATAGGGGAGAACCTTGGGGTATGCCATTATAAAGAGGTAATGCAGATGATAGGCAGTTTCCAACACGTACTAGGATTTTCCGATTGGACATGAAGTTGTAGATGTATCGGATAATGTTTGGTCCTACTTCCCATTCTTTAAGTTGATCCACTATTGTATGAATGCCTATTTTGTCGAAAGCTTTTGCGAAATCAAGGGAGAAAAGGGAGAGGTGACTTTTTTTTGACAGGGAATCGGCAATAAGGTAGTCTAAGTATACTAACGGGTTAGTAGTAGATGTGCCTTTCTTGAATCCAGTTTGGTGACTGTTGAGAAGTTTGTTGCGAGAAACAAACCACCACAGTCTGTTGGCTATTATTTTGTCGAGAACTTTAGCACAGCAAGGATTAAGAGATATCGGTCTGTACGATTTGGGTAGGGATTTGTCAGTATTGGGTTTGGGGATAGGGATAACGGCACTGTTTTTGTATAGTTGTGGGATACTGTGGCGGAAGATATGATTGTAAAATTTGAGGAGCCTAGCTTTTATGGGGGAGGAGAGGTTTTTTATCATGGGATATGATATTCGATCGTTTGATGGGGTTTTACCATTTAGTTTATTGAGGGCTAACTCTAGTTCAAGAGGGGAAATGTCTTTTTCAATAATTTTAGCATCGCTCGATGGGATGTAGGAGGTGGTAGGGGTACTTGAAAGTTTATTTTGGCGGAATGAAAGGGGGAAATTGGAGTCGTGGGACTCTTTGGACCAATATTCTGCGAAGTGTTGAGCTATGTCGGCAGGGTTAGTAATGTTGGTGGTGGATGGGTAAATAGGGGTTATGGAATGGATGTAGGATGGGGTGTTAATACCACAAAATGTTCTTATTGTGGACCAAATCTTAGAGGTGGGAGTGTTGGGGTTGATTTCTGAGGTGAGTTTGAAGATGGACTCTCTTTTTGCAACTTTGACTTGCCTCTTGAATCGAGCATTGGCTCTTTTATATAGAATAATGTTGTCTATGGAGATTTTACGCTTTAGGGATTGCCATAATTTGTTTTTTTCGGTTTTTAATTGGTCTAATTCCTTGTTCCACCAGGGGACTTTTCTCCTTTCAGTTAAGGTCGATGTTTGTGGAACGGATTGGTTGGCGCTTTGGAGGATAATTCTGTGTATGTTAGCTGCCTCTTTGTTCAAGTTATCACTTAATGGGTGCTCGGAACTATGTTTGTCTAGGAGTTTTTGGTATAGGGCCCAGTTGGCTTGGTCTATTTTAAATTTAGGGCGTTTTTTGGGGCGGGTGGTGGTCGTGTGGAACATGGTTATAATAATGGGAAAGTGATCGCTACCACAGAGGTCATTAAGAACGTTCCAATTGCTGTCGATAGCGAGTCTTGGGGAACAGAAGGAGAGGTCTATGTGAGTGAGAGTGGAGTGGGTACTAAAGTGGGTGGGAGAACCGTCATTCAGAAGTTGGTAGTCGGATTTCGTTATGAATTTAGAAATAGTATTACCGCGGTGATTGTTTTTGGGCGAACCCCAGCTAGAATTCCAGCCATTGAAGTCGCCAAGTACCAAAGTGGGGAGATGTCCAGGTTCGAAAACGTTTTTTAGATTGTTAGTATTAAAGGACTGTGTGGGGGGTATATAGGCATTTATGATTGAAAATTTGAGTTTAGATGATACTGTAATGCACAAAGCTTCAAAGTCTTTGTGAATTATAGTTTGTGTGTACTGTATGGAACGGTGGATTAGGAAAGCGATTCCACCGTAGGAGTTGGGGTTTTGTTTTTGGGTGATAAGGCAGTAGTTCACGGGAATGGGAATGTGAGCTTTATATGTAAGGTGAGTTTCCTGTAAGGCGATTATTTTAGGAGAGATAGATTTTATAAGTAGTAATAATTCGTTGTAATTGTTTAAGTAGCCTTTGATGTTCCATTGCAGTATTTTTAGTGCATGTGCAGATGGTTGAGAATTGTTGGTGATGGTTGTAGTGTTCGTAAGATTTACTCGACCCCGCCATCCTGAGTTGAATTTTTGCGAGCCTGGTGTTTGGCTCGGGATGACAGGTTTTGGGACAGCGGGGTCGGTGGGTTTGTTATCAGTTAAATGATTATGTAGATTCATCATGGTGTGTTATTCTGGTTGTGAGAATCATTTGTTGATCGTGTATGGTTGTGTTGTTGGGAGAGTTAGCTTGCGATTGTGTTGATTGAGTGTCGTATTTGCTATCTTGTATGGGTTGATGAGTAAGTTCGGAGATTGGAGACTTCGGTATGTCGGAGATTTCGTGGAGATTTTTATGATGGTTAAACTTTGAGGGGTTTTCTTTTGCGCTTTGGGAGGAACTGGGTTTTGGGTTAGAAGGACTAGTTAATTGAACGGTTTTTTTTTCATGGTTTGCGGTTTTCTCTTGAGATGTGGTGGATATAGATTTTTTTTGGTTCGGAGTTTGAGAGGTTGTGGAAACAGATGTATTGGTAGGTGGTGAGGCAGGATGGTTGTTCGTGTTGGCAATGTCGGTCTTAATGGGAGTAGATTTGGTCATTGTTGGTGGGTCAGGTGATTGTGCTTGGGTTGCGTTTCTAATGGTTTGAGAGTAGGATGTGGGCAAAGTGGGGGGTGGGTTTTGCGCTGAGTATGTTTGCTTGGCTTCAGTTAAACTGCATTTGTTTATGGTTTTTATTTTTAAGATTTCCTTTGCTTGTTGGTACCTGTGGCATAGTTTTGAAGAAGCTGGGTGCTCCTCTGCGCAGTTTGCGCATAAGATGCGGGTGCACGGGCTTGGGGAATGAGGTGGGAGATTGCATCTTTCACAAGAGGGGTTTTTGTTGCATCTTTTTGCTGTGTGACCCAGAAGTTGACAATTCCTGCATCGCATTGGATTTGGGAAGTACTCTTCAACTTTTACGTTGTACCAACCGATGTTGACCGTTGGTGGGGGACGGAAAAGATCGAAAGAGAAGAGGATTAATCCGGTTGCTTTTTGTTGGTCGTTGATTGTTTTTTTGAATTTGAAAACGTCGATGACGCCTTGGCTCTTCATTTCCTTTAGAATTTCTTCCTCAGAAACGTTGATGAGACAGGGGGCGTAGACGGTGCCTTTCGAAGCATTTAGATGAGGGTGAAGGGAAACGTTGATAGGGCAGATGTTTGACAGGTTTTTTTTCGAGACGAATATATCCGCAACTTTCTGTGATTTCGTTAATATTAAGAGATTTCCATCCCGTAGTTGGGAGATGCTTTCATAGGCCGTACTAATGCTGTCTATGCCTTTTTTGAGGAGGAAGACGCTAAGTGATGAAAGAGGCTTCTCGGGGTCGGTTGACGACATAATTATAAATTTTGGGTTGCTGGTATTTGGAGAGGGGGAGAAAATTTGTTGATGGGCAGTGGGGGAACAGATTGGTTTTTTTCTTTTTTTGTTTTTGGGCTCGGTAAGTGCCTCTATGTCGAGGTCACTAAACCGGTTGCCCAGGGCTGGGGGGGGCCCGGAGGCCATTTCAGGACACTACGATCGAACTATGTATTTAATATTTTTTCTGGTGTTGTCTTAGTTTACAGGTAAAAGAGAGAGAGAGAGAGAGAGGGAGAACTTAAAGCAAGCGGAGCTGTAACGGGGTTTACGCGATGGGTTGTGTTATTTCACTCACTGAGTAACCACGATTACGTGTTGCCGGCTCGAGGGTTAGTCGGAGACTGACATATACAATATTAATTCTTTTAAGAGACGTGAAATGACTTCGAAGTGGAATCGTGCAATTTACAATACAATTTTTTTTAAAATGTATTTTGCGGCCTTTTCAACACAACATATGGAAAGTAATGAAACATGCTTTGTTGAACTTAAATTCATGTACTAGGTACACATCATCACAAAATAATTCGCACAAAACATTACAGCGGAGTTTATTTAATATTATCTATGTACAACTTAAAAAGCAACCGTTTTTTTCGTATTGTACACTAGATTTGAATATTTAATAGTCATATTCATGGTTCAAACTGATGCAATCATGGCAAAGGTAATTTGTATGACTTCCCCGAAAACCGACACAAAACTATCCGCACAAGCTCAAACGCTGTTATACCATAATATCCGCTCATTCTGTGAATAATGTGACCGAAACAAAAGGCAAAAGGAAGAAGAAATAAAAGAAAACGAAGTAAGAGTAAAATGTACATGTAGCCAGGCGTTTATAGCCAGCCGGGCAATTCTACATACAGCCAGGCGGCTACTGCCAGCCGGGCAATACTACATTTAATCGGGCGGCTATAGCCAGCCGGGCAATACTACATGTAGCCAAGTGGCTATAGCCAGCCGGGCAATACTACATGTAGCCAGGTGGCTATAGCCAGCCGGGCAATACTACATGTAGCCAAGTGGCTATAGCCAGCCGGGCAATACTGTATGTAGTCAGGCGGCTATAGCCAGCCGGGCAATACTGCATGTAGTCAGGCGACTATTGCCAGCCGTGCAATACTACATGTAGCCAAGTGGCTATAGCCAGCCGGGCAATACTACATGTAGCCAGGTGGCTATAGCCAGCCGGGCAATACTGTATGTAGTCAATCGGCTATTGCCAGCCGGCAATACTACATGTAGCCAGGCGGCTAAAGCCAGCCGGGCAATACTAGATATAGTCAAGCGGCTACAGCCAGCCGGGCAATACTACATGTAGCCAGGCGGCTATAGCCAGCCGGGCAATACTGTATGTAGTCAGGCGGCTATAGCCAGCCGGGCAATACTGCATGTAGTCAGGCGACTATTGCCAGCCGTGCAATACTACATGTAGCCAAGTGGCTATAGCCAGCCGGGCAATACTACATGTAGCCAGGTGGCTATAGCCAGCCGGGCAATACTGTATGTAGTCAATCGGCTATTGCCAGCCGGCAATACTACATGTAGCCAGGCGGCTAAAGCCAGCCGGGCAATACTAGATATAGTCAAGCGGCTACAGCCAGCCGGGCAATACTACATGTAGCCAGGCGGCTATAGCCAGCCGGGCAATACTACATTTAATCGGGCGGCTGTATGTAGCCAAGTGGCTATAGCTATAGCCAGCCGGGCAATACTACATGTAGCTAAGTGGCTATAGCCAGCCGGGCAATACTACATGTAGCCAAGTGGCTATAGCCAGCCGGACAATATTACATGTAGCCAGGCGGCTATGGCCAACCGGGCAATACATTGCTGATATTGTTAAGGACAGCTGTCTACAATGTGCTTCCAAGTTTTGCCTTAAGGCACCGGTCAGTGGAATGATCGACGCTCCTGCCGGATACGGTTCCCATGATACGAGTCGTGACTGGCATTGTTGAATGCCCGTTTGATATCGAGAATGGTACAAATGGCGTTCTTCTTTAACCAACTACGAGTAAATGGTACAGAGCGTTCCGGATTGATTGTCCTCTTTTTCCTTAATGTATCCAAACTTATCCTAATATGGATAACTTTCCGAAAGGTAAGGCTTGTCTAAAACCTTATCAATAGGTGCATGATAATTTTGTATTTTAATACAATCGTACTCTTAAACCTTTTTCCAGCTTGTAGAGTGGATGGTCAACTAGGATTGGCGGTCGGCTCGGTATTTCTACACGCTTATTTTATCGCTGGTGTAAATAACAAAAAAAAACTTTTGAAAACCCTCTAGGGAACCAAAACTTTCTATTGTAGCACATTCTGCAATTTCTCTTTTAAGCGAGAGTTTCCCAAAAACAAAACACTGGTCTCAGATGTCTTCAGGGTATTGTGATCGCAATCAAGAATAACTGCTTCCATGCTTGTAAATGACGACGATGTACGCGGAGGAAATCCAAAGTTTCTTCGGATCTCTCACGACGAGTATAAATAAACAGACTGAGCTTGACCACAGCTACTGGGAGGATACGATCGCAGAATGGCGCACGGAAATCAATCAACCTCAATCTACAATAGCTTGGAAGCAAATCTATGGTAGACGAACTGGAGAAAACTCTTAATAACGCAGCTTTGCTTCGGTTCATCAATGTTCAACGATACTAACAGCTAATGTATGTAATGTAGCCATTATGACCGATCAGCGCTATCTAGCCTCGACCTGACCCTCCCTTGCCACTCGGCAACACTATTTCAACCCTTGGTTTGTAAAACTGTTTGATGGACTATTATCCTGGGCCGACTGCGAACACCAATAGGGAAGGCCAATGCGCTGGTCATGCAATTGCGAGGTGAAGCGCT